>JAVDPK010002318.1:184483-219958 GCA_034780415.1 Cichlasoma orientale
CCCCCCCCCCCCCCAAACCAGGCGACGTAACGAGCAGCGAGTGAAACAAATGTCCCATGATGTGTAAAGGAGAGTGATTTAATATTCACAAAGATTGCCTTCAGGTAATGAATATGTGTGCTTTGTCATCAGAGGCCATTGAGCATGACCTTTAAACGTCTGCCTTTCCTCCTTAAATCATAGACAACAAATATGAATACTTTACATAATCAAAAATAAAGGTTTTTTTTTCCTCAGTATTTTTAGGCAACAACGATGACCACGCATTCCTCGCCTTCTTCCTTGCGCTTGCTGTGCTTAATGGAGCAAGATCTGCTGGTTCGCTTCCAAGTCAGCTGTCCACATCATTTTAATACCATGCAGAGTTTGACATCAGATGAGATAACAACTTCAAAAAACCCCTTGACCTCTGTTAATCTTATAATCCCTCTAAGATTATGGCAGGTTGATGCTCGGTGGTCCCTCTCCTCAGCATCTGGCACTTCTTGAGACCAGTTAGCTGATCAGATAGGCGTGACATCTACAAGGCAGATACTCGGACAATGTTGCTCTGAGAGTATGCTGTGGTGGTGGAGCCATCCCCGTCTGACGAAGTCACCACTGGGGCAGATAAGCTGACCATGGAGGGAGTGATGTAAGGTTCATCACATTTCAAGGGCACAGTCTCATCGAGTTTAGCGTTCAAGCTGGCACGACTATAAAAGAAAACATGGGAATAAAGAGGGTGAAAGGTCTGACCTTTTAAATGTACATTACACAAACCTATATTATATAGAAGTTATTAGTATATTCTTGTACAGTAAGAAACTTTTTGCGTGTACAGTGATTATTAAGGCATATTGAAGCCATGCAGTGAATGTGAGTATTGTGTACATAAAACCAGGCGTCTACACTGAATATACCCCTTTTATGACGTGGCTCATCCTATGCTGTAAAAATCCTAAATTTTTCATTTATTGTACGAGTACAGTCCTTTATTGTAAATACTGAAATGATGCTCCACACACAAAATGATTGTTATTGTGTGTAACGCAGACTCTTTCACGCCAAGATTACTAGACTGGTCGACTCAGTTTGGAGTTGCAGATTCTTTTTGTACTTAACCTTTTTGAAGTATCAAGAAATGCAGATCGTTTATATTTTACTCGCCCGTGGGAATGGGTTTGCTCAGGGGAATTTGCTACCACCCGTTACATTGGAGAGGAAGGGTATTTAATTTGCGGTACTCACAGGGGGGAAAGAAACCTGTTACTCTGCATAATCCACTGAATGTGCTGTCAACAGTTTACATGAGAACAATTAGTTAGAAAGCAGCTCCAATGAAAACAGTGAGGATTATGCAGCGATAACAGGAACTCTGTGCCGGGAAGGCATCAATAACTGCAGTGCATTAGTATATTTATGTCAACACAACCTACATATTGTATGTGCCAGATGTGCATATTCCCCTATGCTTGTAGCTGTGTGTTCACTTGTTGCTTTACTTTTGCTGCATATCTTCAGTGTATCACACTCAATGTATATTGAGGAGGATAGAAGTAATATCATCACTTGCTGACATATTGATCAAAACAAAACAAAAACTGCAGAGGTATATTCCACAAATGAGTCATTTATTTCACTTTTTTTTAGGCATTGTTTGTAAAAACAGTGGACAGCTGCACAGACTACATACCTGTTGGCTACTGGTCTCTCTCTTATCTGTATGGTGCTGAGCTCCTGGTTGTTTGTGCTGGGCAGGCTGAAGCTGCTCTTCTTTCTGTGGCGTCGTGAGCAGCACGAGCCGAGGCCGTGCGGAGACGAGGACACGGAGGAGGCACGGGAGCCCGACTTGTTCATTACGGAGATGTCCATGCAGTTTGCCTGGAAGGTCTGCTCGTCCACAAACTCATGATTCTAGACAGGCAGAAAACGGTGAAGGTTTGGATTCAGCGTTGCTTATGAATCACCCTATTACATCAATGATTGGCTCTGCTCAATAATGAGTAAAGATGTTTCACAGTAAAGACTAAACAGACTGAACAGAATCCACTGCAAAATTGTTTAATAATTGGAAAATGAATCATCAAGGGAATAGAAATATATTGGCCCAGATGTCCATATTAACTGCCATCTGTGAAAGCGTTCACAACTGTTATCGCTGTGAAAAATGAGCAGAACTTGAAGGTCAGGCATCGAGTGAGTTTCAGGCCCTGCCAGCAGGTGGCAGAGTGAGGCTGTGCCAGATCTGATGTCTGATGCCTTGAATCATGCCTCTGTTCTTAAAGCTTCCCTATGTCACTCTTGGTCTACTGTCTGTTATCTATAAAGCACACTGTAAAAAGACCTGATGTAAACCTTTTCATCGCCATGCAAATGGTATGAAACCATTTTTGGAGCTTTTCCCAGATGCAAGCCAGGAGAAGGATCATCTATGACAAGAAACACTCATTTACTCCCAGCATACGTCTGTTTGCAGAGTTTAGAGCGGCACAAGTGTAAAATCATGTTAAAGCAAAGAATGAAAGAGGCTCCTGCATCTCTAAATTATTAATGCTGTAAAATGAAGCACGCCAGTTTGTTTAGTAGAAATAATCTTTGTGGATGGCACAGCCATGTTATCTTTAGCATGTTGCTGGCTTGGGGACTCAACATCTCCCAGCCCCATTTAAAGCTATTTTTAACTTATGCTGAATAGGAAATAGATTCTACAGTATGAGCATGGATGAAAAAAAAAAGTCACTTTGTTTCTATTTGCAACTCACTGTAACAGGTTGGAACTACTGATGATACAGCGCAGACTGCAGGAGTAATGCAATGAAAGGAGCTTTTTTTTTTGTTTTCTCACAGAGAGCTATTTTAAACTGTGTGAAGTCTGTTACCAAGATAGTAAAAAATGAAAGATGCCAAAGTTATTATCTGCCAACGGACATGGCTTTTAAGTTCTTTTAAGTTTCTTCTCTTTTTTTTTTTTTTACCGTGGTCTTTTCCAAGCAGTGCAGCAGATGATGATGCTGGCTCTCGAAAGGCGGGCTGGGGGCCTTCGCCACCAGGGCTTGTCCTGCCTCCTTGGAGGCCTTGAAAGAGTTAAAGGGGAAAAAACAGAAAACCACAGCGTTTCAGATGAGCAGGGTTAGATTCTGCATGACGATCAGTCAGCAGCAAATAGCTTGGCGAGAGTTGAAATGCTGATCTGTAGCACGGCAGCCAATCTACTGAACGTAGTGACGTGGCGATGTTTTAGGGATGCACAGAAACTGTGGCTAATCGCAGCATGTTTCACTGGGGAAACCGGTTTTGTTATTCTTTCACAAATTTGGTGACGGGATCCAGGAAAGCCAAATTCAAACTGAAATCATTTCAGTGCAACAGCAGTGGCACACCTAGACACAGATCAAACAGATTGTACCAAACACAGCACAGATTCTGCACCATAACATCACTACACATTCGACACGCACGCTTTATGAAGCTCTGCACGGCTCTGGGATGGACAGTATGCTGTATTAGTCTGCACTACAACCTGGATGCTCTAGAAAATATGCACGAAACACACAGCAAGATCAAAAACAGAGTTTAGAGGAGATGCAGGCTGAGCAGACAGCCTCCACAGGTGACCTACTGTCCGGTAAGCCTTTGGCTCCCTTCTTCCCCTCCAAACCCTGTTGGACAGACATGCAGAGCTTGGTCATGAGTAAGTGTGACTGTAATGGCTGAGGCTCCACCAGAAGGCAAGTGTGCCTCCCTGGCCCTCCTGCTGTATGAACAGAGAGAGAGAGCGAGTGTTGACGAGGAATGTCGATGCTGCAGCTGAGAGGGTTGATGTAAGAGGACAATCACACTGAAGCACTGGAATGACAGCAGCCCCTGTGTTACAGCATGAAAGGCTTCCCCGTGTGTGTGTGTGTGTGTGGGTGGGTGTGTGTGTGTGGTGGCATGCCCCCCCCAGACCCTCCCCGAGCAAAGTGACATGCAAGCATCAGCGAGGCCCCGGTCAGTCAGCCCCCAAGCCGCTGCTTGGCCCCCCCGTTACCTCCTCCAGTGAGTCGATCAGGAGCCCATTTTGTTTGTAGCGCATATAGGCATTAGTGCCTCGAATCTTCACAGCACGGATTCTAGCGAGGCGAGTTTTCTGTTTGAACAAACAGACCTCTGTTTTAGCCTCTGACAGTTTGTCTGTCTCACTAATTGGCTATGTCTCCCCCTGGCAGCCGCAGTATTTAGTTGAGAAAGGTTATGCTTAAATCTACGATTAGGAAATTCTGCCTTAGCAAACACTTTTAGTAAGAAATGCACATATTGCTATCGAAAAAAAGCTGCTGACACAATACTCTGAAGATCATTTGTTCAGTCATTGTCATTCCCTCTCTTATTTCTTTCTCCCCCTGAAATATACTTAAGCAAGTCAATACACACATACACTCAATACACACATACACAGAAGCACAATAAAAGATTAATATTCTGGAAGATAGTGTTTGCCCTGTCATTCTGTTACATGCGGATAAGACAGGGACAGAGGGAAAAAAGGGCAGATAGAAGCAAAATAAAGACAGATAGGGGAAGAGGAAGACAGGGGCAAAGGAAGTGGGGGAGGGAAGCAATACCCTCTGGGCTCGTCGTTTCTCTGCCCGCTGGCTTTGATGGTAGATACGGCTGAAGTTTGACACTATGACAGGGACAGGCAAGGCAATGACCAGCACCCCACTCAGAGAGCATATGGACCCAAACACCTTCCCTACGATTGTTTTTGGCACCATGTCACCGTACCTGAAACACACAAAACAGATAAGAGTGAGCACACTGGGTAGGAAAACAGACCGGGAAAATATTCCACTCGGGAGGTTTGTTTAGCATGTCAAGTTGTTGTGTGCCTAATGTTATTTTTAATAGTCTTGAAATAGTTACAGTGACCTTGGCATATTTCACAACTTCAAATAAAAAGTCACACATCTGAGGTGGGGGGAAGAATAAATAGGACTCCTCTGATATCACCTCTCCCCGGCCTACTTTCTACATGCCATTGCGATGTTCCTCTTTTAAAACAGTGTTTCATATATAATTACACACCTGCTGGCATCGGCTAATGCTTTCACGTCGTGACCAAATGCGCTACATATCCTTTGTGACCTCTGTTAGCCAAACAGCTTGTGAAAGATACAGGGAGTAGTATCACATTGAGTAAAAGCAAAAGGGGAAGGGAACAGTGTGATGCCAAACCCCGGAGAGATCGATTAAGTCTGTGGGCCTCGGCGACAGCCACTGGTGTGTTTTGTTCTTATTCCCGCATCACAATGGAATATGGAATACCAAGTGAATCTGAAAAATTCAACATAAAGAGGAAATAGCTTTTTTTGGAAATCATGCATGACACTGATGTGGCATGTCGCGCGGTGCACCTGAGCACAACTAAAGTATGTCATTTTTCAATGGCGAACAGGCTGCGTTCAACAGATTAAGGACTGTGCTTCTGTCAGATTGGACTGACTCACCCCAAGTCCCATCAAATTAATGTGCCTGTCTTCACTCAGAAAGTCAAATCTGTCTGTGTTCAAGGCAAACCTCAAATCAAACTGTCTTCACCTTACTGTCTTTAATCCAGCATTACTTACCAAGCACTGCAGCCAGAGCTACCAAACCAAACAAAAGAGATACTTCTACCCTGAAACTTTCCTGTCTGTTCACCTACTTTTATAAGTGGCATAGATTTGGAGATGGATGACAAAATTACATCTAATGCCAGCATGTGCAAAAAAAAAAAGGTCATTCAGAGGCTTTTCTTTCTGAGAAACTGACGGGTTCTCAGCGGGACTCAGCTGTGCCATCATCATATCATCCACGATAATACCGGAATAAACTTTCACATGATATAAAAAAAAAAGCAATGCAATAGGTTTAGGTCCCACAACAAGACGAGCCCAGGCATGTCTGAGAGCAAGAGACGCGTGATCGTACATAAGGCTATGTCCACACCTGCATGGGTATTTTAGAAAATGTAGCTTTTTCTATGTGTTCTGGCCTTTTGTCCATACTAAACAGCGTTTTCAAAAATGGAGGTTTTTGTCTCACAGCGCCAACGCCGTGCGCCTTTATCTCCTTCTCTGATGTCAGACTGTGCGTCATGTCATTGTTTTGGGGGCTTTTGATGGGCCAACATTTCTTCAAATGTGGAAACAACAAGCACATTACATCACTTGAGGTAGAAACACACCATTCATCACAACCAGACCGCACAGGAGGAGATCCTAGCAGCTGGTGATGTGCCACGCAAATGTAAATAAATGACTCCAGCGAATGTGGCTGGAGCACTTTCTAGCTCTACTCCATGTGACAGGAAGTGGAAACGGCGGATGAAAATTACTGAAGCGGTTACATGGTGGAAAAGCAGGAGTTTAAGCAGCTGGTTAAAAAGCTCAGGTACAAATTATTTTTCACTTTTATTAAGCAGCAGCTCCTGATGAGTTACAAAGTTGAGTTATTTTAACTTGTCGAGCAGTTATTTTATGCTTTTATTTAAAATTTCCAGGGAAAACACTAGTTAGCAACTTTTGTGTTTACATTTGACTTAAGCTGCATCACTACTATTCCAATATAGTGATGCTGCTGCTGCTGCTGCTTGTTTCAATAGATTCACACTTTGGTAGTGTACCATCAATGACAGTAGCTCACTGGAAAAGGATGGAAACTGCCCTTCATTTACTTATAAATGCTGCTGCCTGCAAGCATCAATAAAACATTGTTCAGTCCTTTTTTCCTATAATCATCAGAAATATTGTTTTTCGCAAATTTTCTTGAAATATTGTGATGTACTTTTGAGGCTATATCGCCCACCCCTAGATCTAGAATGAAAAAAGTCTGGAAAAGATTGTAAAACTCTGCCAAAAGACCACTTGAATGATCCCTATGATCTTTATCAGGTTAGAGCCACTTAGAGGTGAAGAGGTGGCCTCTTAATGCTGAGTGTCACCCCCGACCATCAGGAGGGAGGTATTCCTTCCCAGGAAGGGCCAAATCATCAGACATGTGAGATCATTTTTGCATCTGCTGGTTTATTAAACAAGCTGTAGCCGCTGCTGCTATAAACACATTTCAATGTAGATATTTGCATGTATTTTTTTTTTTATCTTAATTTAAATAGTAATTTTTTGTGCTCGCAGCTCATTGCAAGTTTATTATGATGATATCTAATGTAGTATATTATATATGTGTCTTTGTATTTTCCATTCATTTATGGCATGTGTAGGTTGTGTAGACTACTGTTTGCAATCCATATTGTCCCCCTGGGATGATAAAGATAATTCAATCCAATTCAAACCTTACGCTGCAAACACGCAGATCTGATTACATTCAAGATTATTACTTATTAGATAGAAAATCCTGATGTCTCCAAGGAAATTAACAGATCCAGACAAAAAACTGCAAATTCTTCACACAAATCATTTGAACATAATCTGCATATTCACAAACAGCTCTGTGCTGACATGCTAGGCCACCAGCAGCGCTGGGGTTTAAAACGAATGATTCCAGGCACGTATGTTTTCCTCGTCAGCCAAACATCTCTCCGTGTGCTGCAGAGGGCCACCAATTCACACGTTTGCAGGTGGGTGAGATGAATGAGTGAGACCCTAATGCGCAAATGACCTGAGAAGACCATTACCTCCCGAGAGTAAGATGAATGCAGGTAGGAAGAAACATCAGCATTGCTCAGTGGCTGTGACAGTAGTGCGTCTCTCAAGTGAGGCAGGGTAATGTGAATGTATCGCTACACGGGAGGTTGACTATTTCATAAATGAAGTTGTCTAATGCCCACAGACGTCTGCTTGAGTCATTAGCCTCAGGTTTCCATCATGTGGGCCCAACTGTCTGGGCTTTTACAGAGCTCGGGCGGAAAGATGTAAAAGTGGACATTTTAATATCACGCTTGATGGGACTTCATGTACAACAGTTTGCTTTCAAGTTGACTAATCCCACACAGATGTGATTAGTTTCGCAGTTCATTACAGGTCAAGTCATTTTCCTATCTAATGGCAGACAAAGACTGAAAGCAGGTGTCAATTAAAGGTTCTGGATGTACTGCTGAAAGCCTATTAAGAGATCCATATAAAAATGGAAGACAGCATTCCCTCACATGTGTTTTACTCCAGCGGGAGGAGTGGCGAGATGCAGCCACGTCTGTTGTGGAATACAGTGTGTTGCAGTGACTGTCGTCTTTTGAAAGCGTAGTAGCGAACGGATGGAAAAAGAAAAGCAGCAAGCACACTCTGGAGAGAAACAGTAACAGTGATGGATTGTTCATAAGGGAAAGCTGAGATACACAAAGCTCTGCCTGCTGTATGATGGCAGAAGCAGGAATTAGCGGCAGCGGCAGATTGAAGTAATGTTCCTGCTTCGTTCTTGTTGTCTTTAAGTACCAGGTACCCTTTCTACCCTAAGCTGACACGGGTGAGACACAAAGAACGATGGCCAGATTCTTATCCTCACTGCAGAGGATGAAGAGGATTGTCGAAATGAGTGAGTATCATCCCCCCAGTTCCACCCACCTAAAACCATACTCCGCTCACGCTCGCACCAGTCTTAAAAACAACGCATTCTGTAGAATTGTCCGACGGTGAGATGACAGCATTGCAGATAAAGCTTGGCGTGGTGAGAGAGAGTAAAACAGTGGGGTTGCCTCAGAGAGTGTGGGGGAAATGTCAGACTCAAAGGAATATTTGAAATCTAGAAATGGAGGTGTGGGGGGGGGGGGGGGTGAATGTCCTTGCCTGGCTTGGATAATAGACCAATCAAACATTCATGAGTCCCTGTATCAACCTGTGTGGCAGAGTTTGTGCAGTTGACCTTAAAAGCAGTGCGGTATTCCATCAGGGGTGCTCTGAGACAGATTTCAGTACATGACCTCACTGCCTCACAGCTAGCGTCGACACCTAAAAACAGGGACACGCCTGAACACACAGGAACTAACGCACAGTCAAAACAGACACTTGTTTGTGTGTGTTTGTGTGTGTGTAAGGCCTTTAATTTGACATCTAGTTAAACCAATCCTCCTTCCTAAAAAAGCAATCTTGTTCCTTGATTGTCTTCCAGAACCCTGTGTCTGAAATCTGACTGCCATCTGGTTAGTGGGAAGTGAAAAAAAAAAAAAAAAAAAGATATCTGGATGACTTTGCAGACACGTCATTTGTTTATTTCTCTTTTCAGAGACAGGGCAGGTTCTTTTTCTAAAAATTAAACCAAATGAAATGAACCTTTTCAGGTAATAAACTATGCTTAAATGGGTTTTTTTTCTGGTCATTTGCACCACTGTGCCTGCTGCACACAAATACTGTTTGCTGGCTGATAGGAGAAGAGCAACACTTAACGTAGAAGTTACAAATCCCCTACTCTGAGCGAGCACAAGCTCAGGTTTCTGAAATAAGCACTGAGGCCTGAAGTAATCACACTGCTGTCCCAGGAACTCACATTCCAGTTGCGATTATTGCACACAGCTTACTAGTGCTGACAATTAGGATCCGAGAAGGGTCGTGGCAGATCTTTGAGAGGGCTTTGTCAACAGCACCGAAGACCAATCACCCGCTGGCACCTCTGTCACCTCCGAGCCTCCGTTTCCTGGGTTTTAGTACGAAACTAGCTCACATACTGCACAAGTGACTGTAGTAAAGTGCATTAATCAAAGCAAATGGAATAGCTAACGTTCAAAAGGCCTCACAGCGTCCGATTGCGCCGATAAGCGATCAAGGTCAAGGTGTTCAAAGGAAGAAAAATCCTGTGATTAAGATACTGAAACTGCTGGACTGTGAGGTGACATCCTATTAAATCCTTCATGCTAAAGACATTAAATCTCACTTTCATCAAAACACACTTTGATCTACTCCAATTTGATATTTCAGTGAGAAGCAGTGGAATGAAACTAATTTAATTATTAACCGTTTTGATTCATCAGCTGATTAGAATAAAGATGAGTTAAGCACACTGTCCTATCTCATGCACCATCTATGCATGTTGTTTTATAGCAATAATTACTAAGGGACCTGCAATCTGAAAATCTGAATCTCAAATTAATTTCAGTCTCACTTTCTTCCCTGAGACTGATTGAACTTCACATCCCACTCAGCATTTGTCTTTTATGCTCTGAAAGTCACAGTGAGCTTACTGTGCTAAAACAAGGCATACATATTTAAAAAAAAAAAAAAGAGAGAAAAAAAGCACTTTTATCATGAAATTATGTGGAGGTCAGCCACTTGTAGTCTGCATTTTCTTAGACTGGTAAACTCCCACCATGCTTTGTGTATCAGGTCTCCTCAGCATCTCTTTGATAACTCTGTGAATGCATGATTTTCTGTTTGACCTTCACCGAACATCTCATTGCACGCCGACTCCCCATCATGCTTCCAGAGGTAATTCACTGGCTCAGTTTCACAGTTCAGTGGTTCCTACAGTGCAGACAAGCCCTCCAAACCTGTGAGACCAAATCCTGTCAATTATAGAGAAACTCAGATACTGTCACCCACTGTACCAATCAGAAGTTGATAATGACAGCGAGAGGCATTAAAACTGTGCAGGGACAACGGGATAGTGGCAAGGTCAGGAAGTATTAGGTGCTCTTAAAGTGAAGACATCTCCTGTGGGCAGTGGTGTGAAATGTACCACAGAGATTAAAGTGTCAGAGTGGACGCAACATTAAAATCTTCTCTAAGGACTTAACGGAGACTCTTCCAGACATTAGTCTCCAGTCATGACAAGGAGCAAATGGAGCAATGCTGCACAACAATACTGTTCTCTGTACCTTCTCCACGAAGGCTGAAAGAGCACAATATTCATCCGCGCTGACAGCTAAATAATAGATGTACCAAAAAGAAAATGTAATTTTACTCCAGAACTCCATCATAGTATGAACTATGAATTGAGAATTTGAGGGAAATAGATTACACTGCCTGAATGTCAAAAAAGTCATACTAACATGAGTGGCAAAATGATATAGATTCTCTGACACTGTATTTGTGAGGACTGCGAGATTTATGGATTACCGAGAGGTCGTAAGGGTGGTTATGTCATATTAAGACCCTTCGTAAAAATTTAGTTTGTAAAAGTGTGAATCATTCTTTTATGTGCCAGCAGGTCGTAAATCTGACAATTAAGTGAGAGAAGAGAAGCCAAATACACATATACATATAAACAAGGGTAAGTGAAGGTAGCAGAATGAAGGAAAACTCTCTCATAAATGTGTATTATTGGTGCACCAAATGTGCATCTGTTGTGTGTTTTGGTCAGCGCGTTAAAATATTAAGGACATTTTGTATTTCTCTATTTTCACCATGAACAGACTGCAGGACAGTGCAAATAAAATCTTTGTAATGCCAGATAGACTGGCGGAATCACTGGGGGCTGGCATTCTGCACAGTGTGCACACCTTACAATATGTACCTCTGCAATGCTGGGAGACATACCACAAGGCTTCAAGAATCTGAAACACAATAAATGAACATGATCTCCAGCATGATCCCTGAACACAACACATCATTCCTGATGTTCTGCACCGCATCTCTGGCAAGAGGCCGGGAGCACAACATCCAGAATGCTGCCTCTCCTGGGTTTGGGCACCAAAGACTGATGGGATTAAGAGTGTGTGGGCTGATAGGACTCAACTCTGATGCTATCCCTCAGATATACATCATTATAGAGAGGGGAATCCCACAGGAACTGGGATTAGCCCGCTAGATTTTCACTGCAGGTGATAAGGGAGAGAAGGAGAGGCTGGCAGAACTACACAACATAATGGGGAGATGGGGAGGCAGAGATAGGAGGGAGCCAGAGGACCGCACTGCCTGGTGTTATGCATGTGGTAGGAAAAACAGGGTGCTCGGGTATGAGTGAATGAACAATAGCTACAGGGAAGGACAACTTTGAGATAGGTGCACGTCACAGCCTCTGTGGGCAATAATGCGGCATTGTTCTGGCTGTTTGTTGAAATGCAGGAAAGATGTAGTGTGGAGCAGATGCGGGAGATCATTTTTTATGATTTTCACAATCCAGCTGAGATCCGGTCTCTGCAGATTTGTGAAAGCCGACGAGTGGAGCCGAAGGTTGGCATGTGAGGTTCGTGGAAGCAAGAATGTGTTGCTGCGTGTCAGTCAGTGTTAATGCATTGTAAATGAAGGCTTTGTGGCGCTGCAGTGTCTATATAACTTTGATCCTCCGGCTGAATGTTCACCTCAGAGTCTCAGGAACTACACAGACCCAATAAAGACGGGCAAAATTCCTCTCTTCTAGCCATGAAGACACAGATAAACCATATAGAATAAATCCCTCACGTATGGCTCTGGCAAAGGCACCTCAGTTCTCTCTCGCTCACATATCAAACATGTATTCCCCCAGCCCTGCAAATCCCAGCTTAACCCTCACCCTGCAAAACCAGGCGGCTAGTTATCACCGCGGCTTTGACATTAGCATGCACGCCCTCTCTCATTTGGGAGATCTTCTTAAGAGTCAGGGATGATAAAAAGCTTTCCTCTTTACCGCTCTTCCGCTCCTGACTTTGACTCACCCTTCCTCTGCCTGGACCTGCCTGCCTCTAACTATGAGTTGGAGATGAAACGCTTCATTCACTTTCTTTTTCTCCTCCTTTTCTATTATCATGCAGTGCTAGCACAGCCCTGCTTGACATTTTTCTTTTCTTCTACTCCTCTCTAGTCTCTAGTCTACACCTGCTGACACTTGAGAAACAAGTGCAGTACTATGCAAAAAAGCACCCCTTTTCCACTAATACTGTATATGCCAAGTCACCTCTTGGCCCACTCGAGCTCCTTACGGTCATAATTACAACCATTTCCTTGTGGCACTTGCTTTCAATAACTAAATGAAAGGCTGTTTTATATTATTAGAAGTTTTAAGAGGGCTGAGTGTTGACCTGGACCGAGAAAATAGCACGCCACACTGTAAATATGAGACTAATGATTTGTGCAAATTTAAAGGGAGGTCTGGGGGATGCTTCAATCAGTCTGGACATGATGCAACCAAGGTAAGCCAACTCAAACATTGCTCAGTCTAATTTGTCATTACATGTTTAGATTTCTGCCCATCCTCCTTACATCATCCCATAAAGCCGAGGGCTAAAAATATATTCCCACAACGTCGGTATAATACTTTGATAATGCAATTACACTCCTTCGTGACTGAATGGGGAGGGCAAAGGAACATGAAAGACGGGCTGACAGCACGATGGGGCGACAGAGCTATGGATTATAAGGGAACGTGATAATAAAAATGAAATCATCAGACACTCAAGCGATTATGCTAATGAACTCATTCTGTATTCATCGTAGGTTAATCTGCATGCTGGCAAGAGAGCGGTGGCATTTTCTTGAACACAGAAAGCTTTGATTGAACTGGCAGCAAGTTAGCTCACCTCTGGAATCTAAAAGCAGGGTTAAAGGTGAAAAATGAATTTCTTTAAGATGATCAGTTAAGGAAAAACTAGTAGTAGTGATAGCGGTGGCTGTGTTTATAATGTTAGTAGTATTAGAGCTTGTGTTGCTCCAGTCTGAAGTACTAAAAAAAAAAAAAATACACATCATAAAGACAAGTAAGATGAGGCTCACAAGGGCAAAATGCGCCAAACTGGCTTTTTACTGAAACACAATGTACATGAGAACCAGTGCCGACGCTCAACTCGTATTGACCAGATGAGATTTCAAAGGGAACCTTGCGACCTTTGTTGTCCGGTCAGGTGGTGGAGCGGAGAAAAAACGTGAAAGGTCTCGTGGATTAGTGCCTCTGTGTTGGAAAGGGGAACTGGTCCAGGAGCCTCATCACACTGACAGCAGATTAGTGCTCCGCGGCGCCAGAGCAGACGGCGCAAGATTAACTTTGATGTGCGATTCCACGCAGAGCAGCCGCTGGAAACCAGCTTCCTCCACCAAATGGCCCCTTTACCCTGACTTTGCAGAGTGTGCATTCATGAGCTACGGTATCTAAAAATCTGCTTATTTAATGGCAGAGTATAGTGTCACTGGATAGATGTAAAGGGTTGTATTTGGGGCTATTTGCCCTTTAGGCCTGTATTTATAATTTTCATTATCAGTTAATAATGTTTGTTTTTTTAATGTGTGTGGGGTTTTGAGGTTTTTAGATGACATAAGGGTGCTCCATCAATTTTTCAGATAAAGATCAGTTTCCTTATAATGAGGAGAGCTACTTGTAAAAACAGCTGTGTAGTGTTTTCTGTGGATCTTGAGGAGCTTTATCTGGTATATATAACCCCTGACTATGTCACAGCAGTGTCATCAGGGTTATCTGCACTTTGGCTATAAGATAAAGCCTGTTAGAATGAGTTTGAAAGAAACAGGAATTTACCAGTCGGGGAGGTTTAATGAAATAGTTCAGCTTGTGAGATTTCTGAATCAGTCTGTTGCATGACTCACAGCTGTACGAAAATGTAATGAATGGAATAGCCCATTAATTCAGATGTTTAAACTATTAAATTAAAAAATAATTGGAAATGCCCATCACAGTATACCAGAGCTGAAGGTGATGTCATGATCCGCTGTTTCAAACCCAAAGGTTATTTAATTTCCAATTACAGAAGACAAATAAAAGCTGATATCAAAAAGTAGTGAGCCAACATGTCAATTGATTCATCTTTATGACAAATGACAAAAAAAGGTTGCGTTAAAAGCTCCAGATAAGCTGGCAAATAGACTGGCATTAAGGACTGTTCAGTCAAAATACAATTTCTAGTCTAAATTAATTCATGAATGAAGTCAAAAATTAGTTTTGGCCTGTAGCTACAGTCTAGTTAATGTCATAGCAAATGGTTAAAAAAAAACAGGATATTCACAAGCAGGATTGAGGATAAGCAAAAAATAAAAATAATTAAACAATTGTGGAGAAAAGGAAAAAGTCGCAGGATAATATGTGGTGAGGAAAAGAATGAATTTTTCTCAGGCTCAACAACAACACACACACACAAAAAAGTTCTAGATTCTGTTTGAGCTGCAGCATTAAATTGTCTATATCAGCTTTTTGCACCAAACAGCTGCAGCCTCTCATATATGGCTTCACTTCAAGTATACACATACATTCAGAATGCTTCGTATGGGATATTGTAAGTAGATACAGTGCTCAATACATAAATGGCCTGTGCCAGTGAAGTATTGTCTTTGAAGCAAACATCAAGGTAGAAAATACAGCTGTTTAAAAAAAAAAGGAAAAGAAAAGAAGAATAAAACAAAAAGCGGTTGCCAGTTCAAAGGGACACTTCAAAATCTCACAGTAAAAGTGAGGGGGAATAGCGGAGGTTGGAATGAGACAGAAAGAGTGGCGAAGCGTAAAAATGTACTGAGCGCTCTCTCAGAGAGTGTGGACAGCAGCCAGACCGGCGACAGCAGCGAGCCCAGATAACAGCAAGTACCAGGAAGCAGTGAGAACCTGTAGGGAAGTATTGGGAAGAGCTGCAGCTTTTCTAACAGCTGCAGACTGGCCCCCGGGGCAGAGTAGAGCTACTAGCTGCGGCCCTATCTACCATCGCCCCACCTGCACCACGCTACATCATGCACATGGGGACATCATTACTTTTTCCATTTCACTCCTCGAGACTTCTCCTGTCAAATCAAAAAAATGACATGAAAAGTAATAACTTGGGGCCATGGCAACAACAACAACACAAGCAAAAGGTCATTTTGCCAGAGAAAATTGGTCTTGCATCCACACAATCTATCAGTCATCAACGGGTTTATTGTGATGTCTGCATTCACAGTAGGGGTGGCTAACGCCTGAATTAAACCGACCCTGGGCCAATGTGTACTTAATGACACAACTCCCATTATTTATAACTTCAGCATCTTTGCCAGTGCTGAGGACAGGCCTCCTGGTGAATAATGATGCTAAAAGTCGGAGGACAGGCAGAGTAAAGGCACAGCTTTGGCCCCCACCACAGACAGCACATTCAAATGTACCGTTAACAAACGTGACTGAATGAAGGTTATTCATTTTAATCACACCACAGCACGCCCTTCCTTCTACCATCCCAGGGGGGTTGCTATATTTAAGCACTTTTTCATTCTTTCTCCTTTTTTTTTTTTTTTTTGTTCTTGGCTAATGGCAAGGCAATTGCTATGTGGGATGTCTGCCCTTGAAGAATCAGACAACAGAAGGAGACATTTGTACATATTGTAGATGTGGAGCGAGCAAACTGTACCATATTCTCCTGCCTTCTTCTGTGACTGTGTCATGTTAAGAAATCATACCACTCCCTCGTTAGCCTTCATTTCTCTCTTTTTGTAATGTTTTCCCTCCGACATGTGCGATGTCGGTTTTGTACCTGTGCTGTAAGAAAAGCTGTCTGTCCTGAGAGAGAGAGAGCAGGGACATTCATCTCCCATTTTTCCCACTTTCTAATTGGACTTCTCCATCTGTTGAGGTCCACAAATTGTCTTCTGGGGATGCTTTAGCTAAAACATCCTATCAAACACGCAAATACGTGAGGGACGCTCTTCTTGGAGCTCTGCCATACCAGGCACTGATAGAGTGTGTGTGTGTGTGTGTGTGTGTGTGTGTGTGTACCTGTATGATGTATGATCAGAAGTCCAGCAGCATACTGCCTGGAGATAAGTAGATATACTGGATGCGCTAAACTCTGATTGGAAGCTGGCAGAGTTGGCTTCTTGGGAAATTAATCTATCTGCTACACTGCAGATTTGTCAGCAGCAAGTGACATACTTTAATAAGAATTATTTCACAAGATGACAATGTGGATGGGTGCCTGAAAAACAGTGTCGGTAGTATCGACTGTTTGTCACATATGCATCTAATAAATGTTTAGCCTCTGCGGTCCCAAAAGAGGTTGCGCAAACAGAATCTAAATCTGAAGAATGGGCAAACTTTTTTTTGGATTCTTTTCCAATTCTCACTTGGAGCTGTTAATGATATGGGAAATTGTGTTCCTCATGCTTGTCACTCTTTACATCCCATTGACTGGGAGTTGAATACTCAGGAGCGAGCAGTGGAACGTGTGACAGTGTATTTGTGGTGATGATTACAGCCCATTAACTTTGATGGATGCCATTTCATAGAAAAGACGATGGGAGTTGGAACAACAGCAGCGCAGCTTGTTTTCTGTCTCTGACACGCGTGCACAAAAATCTTGGGGAAGCACACTGCAGTGAAATCCATGCAAAATTGAGTTTTGGATCAAAATGAGACCGCATTTCCTTTGGAGGTTATTGAATGTCACATTTGACAGTTTGATGCTGGATCAGTTTACCTGCGAGCTCAGACATGATTGCCCTGTGACCTCCAGAGGAGAGCAAGGACCAGAGAGTTTAACAGTACCACATATTTCACCAGATCATACATTGCTAATTAAAATTGTGTGCCACGTGTAGGATGCGTATAAGAGCAATGTGCAATTAAATGAGGCTGAACTGGTTCTAAAACTGATTGCAGTGTCTGACTTTATTAAGGTTAACTATCTATGCAGCTTTTTCCCCTCTGCGCTTTGCCTTTTGGCCTTAGTCAGAATGAGATACATTCCATTTGTCTGTGTTGGTTGTGTAAAGATAAGAAAGTGTATGCCAGAAATCTAACTCTTAAGCTCCTTCATAGGGATTACAGACAATTGGCTAAGGGGAAAATACAAATAATCATCAACTGTTTACGGTTCCCCACTAATACCTTTGGAAAAAATAAAATGAAAAAAAAAAAAGATTAAAATCCCCACATGGAAATGCAGTCTTTAAGCAACTGAGATACTCCTGGTTTAGGACACCTGCAACCAGATTCACAGGCAGGAAATCCTCTAGTTGGGAGCTGAACCCACACTGCAGTAACACACACTAACACCATATATCCCTTTCCAAATAAAGCTTTTCATTATTGTTGTTTTTACATCAAAGAAATCCAACCAGCCAGACATCAGAAGGTATAGAGAAGATACGATTGGGATTTGTCTTTTTTGGGGGGGATTTGGACCTTTAATATATCTACCTTGTCTGACCTTATTAGTTTTTTGCCTAACTTGCCCTCTGAGGCATGTAATCACTAAGAAAGGGGCTTAAACTGTAGGCTAAGAACCCCCCCATGATTAAGAAGTACTCTGGTCTTTACACAGAAATACTTTATATCAACTACATGTTCAGAGGATAATGAAAAGTGGTCCTTTTTGGAGATCTGCATAATTATATCTATTATACAGAAATTATATATGAAATTGTGCATCTCTTTTGCATAGTTTCAGCCTAATCCGCTGTGCACACGTGCCTCTAATTAACAGTGTTTGCTCCGAATCAGTGTCCAAATGGCATTAAATTGATACGTCCAACTGACAGATTGGTTATGCATGTATAGCGCTCATATTAACCGGACAATAATCAGTTTTTTGGCAGACAACAATCTCTTTCACCTGCACTTTTTTTCAGAAGTCGATGAATGTGCCCTAAGTTGTTCTGTGCTGTAACTGAGCCTACCCACGGTGGGTGTCACGGGTGACACATTATCAGGGGCACACAGACATCCTGCATGAATACTTTGAATAAAGCTCAGCAGAATGATTCCGTAAAATGTGAATTAATAAAGAAGATAGCCAGAGCAAACGCAGAAGAATACATTTCTCTAACAAGATATCTTTTAACACTGATGTCAAAACAATCTTTGATAACGCAATCAAATGTGAAACTCCTTCAGTGTGATATTTGAGAAAGTGAAAAGGTTTTAACATATTTTTAGAATGGTTATATATAAGGGGAAAAAAACCCCTGAAATGTAACAGTGTAATTTAACAGCACAAATCTGAATACTTCTACAGTGATGCAAGCACCTTTGTGAGGCTGTACTTAAACATAATGTTGCTTTGAACAAACTGCCTACATGCTCAAACTGCCAGTACTAACATGCTGGTGTTACTGTAACATGTAAGGACACTAATGTTTGGGCCTTGCAGGTATTTTTCAGGTAAAGCAGAGGGCAAATACATTTTTGACCTTCTAATGAGGTTAGATGAAATTGGCACTTTGAGTTTGTGAAGTTCACTCCCTGCATGTGCAAGAAAAGAAAAACAGGGCTGCGCCACCTCTGCAACCCGCAAGTACAGTCATAGCCAAAGGTTTTGGCACAAAGATTGTTTTTCATGCACTTTGCCGCTTCAGTTTTTATTTAGATTTTTTTTTCTTCACATTTCTATGATATACTGAAGATCACAGGGATTTTAGAAGATTCAAAATCTTTTAATGGCAAATAAATAAAAATGTAGTTTTGGTAGTGGTGCCACTGCCAAAGCTTTTTGGCCCCGACTATAATTGATGCACTTCCCTGCACTGTAAGTGATTCGTTATTGTGTTCAATAAACAGTTTGTGTGTCCTTGGCTGAGTTGGACTGTGCTCGTGGTATTGTGACTTAGATAAAAATCGGTAATCATGGCAGAAGCAGCGCCGTTTCAAAGCCAATTTCCAAACTTTTCCTCGCAACTGTAGATGTGACATTTCCGCGCGGACCAAAGCGGTGGACTGACTTACAGATCAGCTTTGCCATTCATGAAGCCACGCCAGCAAATTGGCTTAAAAAACTTCTGCTGCTAGCTGTTTATACAGAAACCTGGAAGAAAATACTACGCTTTATCACAGTGGGATAGTAAATTATGCTCAAAAACACACAAGAGACCGACGCAGATATGTGCTGCTTTCCACCAGTCGTGCAACTGCTCTGAATTTACAGCGGGTGGGTACAATAGAACCATCATCACCGGTTCCCTCTGTGAAGATTTAATGCGCAGTTCTTGAGAGTGTGACAGTAAAGTGTTGATTTAACACTGCGGTCTTTCCTTTAAGACTATAGTTTGTGGTAATTTAATTGTATCACAGTGTTATATGTGACTGAAATTTTGATGGGATGAAACAACACCTTTCTGATATTACCAAAAAAAGAAACAACAACAATATAATCATACAATAAAACAATATAATATTCTCAAGTGAGGCTATTGTGTAGGGTTAGTATATACTGAATTTATTTATTGCGTCCACCACCACTAGCTCATCAAAATGTTAGAATAGTAATGAAATATTTACATAATTTATCTTTATCATTTTTGCACTTGCATGAGCTCAGCTGAAGCTCTGAACCTGACATGAAGTGATGGCACTGCAGAATCACAGCCTGATATGTCATCAATCCATGTGGGAGGGAGATAGCTACAGGAGCAGAAAATACTGAAGATTTGGTGATGATACTGTACATGAGAAATTAGTTTGAGGTGAGAGGGAAAAATATCGCCCCAGAGAAAATATAGTCCTGTTTAGTTTCAGTTTGACCAAATGGCCTACATTAGGTGATATATTTAGCTATTTATAGTAGCTGGGGCAGGCAGGAAACAGCTGCCATGTGTCAGGGTGACAGGCTGACATCCCTCATCTCAGCAGGACCTCCCTGCCAGGCAGACAGGAGGAAGCTCTTTATACCTAAACTGAAATGGGACATAGCCTCTTATCATTCATGCTGCATACAGAAACTAATAATCTACGGTGCCTGTGGCAAAGACTCAACAATGAAACTGGGTTAACAGTGGCCAGCATGGGCAGCTCGATTCAAAGCCAGACTTGTGAGCTTTACGGAGCTCTATTTTCTTTTTACAGAGAACGCTGTGGATTTCATTCAAGTGGGATCAGTATTGATCACGAGGCACTTTTATTGTGGCGTCTTTGCGGTGTAAACTGGCACAAGATTCCTCAGCTCCGATGAAATAATGTGTTGATTCACAAGCACTGAAAGAAGGTTTCAGGCTGACAAACGGGCAGAATCAATATTCATGACTTTGCTTGAGTCTGCTCGCGTTCAAGCATTAAGAATGGCTGTAAACAACGTTTCAATTAATGTGCTAGCATCAAAGTTTTATTGTTTTCTCTGAAACATATGAAAAGCCATGCTTTATGTTTGTCCTGGGAACATGAAAGTCTATATTGATTTCAACGCTCCGGCGAGATGTGTGGCATTAACTAGTGTTAGCATAACATACTGTTGTACAATGGAAATCTGTCACAGTGACATGAATGCACGCTATGTATGCTTTTAAAAGCAGGTAATTTAAAAACTGGGGTATGTGTCAAGGTTACATGTTTCTCTCATTTCAGCCCAGTTAATGTTTTGCTGAGAGGCTTTAAAATCCGCGCAGCTTTCTTTTTAAAACCTTATCTGCAGTGAAATCCTATCACTCTTCAAATGAAGTGTCAGAGAAGCGCGAGCTACTTTGAATTCTTTTGTTTCTGTTTCATTCACACAACAGACTGATTGTTGCTGTTAGCTATAATCTCTGAATCTCTGCTGATCACAGATGTTGGCTTGTTAGCTGAGGGGTATTTCTGATAAAGAGACAAATGTCAGGGGAAGGGAGATTCACACTCTGGCATTATAAAAGCTGGCACCATTTCAAGATATTATGTTTGCTGTGCTGCCCCGTGTGCTTGAGAGAAATACTGGGTGCAAAGAGCGGCACATCTCTCCCAAACTCCTCACAGTGACAGGTGAGCCTCCCAGCATCGTCTGCGCAACTTTTCCGAGGTTGGATTTTTGAGGTCAAGAAGGGTGCAAAGGTTTGGTCTTGGAAAATGAATATAATGAATGCTAGTTCTGTGTTTATCATAGTGACGGTGGCATCTAAAATTTTAAAAAAGCGACAGTTTCTCCCTCTAACTACTCCCATATTGCATGCCAATATGGGAGTGTTCACAAAGGCACAGTGAGCATTAAAAATGTTACAGCTCACTATGAAAACAAACACAGCTTGTGCTTTGTATGCTAATTAGTTCGAGAGTTACACAAAGGTAATAAGTGCAAGGGCATCGGCTGGCATATGTAAAACTCAACAGTTTATTATCAGTGACTTTTTTTCATGATGTTATTGTGACCATGTGGCTCATACCAATTAATTCCTTTGTTGTTTCAGCACCATATTGAGCCGATAATTAGTTTGTTGACCTCATGGTGAAACCCACACCATGAAATTTTAAACAAGTAAGTGGTATTCACTATTTTTCTCCAAGGAAACTTTTAGTGGCTGCAACTATTAAAAGGGTCTGTGCAATAAAGGGTCGGCGCAGTATGTGAAAGTTTCATTGTAGCAAGTTTGGTTTGGTTGATGGACAAAAAAAAAGAAATCACTTGATTAGGACGGGATCACGATTATGTTAAAATAAGCACTGAGCTGAGGTTAGACATATATTGGGGTTTAGGTAAAAATAACTATTTTGGTAAATGATTGCAGCCATTGTTTTAAGTCTTAAATTTAAAAAAAAAAAATAAACTGAATCCTCTCAGTAGTTATTTGCTTTAACAAGCTCCTCTCAAGATCACTACTGTAATTAACAGATTATAGGTTTTATGGTTTTAATGTTGTTCAGTGGACAGACAGAGAGACCAAACGACTGCAGGACGCAAACACGAGCAAATGGCATATGGGGAAAAAAATGCTGCAAAGAAACTGAATAGAATGTGACAAAAAAAGAAAGAAAGAAAGATTGCTAACATTAAACCTCATCTTGAGTATCAATACTTGAATACAAACAGAAAAAGTCTCCTTAATGCAAAGACCCCCAGTTTCTTTGTTGTGTGCTTGCACGTGGCGGTCACTTTGTTGGTTCATAAAAGTCACAATTTTGTTTACCATTAAATTGTCTTGCACATTAACATGCATTTAGTTATTTTACTAATAAAAAACAGAAAATATAAATGAGCAATATTGGAGGTGGGGAAGGTGCTCAGAATTATATTAACCTCATAAATCATGACAAGTGGTCCTCTGCTGCATACAATATATTACCTCTGCGAATATCACCACCTTTATAATGAAAGGCCTCTAACTGACATGGGTGATTCTGGTATTATAATAATCATGCATTGCATACCCACTGTGTGTTCTGCTGAACACATTTTTTTATTGATTTTGACTTGATAACTGAATTGATCTAATGCTAAGCTCAGTGTAAAGTATCATACGATTAAACCTAAGGATCTATTTGGAATACCTTGTACATATCAACAAAGTGATGAGGAGGCATTATGTGCGTCTGCATGGCAGACAAACCATTTTCATCTGTATGTAAATGCTGAGTATGTAAATAAGCCATGCAGCACCAGAGAAGGAGATAGCTGTTGGGCCTGGATTTATCATTTGCAAACTGTTTGATCCTCTGATCTTGTGGCATAGATATATACATCCAATATCTTTTACAACATATCAGATTTCAAGATTACACACAATCACATAATAGGCAATATTTCCTCATTTCGTTCATTCACTGCGGCTGGATCAAGGTTTCTGGGCCGTTAGATTGGATGGGAGTGGAACCAGGCAGAGCAAATGCTTTCTAACAACAATGGAATCTAGGTGATGTGTTTTTCTCACATATCTCCTTATTTCCTAATGCAATGATGCTGCATTCATTCGGTGCAACTTTAATCTTGTTCTGAGAAATTCCATTAATCTCGTACGTTGCTTGCAATACAAAGAAGAAGATAAAAATGCTGAGCAGTGGCAAAAAACACTGATGCCATATTTTATATCCTCGCACTGTGTTACTGAGGCCCGAGTGCAGAACATGCTAGTCTATTTCCCTGCTTAATGCAGCACATTTAAAGTGAATTAATGAAAATCCCCCGCGTGGAATGAGTGTTATTGGTGCTGCCTCGAAGATGGGCTGTCAAAGAAATCGAATCAAATGGGAGGACAGCCATTTTGTCCTTGCCATATAGATTATTTATCAATCTGACCATCCGCAGTGACGCATGCCTGCTTTTAGAGTCAGTTCACATACACAGTAACCTCACATCAACCTACCAGCTGGCCATAATCTGTTTTTCAGTTCAGGGTTGACTGACCACAAACACATTTTCTCTCAGACGCGGGATTTTTCAGTGAAATATATATAATTGAAAACTAATTTAACATCCAAGTAACCAAATAAAAACATCTGAACTTTCTACCTCTAAAAGGACACAAATGTGAGGTAATAAATGTGCAATGTATGAATGGCCTTAAGATTTTAATCAATCATTCTACTCAAACCTTCAAAGCACCCTTTCTAAATCTCTGCCAGTGTGAAACAGTTTCATAAACAAAGAGGATAAAGAAAACGCAGGGGCTCGCGTATTTTCAATTTAGCAGATTTTTTTTTTTTTAAATGGATTCCTTCTTTCACAATGATCTTAATCTCCTCTGAAGAAAGCTGCCTGTTACCCTCCCCTCGCTTTCACTCCTCCATTTTGCAGTCATTTGCATGGGCAGAAAGAAGCTCGTACAGAAAACATTTCAGTGCCAGGTTCCTCTCATTAAGTCACCTGTCACTTCAGGACTATTATACCAGCCTCGTATTAGCATCACCTCTCCTCCCCAATAAAGCACCTGGAGGGCCACTGTGAGCCTACAGGCTGATGGCAGCCTACACATTTCACATTAGCCACTTCTCTTTTACACAGCAATACATCACATCGCTCAAAATGGATTGCTGATTTTCATAAATGTGCATAACATACACAATGGCAAGTGGTGTAATTTATTCTGCTGAACACAAAAATTACACCAATTGCGCTACATAATCAAACACACCAAATGTTCTCACTGACTGTCGTGCTCAGAAGGGGAAAAAAAAAAAAGAAAAAAAAAAGGAGTGAAAATTCTCTGCATTGGCTGCCAGGGGCATGGTAACTTATCCAACCACATGAGGACTATATCATCAAGAATGCGTTTGTTATCTCTTGGGTACAGATACAGTAAAAGGCCCTCCAGATTGTTCCTGCACGTTTCAATTACGTTTGACATGCGGTGAAGGGTTCCGACTTCAAAAAGCTTTGCTCTGCACCACGCTAAACCATGAAGCTAATGCTTTGCATTGTAGTTTTTGATTGCCACGGGGCTGAGGTGTCAAAACTGGCAGACATAATAATGGTTATACTTTTGGTGGTTTATGGGCCCTACAGTGACCCTCATGTCTGTTAACCTTGCTTTCTCTGTCTTATAAATCCCATCCTGAGAGGTTTATAGGGTGCACTTGTCAAGCCGTTCCAGTTGTATTTGGTGGGTGGAGCTGCACCACAGACAAACAGCATGGTGATAAATTCTGCGTTTGTTGAGTGACTAGAATGTATATGCATATTTGTTACACCACGGGACAATTTACATAGTAAATGTCACAACAAATCAGTAATTATAATGACCATTCCTCTCAGCGTCTTGGCAGCAAAAGAATGTATTTAAATAAGGAATGGGAGTGAAAGCTGTGTGTGGGCTTGCGTGTTTGAGTCAGACGCGAAAACTTATCATGTCTATCAAAGGTAATGTTTGCCTATGTCCAGAGGAACGTGTGTGTCTCTACGCCAGACTAAACTCTGTCCTCCTCCACTCCTCTTCCCTTGTGGGTTGCGCTTGACTTCCACCGTTTTCACAGCTGCTCTCAGCAGTGCACTCCATTACACCTTAAATCACTTAAAAGATCTGAAGCACCAAAAACTCCCTCTGCAGCTAATTCACCCTGACCATGTGGATCATCTAGAGAAAATAAGAGCAAGAAAACACTGCAACATCTGACTCCAGCCTAATAAAGTGCAATGCTGCCTTAAATGAACAATATTAAATCAAGTCACTAAATTATATATCAGACTGTAGAACAGTTATCAAAGAGACAGCAAAGCCGCAGATAAAAATATCATATTTTACACCCAATTCTTAAAGTTCACAGCAGAAGCATTCTGACGGAAGCAGATTCCTCTTTGTTGGATATCCGAAAGCAGCCACAGAGATTAGGCTCAATAAAGAAGGAGGGATAAGTGGGTCTTGTCCTGTGTTTGGTGGCACAGAGGAGTAGACACACAGAGGCATGACACGCAGCTGCACAGTGTTATTGATTCTCCGCTGGTCTCCAGGCACCCTTCCCTTTCATTCAGGCTGCCTGCCAAGTGCCTCTGAACAGGAGCCCCTGCTCTCCCAATGTCTGCACGTCTGCTTAAGCACAATCAATGGGCCATCAGCAGGGGAGAGAACGCACACCACAGTCTTTACTTCCACAGGGTGCAAGTGAGGGAAATTGAAAATATATGTAGTGGAAAGGCATCATGATACCATGCAGGCATAAAGCATCATTGACTATCAGAATGAAATCAAATGCTTTCAAAGGCTTCAAATGGAGGTTCCAGCCAGTAGCGCACCCGCTAGTCTTTAAAGAGCTTATTTTCCACCGAATGAAAAGACAACCCCATTTATATGGGTCTAAATACCTGTTTGTCAGACGTGGATCAATTTTTCTGCATGCTGAGCTCTGATACAAACCATCAGAATACCCCATTTCCCCTGATCAGATAAGCACCTGAAGGAGATTGGAGGAGAATACAGCAGATGCTTTTCTTACTCCACTGTATCAGTAGACATGACTCCGGTCTGTAGGCTTGTATGAGATATGAAGACAATGATGGATCACGAGAAGGGGCTGACTTTGTCTTACACTGATGAGTATTCAGCCTCTCCACCAGTGGTCCACTATGCAGCATTCTGCACCACTGTAAAGCTTCGGTTCAGGTTGCAAATCTGTCAGCCAGGCTGTCATGGATCACAATGGAGTGACAAAGATGTCCCCATTACCAAGGACATTTCAGTTTTGTTCTCTCGCAGCAAAACATCTTTTTCAAATCCATCTTGAGCAACACAAAGGGGACTCCGTGCTGAATGCAGCAATATCTTTGTTTCTCCCCAAAGATAAATAATGAACCCTCTTACACAACTCATCTTTCATCTGCGCTTTGAATCTAAATGGAAAGCATGGCCAATGCAGCATTGTGCATGAGGTGGCTGCTTCAATCACCACATCCAGCACATTACTAATTATGCTCTCATTGGTCATTTTGAGGGTGAGTGGTAGTTCGACTGATATTGAGTGAGCACAGAGGGAAGAGTTGTATGCCATTAAGAAGACAGAAAATCCACTAACTCAGTGTCACCCGCAGCATGAGTGCAGATAGAGGGAAATGTCATTGTTTAATTATATAACAATTACAATAATGATAATAATAAAATGTGTTGCCTGCAGAGCTGAAGGGTACTCAGGTGCTGAGTGGCTGCATCAATGCAGATGTGAAGGCAGACAAAAACAAGAGGGATTGGGTTTTTTGGATCAGGTTGTTTGCATTGTGAAAATCCCTGTATCAGTTCAACCAAAAATAATACAGGAAGGAACACATTTGAAGTTAATATTCACAGGATTGTGCCTTACATACCTCCAGCTTATACACTCCTGCGGAAACACAGGCAAGCGCACACACAGAGACACACACACACACACACACACACACACACAAGTACACACAGCCAGAGGGAATTTGTTATTGCGATGTTTGGTTTGTGATGTTGTGACTTTGAAATTAAAACGCTGCGTTATTTCAACACGGCCTAATTTGTGTGTCATCAGCGAAGAGGAGGACTAACACTGGCTGAGCGGCTGTGCTTAACCTCGTACGTGCAGCAGCGAGTGCAGAAGCAACCGGTATATTTTTTACGCGCAAATCGGAAAAGGTGTGATTGTGCTTCCCCGTTCCTTAAACTCCGCATTCTGTTTATTTATGCGAACAGACATCAGTTCAAACAAAACACGTCCAAATCGGCCCAGTGACAAAAGTTTTCAGCACCTTGGAAAGCGCATCGTTACAGGAGGCTGCGCCCAAGGGAATAATGTTAATAATAACAATAATAATAACCCACACCGTGCAGCTGAGCGGCTGAGTGCGCTCATCAATACAAATTAATTTGATGTAATCGTCTTACCCGAGTTTAATTATTTTATGCTACATCAGCACATAGTGTAACCGACGGTGTTCGCGAGCATGAAATTAGCATTCAAATATTTACTGCACCTTGTTGAAACGAAGAGAGGGAAGCTGGGAGAGGGTGAATGAGAGGCAGAGAGGAGGCGGTGCAGGGAGAGGAAAGGTGCGTGTGTGTGTGTGTGTATGTGTGTCCTATACATTTTCTAAACTGCTTTGCCTTTAATTTAATCACTGCACGTGCCTGGTTTTGGCCTGTTAATGCGGTATGCGGGATCGTGGCTACCAAGGAGCTTTAGTTTGTTTGCTCCTATAGCTGTCCTATAAAAGCGGATTTTTTAAGACACTGCGGTAACCTTTAGAAAGGCATTCAATAAGGACCCTTGAAAACTGGCAGGGATGGTGCCTTACCCTCAGAATGATAAGAGGTGCTTGTGAGGTGCAGGCTCGTTGATGGGGAGCGAATTACGCACAGAAGCGCCTATAAAGCAGACCGTACTGCTCTCTGATTGGCTGAGCATAAACATGTCCAATAATGCACACCTGTGGCCGCGCCACAATCACTTAAAATATTATTTATGCAAATGAGGATCTACCAGGAAATTGTAACTGTTCATTGAGAATATTGCTGCATAATAATTGATTAATTGGTGCTATTATTACAGCTGAGCAGTTGAGGGCTTGCTTTGTATTGTTGTACGCTGACGATTTATTGAGGCAATAACAATGCCGAGGTGGTAAATTGCGGTGTGTCACAAGCGCTTTAAGGTTTTTATGGACTTTTACAGCCACCTACCCCAGTGTTGTCATGGTGACAATGGTGTACCAAAAGGCTGCAGGGATACTGGTGAACTTGCTGCCTGTGGAGCCTTTCTCTGCATAAAACATAACCGTTGCAAAGATAATGATGGCCATGGTGAGCGAAAAGAGAAGGAAGCCCAGTTCGGATGCGCAGCTCTTCAAGGTGTAGCCCAAGATGCGCAGTCCAGCGGAGTGCCGGGAGAACTTGAAAATCCGAAAGACCCGGAAGACTCTGAGGGTGACGAAAGCACCGCTCACCTGGTCATTGTCGGTCATAACCAGGCCGATGTAGTAAGGCATGATGGCGACCACGTCAATGACGCTCATCACGCTTTTCATAAACTTGTACCGGCTGGGTGCTGCGATTAATCGGAGGAGATACTCAACAGTGAAGATCATGACGCACGCAGTGTCTAAACAAAAGAAGGCCAAAGCGTAACGGTCTCCACAGGAAATTTCCTTTGACCTGTTGGGCAGAGTCCCACACGGAACCGTTTCCACCACGTTGGCCATCACTGATATGGCAATGAAGAACCCTGTGACATAATAGAAGACCAGCGCTAAGGTGCTGGTGTGAGGGTTTTCAAAAGCCCGCCACAGGTACTCCCGGAACGTCAGGTTGACTGGCGTGACGTCATTGTTCATGTCCATCTCCTCGTCATCTTGAAGCCTCTCCGCATTTTCGCGCCTTCGGTCTTTGTACTCCTCATAACAGCAGTCCCCGATGATCTCGGGAATAATACCAAAGAAAGCGAGCTCCTCGTCGTAAGCAGATATGCATTCTTGGCGCGGATAGTGTAGTTTCCCCGTGCGGTAGAAATTGAGGATGTGTCTGAAGATGTCAGGGTCACGATCGAAAAAGTATTCGTTCGTCTCCTCGTGAAAAAAGAAGTCTCTCTCCGTGCTCCCCAGCAAAGTGTCCGGGTACCTCTCCAAAGTGGTTCGCCACGTTTGAAACTTGGTCCCACTCACGTTGAGGATGATGAGTCCGTCCTGGGCTTTCCTCTTTTCTTGAGGAGGCATGGGCATCGGGGTGCTCGCCACAGGCATCCATCCTATGGCCGCTGCTCGGGCGAAGGGAAGCCATGCCGCTACACCTGCTGCCATGCTGACCTATAGTTTTTAATACGACCCTGCTCCGGTTATCACAGTGCTATGGCTCGGAGATGAATTGCATCTGCAGGAAGAACAGATAGGGACAGTGATGGTTATAGGATCCTGGAGCAGAATGTGATAAGAAAACGCACAACCCCATTTACTTTTACTGATACTGCGCATAACACTGTAGAGTATCACTCTCAAGCCTTATCCACAGTGTAACTGTTCAGTTATGGAAGCCTACTTTGCGGCAGAATATGAATTAGATTTCGATCATCATCCATCAATAAAAGCAGGCGTGTTTCTTCTTTTTTCTTTCTCTCTCTCAGAGAAAATATAAGTAAGAGGGGAAAAACACCCACCTTAACCAAGGTTGCTCTTTAAACTGCATCCACGGCGAGTTCAATAAAATACCTGTCATAGGAAGAGAATACTTGCGATTCCGCCACCCATCTATTTGTCACTGCAGCCAGACGAGAGGAAAAACAGTACAATAACGTTGCATCAACAAGTTAAACAATTCAAGCGCCAGTGTCTCAACAGAGTGGTCATCTGCACAGGCGCGAGCCTTTCTTTTTCTCTCTTCTTAACATCCGCAAGGCTCATGTGCACAGTTTTTTCCTCCCGTTGCAGCTACTCCTCAATAAACTCCTGTTCCTCTCGTCGACTGCAAGACCATCCTCCCCCTTCCTCACCAACAAGCCCCGACTGTGGAGAGAAGAGAGAAAATCGTATGCAGAGAGAGGAGTGGTCCTATCTGCACCCAGAAATTCCTCTGCTGCTTCACTGTGGGGGGAACTAATCAATGCGTAATGGTGGTCTCAGTAGGCGGCATCGCCAAAACCTCAAGTTAACGCTTTTGTTTCTGTGGTTTCTCTGCTTGCACACCAGGGACTTACTCCCAGCCGTATATTACACCGCTGTAATATTATACTATATATAATGTCGCTAATATCATAAAATGTTTTAGATAAAGTGGCTTGTTTTATGTGGAGGTCATAATCTGGACGCATTTACGCTCATAGTTCCGTTCAGTTGTGCCCCCCCCCCCCTTTTTTTTAAAAAATGTGTATATTTCACTAATTTAGAGAAAAAGTAAATCTGATACCACTCTGTTCGGGGAGCTTAAAAGGACACGTGTGTGCGCACAGTCTCGAAATTTTCTGACTGTAATATTCAGTCTTAGTTTTGGTTTGTTTTCTCCAAATAAAAAAACAAATAATTGATCTCAGATCTGCAACAAATCCCGATCAATATTGTTTGTTGAATCGCACTGTTCTGTAATACTGTTGAACAGAGTTACGCAGCTTAAAAGGTCAGCAACATTGGGCTACACTGCTCCACTGACATTTTCCAAAATAACCATAATCAATTAAATGTCTCGTGTGCTCTATAACGTAACTACACTGGCTTTCCAGGGGAATCGAGACAGCTGTGTCCACTGTGTAGCACGTGTTTAGGCTCGGGTCATTTTTGGCTCTAAAACCGCGATTTGGGATCTAAAGAACGCATTCCCAGTAAGGATTTAGCTCCCGTTTTAACCAGTTGTGCTTTTCAGCACCATGGACAGCATCCGAGCTTTCAGCTCTGCTGCACAAGCCAGTTTCTTGTGCAGATGTATGCGTGCAGGTTACAGATTACAGGCATGTTTTACCCTGCAGTCACATAATTGTAGAGCTTCTCCAGCTTCAGCCAAATGGTCATGCTTAAGTAAACAGGACTACTGAGCTTCTTGAAAATGGATGGTCAGCACAGATGAGGTGTAGATTCATTCACTTTAGAAAATTTACTGCAGCTGTTGCTCTTATGTAAAGTACTGTAATTTGTAGCAAATGAGTAGGAAGGGGCTCCCTTTCTTGCCAAAGGACAATTTGACAGTATAAATGGATCCTGATGGGCATATTAGGTGTTACACCAGTTTGACCTGTGGCCTTTTGCTTTCCAGATCTTCAGCCAGTGCACTATATTCACACCCAGCGCCTGGTCCCCTCTGGCGCTATGCCGGGTTTTTGTAGGATGAATGCACAGGACTGTCAGAAGTCCCATTAGTGTATGCTGAGCATGTCAGAACACACTCAGTGTTCAGTTTGAGCAGTCAGGCCCAGGGGCTATGTATTCATCAGGGCATTTAAATATTCCAGCAGTTGCCAAATGGCACCAAACGCAGGCGTCCCAGCTGAGGTGGTTGCCAGATTTGCTGCAAGCTTGTCACAGCACACATAGCCACAGTGTTTTAATTTAAAAGGAAGTAAATGTGGTGATTTAACATTTACATATGGTGTAATTTAGACTACACAAGACAATTTATCCAAATTTCTGCTGTTTAAGAGTTGCTTTGTAAAATTAATATGTGATGAAGCAAATGTACAGTTTTTGTCTTTTGTTCTTTATTTTGCATTCCATTTTGTAAAATAAGTCATGCTAAGATCTTTCAACAAGTGAAGCCACAGTTCCTTTTCTAAAGAACAGTACGAGCCGGTCATTTTGCACAGTTACAATCTGTGATGTGACGGGAGGGTCAGACCCGCATCATCCAAAGTGTTAACATACAGTTCGTTATGAACACACTAATTTCCAAGAAGCTCCAAGGTCATTTCAGATGACTGGTGTTGACACAGAGCTGTGCAGATTTGTTTAATTACATTGTCTGTGTGTTTATGGATTTAGACTTTGGATCATGTAATTAGCATATGTCCCATATGCAAGGTTGAACACATCATCCTAATATTTTGTGTGGACGTCAGGTCAAAAATGGAAATCTTTGATTTGGATTTGAAATAACTGAATAAATATAAAAAAAAACAGTGATGATTATAATTGTAATAATAATAATACATATAATTACACTCTTGTTCTGACTCTCTGCATTGTGCTTCCTGACATTTTGAGACTGTACTACTGAAGTGACCCGGAGGCTTTTAGGATTAGGTTGTGTAACAGGATAAATTCTGTAAACGGGTCTTTAAGTGTTGTAACCCAAAGGCATGAACTCAAAACAAACACACACTGTCTGTTAAATCTTTAGACATTCATGTGGGCTCCCTCACTCACACACATACACACACATACACACACACACACACACACAAACATACACATCTATATTTTTTTGGATTTGATCCATTGACAGTAGCAGTCTGCCCGCTGTAGTACACTGGTGCAGCCCACACTGCAGCCTGTTTTCTGTATTCTATATTTAGTGAGGTCCAGCTCAGTGATTGAGATGATTAAACAGATGAGTCCCCTTTGCTGGATATGTGCCAGGACTTGTTAAGGAAGAAGCCAAGGGGCAGCCGCCATTTGATTTGGGTCATCAGTAGACAAACTCTAAATATTTGAAACTATTGAAGCAATCTCAAAAGTTTGAGCCAGAAATAACTAGTGAGCGTGATGAATCATCTACAGTACACATATTCACTGCAGTGCCTACATCGCCTTTAAGGAGCATCCCATAGGCGAACACAAAGGGTTTGATAGAAGGACAGTGGGCTAGTTTAACCTCATAATAAACTTTATATTTATAGACTACATCAATGAGATGCAGGTTCATGACAAGCAATAAAAGCTAATAAATAAAAAAAAACAATAGGATGAGCTGTAAAAAAAATTCCAGAGAGGGAGAAAATGTCAGAGAAGAATTAAACAGGCAAACTGCACGTAGTACCCCATTTCAGGCTTGGCAATACCCTGGCACGTTTTATGAAATGCTGCTAATGAAGTCATAATTCGTCATCATGACCTCTGAGCACAATGACACGCTGCTATCCTCAGGTGAACAGCCCACAGTCACACAACCCATCTCCCACCACGTCATCTCCCTCAGCTGCCTCTGCTATTCCTTGGCTCTAATGAGTTATTGACCCCCTGCGGATGTGTAAAATAGAACAGGTCTTTTTGGCTCTTTATTGCAAATGCCAGCTGGTGTGTTAGTATCTGCATCTGTGCGTGTGCACGTGCATGTGTATGTAAGCATGCACTCATGTGTGAAGCTATTCATATTGTATGTGTGTTCAAGTGCTACGGCATGTGCTGCAGGGAAGGGAGTTGCCCGGAGTGGAAGGCTGATGCTTGAGGACTTTATGACTAGTTTTATCCCTGTCAGGATTGCTGGGATAATCTGTAATTTAACAACTTCTGGTTGTCATAAAGCTGCAAATAAGACATACGGATATGTGTGGTCCAAAGTACTTGCCATGCTACCTGTATTGCAGCATTACAAGCATATTCATTTGTGTGGCTTGACTCTACAGGAGCAAGTGAAACAATGGAATTGTCAGCATTATAAACAGGCAAAAACATAAATTTGCTGTTTACACATCTACTCATTAATTCAGTTTATCATTTATATTCAGGACTTTCTGCTCGGGAATCAGCAAGATGGGGACAAGTGTTTCACCCACTGGCGTGTTTTTAATTGTTTTTCACCTAACTCTTTCTCGCTGTGTCTATAGGGAAAGTGGCTCTTGTCATCTGGTGAAGAGGTGTAGAAGGCATTACAAGGAGAAAGGAGGTGTCTGTCACTGTGAGTGTTTGTGCCTATAGCTAAAACAATATGCTGCAGCATGTCTGGGGCTTTGAGAAGTACAGTACATCACTGCACCATCAGTTGTGTGAGTCCCTTAACTGCTAATGCACAAGGGCGCATCAGCTGGAAAATGTAAAGCATGGCCATGAGACTAAACTGAACCATACTTTCCCTTACCTTGCCTTGTCTGTTCAACCTTTTAGAGTCTCTTTTGGCCTTGTAACAGCACAGAGGAATACAATATGTGTGTACTTCACAGTGTGTAATTAAAAAACAAAGCCAGTATTGTACCCAACTGGCAAACCCGTGTTGAAATAGTAATTCTTTGCAAGGGCATTGTGTTATTTACCTGCCTCATCTGTTGATTACATTCCCCTTTGCAGAGGTGCTGAGCAGATGCTCTGTGAGGATCTAAACACAAGGCTTTTAACAGGTTCACACTGTCTGTGCAGCCACAGCCTCAAAATGAAATGGAGCTCTTTTCAAATGTGGCAAGTGTTAAAAACCTTTCTGTTCCAGCTGCTTCTCTGCGATGAAGTGATGGCTAAGAAAAGACTTAAATTAAGGAGCTTAGAATCAGATCAGACATTAATCAGTACGTTGTTCCTCACATGTGTGCATAAACTGGAGCACGGGGGATGGCAGAAAAAAAATAATATCAAATCTCCTTCACCAGTGAAATTATATTTCTTTGGCAGATGTGAGTTATCATTTCTCTGGATCATGTTCACAATTGCATTGCCATTTCACTTGATTGATGTGTAAATGTCACTGGCTTTAATACTGCTGCATCAGACAAAGGTATCCTTTTTTTCTTACCTGCTTTCTTTTGTCTTTTTTTTTTTAATTATCTACCTGGCCACACTCCCTTAATCCTTTAAGATGCATTTTTCTTGATTTTAAGGATACAGTTCATATCCAGAGTGACTCCGTTCGAGTATCATGCTAGGAAAAGCTTTAATTCCTAGATTACCATCACCATCATTACAAGCAACCAACAGTGCGACAAAGGGTCAGAAGGGGATCAGACTCTGTGGCAGGGTTGTTTATTTGGGCAGTGACAGTGTGGGCTTCTCCTGACGTCATTTGTCGGGACTTGGCATTGGTTGGCCTGACCAGTGACATTTGCTTTCCCACCATGTGGCCCCTGTACTTTGAGGCCAGATGGCAGATGATGCCTCCGAAGCAGACGACACACAAACAGTCATGTCAGTGTATACACACACACACACACACACACACACACACACACACACACACACACACACACACACACACACACACACAC
>JAVDPK010002319.1:6372-16803 GCA_034780415.1 Cichlasoma orientale
CGAGGAGCGAAAAAGAGGTCTGCACACCAACATGGAGCTCCTGCGTGAAAAACTGAATACAAAAACCTTGAGAAGAACTAATGTTTCGGGCTACAGCTGCCCTTCTTCAGACTTAACAATTTTACAGGAAACATGTTATTTATACCCGCCCACTACTCGACAGAGTCATGTGGTTGAGGGTGCCTACTGCCTAAACAAGCAGAAAAAAGAAAAATAGCGGCATCCAATAAAACACGTGACTATAATAAACAATCAGGTCAGGAGTCTGAGTGGTGTTATAAAATATTCTAAGAAATTCCTATGAGTATGTACAAATATGTGGAAAAAGCCAAAGAGCTTAAATCAATGTAAGATATACACGTGTATCAAAAGAATAATACCGTAGCTGAGATAGATTAATGACAAACCATAACAAGTACCCTGTAAGTCTAAAAGGCAATTGTATATATGCAGAAATATAATTTAAACCACTTTGAAAAGCTTTTTTTTTATTCCGCCATGTTGGACGTGAACATTCTACAATGTTGCCACTGTTAAAATGAACATTCTGCCCGGTTGCCATGCTGGAAGTGAACCGTTTTATCCTTCTCCCTCTTCTGTTTTGTGCCCTGGAGAGCTTTCTTTTTTGTGCCTCCATCTTCAGCTACCTGTCGTCAGATGGCTGCTAGAGTCGACGATTCAAATGAAAACCGTTGTGATCGAGCGCGTTCTCAAAAGCCTGCGCTGGAGCACCTTTTGTGTGTGTGTGTGTGTGTGTGTGTGTGTGTGTGTGTGTGTGTGTGTGTGTGTGTGTGTGTGTAGGGGGCGCAACGGGAGGAGGGGAGGTGAAGGAGCACAGGGGCGCCTAATCAGCGTTGTGCCCCTGTTATTGATCATATCATATGCACCACTGGCTGTGCATTAGATTTGTTATTGTAACCTCTGAACTTAGCCACGCCGTCTGTCGCCTGTCTTTGCACTAGGTTAACGACCTACTGGCTGCCATCTTTATGTGTGACCAGAAGTGCGTGAACTCTGTTCTTATGTAATGTTTAGCATCAAGTGTTACATAAGCATACTTTCCAAAAAGTTAGGATATGCTATTTTTGTATGCGATATAATGCGGCATTTACAGGATATATAATAAAACACAGCAATTTATTTATTCACTCCTCTTCTTTCAGTTAATCATTGATTTATTTCCTGTCACATTCATTCACATTCATCAGTTGTTGTGTCCCACAGTGTGGATCGACACACAGGAGCATTTCCACTGGAGTGGATCTGGGCAAGATTGTAGTTTGGGATAATACTAAGTTGTACCACAGTGAGCAGTGCAGTGAGTCAACCAGGCAAGTCATTGAAAAGCAGATAGTTGTTATTGACAGTGACAGCCTGGGAAACAGCAGAGGAAACTGGGGTCGAGTTAAAAGGAAAAATCTGGAAGTTAAAAGATCAGCAGCACACATCTGAAAGCATTTCATCGCACTGGTGGAAACCCTGCCCCCTGGTGGTGAAAGTTCTAGTTGAAGTGCAACTCAAAGTTAATCGTTTGTGCAAGGTGTCATCTTTTTGGAGGACAGTCTCAAACAAAGTGTAAATGCTGGCATCCACACACCAAGTCTGCAAGAACAGGTTCATGTAATATCAAAGAACCAACACAAAAATCATGAATGCAGAAACCAGAACAACAAGAGCAGTCTGACACTGCACGCCTCCACCAAGATCCAAATTCCCTCACTCTGCACCATGCATGCATTGATTCCATGGATCCAGCCAGATATCTGCATCCGAACTAGCCTGTGATATTTTCTTGAGGACCTCAAGACGAGGTCTCACAGTTTTTCTTATTTCAGTTTGATATTCATTCCAACAACATTAAAGAAACCTTTCAAAAGCTCCTTGATCAAGATCGACTCCACAAGCTCAGTCACTTCTATTTAAGGCCAAGCCCCACCTCTGGTAACAAAAATTTCATGCAAGCCTTTTTGGAACTTTTAAAATAATCCCGCAAAGAGACAAACAAACCAAAACACACACCAAACCTCCTCGGTGGAGCTTATAAAGTGTCTGTTTCAGTTTTCAGTTTTTAGCAACAGTCAGCTCTGACAGTTTCAGGCCCTTCTGCACCGAGAGAACGAGCTCTCTGAAACGCTCTAATTCTTTGTTGCTTTGTGGCATTTTGAATCAGTGTCTTAGGTCATCTATGCCCACTGCTGTTAAACTGATCAATAATGCAGAACACCCAGGCTACTGGCTGTTGACTCGCCTGTTTAATGGTCCATAGTTCAGAGGGGCTCAGATCAATGGGAGACTGTTTGTAGTTCAGTATTTGCACTGACTGTTAACCTTGGCCAGTTTCTTTGCTTGAATAAAAACAGAGTCCTGAAGTGTCACAAGGTTTCTGTTGTGTGATCATTGCTGGTCTAGAACTAAAGTTCCTTTAATTTGAGTACATGTTCTTCTGTGTGCGTTCACGATTCATCTACTTAAAGGACTAATTATTTGTATAAAAATTGTGATGTTGCTCAGGTTTGCTGTGGGCCCCCCGTTAACCTCCTCTTCCACTGGAGTGCCATTAAGTCCTGAAAACAGAGCTCCACAGGACGACCCAGAATAAAAGTCTCAGACTTGATTTAAACTCAGGACCCCTCCTCCACACAGGGCCAGATAATGAGCTAATTATGTGAGACCACTTATAGCTAGCATCATACTTTAGAGTCCAATTTAGTGTTGATAATAGCTGCCCATTAATAGGTCATCTGTGTTTTCTCCCAGGGTAGCATGGGAGGCCCTAAAGGTGTTTCTTAAGGTTCATATTTTTCAGTTTACTTCACATCGTCAAAGGGTTAATGCTCAATTAATTAAGGGTTAATAATCAATTAAATAAAATGAAATGCCCTGAAACTGAGCTGAAGCAACTGAGAACTGATTCAACTGAAGTATCAATATAATATTATTTTATCTCAAAAGTGTCTTTTATTCAGGATGAGACAAACATCCTGCGAATCAGGAGACAGAGCAGGAAGGTCGCCGGCTGTATAGAACAAAGAGAGGCGGCCTCCATCATTTCTGCTCTTAGGTCTTCATCAGGAGAGAGATTTAAAGAATTTTACAGGGATCTGCACAAGTCAGATCTCAACTGGTGAAGACATACTTTTTTTTTTGTCAATTATCTTTATTGAATTTTTTTGTTACAACAAGTGGCTCAGCACAACAACACAACACCATATGAAGCGAGTTCGACACACCCAGGGTAGAAGATCTGATTCAGTTTATGCATCAGTTTTATTCAGATTTAGACTGAGGGCTACTCCAAACTGTTGGAGATGCAAGTCCAGAGAAGCTAATTTAATCCATGTTCTATGGTCATGTGATAAGGTTCAGGAATTTTGGGAAAGGGCTCATAAAATTCTATGTGAGATTTCAGAGATCCCACATCTCTGTGTGCCACTCTCTTTAAAGGAAAAAAAAGTTCTGAAGTAGTTACAGTAGGTATGGCGAGGGTGTTTTTTAATAGTGCCTCACAAAAATCTGACAATCTAAAAAGTGTCTAATGTGGGATTTTTTTTTCTTTTTTCTCCAGCTCGTAGCTTCAGTGTTCAAAAAGCTGAAGTCATGATCAGAAAGGTAAGCTCTTTGCTGTTCAGCCTGTTTGCCTTCCAAGTGCCCAACAATTAACACTTTACTTGAGTTTTTCTATCCGATGCTGCTTTTCACATCGCTGTACTCAATTTATTTGGTTCATTTAAAATGCATATGACGAGTTTATGTAATACAATGCAGTGTTAAATATTAATCCAGTGTTTGTTTTGTGGCCCCTTTCAGGGGGGGGGGGGCTTTTCATGGTCAAGGACAACATTTAAAGTAATGTTTACCAATGGATTAAAAGGAGGGGATGTTATATAATCCTATAGGTGATGTTTGATGTTTTCAAATGTCCTGTTTTTGTCTGAGTAGCCACCAAAAGAACATTAATTTACTGTCATATGTTAAAGAAAAGTATCAAATTTTTTGATTAAATATTGCAAATTGGTACAGTTGACCAAGTTGAGTACAGTCTAGTATTGCATTTAAGTATTTCCACTTTCTTTTAAAAAAATATTATATCACGGTTATTTGATAGATTAGATACATTAAGGGTCATTGGGGGCAGCATTTCTATTACAGTCTAAATTTTTCCAAAGCAAACATTAAATGAATGAATCTAAAAATTAATAATTAGTTTAGTGCTATTGAAAATATAGTTGATCGGCTCCATCAATAATGTGTGAATCTGATGATTTAATAAATCATCTTATACTAAATAGCCAGTGTTGTCACGGTGAGAATGTTTTATGCTGTGGCTGCAAACTGTGGTCAGATTCATCATGTTTGCTTTAATAGTCCTTGAGCTAAAACCGTCTCTAAACCTTTGAGCGCTCGCAGCACTTTGGACTCAATGACTGGGAAATGTTTGGAACCACTGGCCACTTTTATTGGGTCTACCTGTTGAACTGCTTTTTGATGCTCATCACTTGATAAGTTGGCAGCAAGTCAGTGCATTTAGGGATGCAGACGTGGTCAAGGCAACCTGCTGAAGTTCAGATTGAGTGATCTGAAATCCATCACAGTGAGTTCACTGTGATCAAACCACCTATATCTCAATCCAATAGAGCACCTTTGGGATCAAAGGCACATTCACATCATGGATGTGCAGCTGACAAGTCTGCAGCAACTGTGTGATGCTGTCATCTCAATATGGACCAAAATCTCTGAGGAACTTTTCCAGCACCTTGTTGAATCTGTGCCACTAAGAATTACCAGAAGACCTGCCACATCCTCAGCGTCCCATCAGTCGTGCCCTTTATGACAGCAGCTAGACAAAAATCACTGAGTGAAAGACACATCACACTTTTGTAAACATAATTTTGATGCCTCTGAGAGCATAAGGGAAATTTTTTTTGATTTGGACCACTTTGAGCAGAACCCCAAGCAGGTGTCTGGTAAACAGCAGGTGCTGTTCGCCTGCTTAACTCTCCCTGTAGTGAGCCGTGGTGGTAGCAACATGCTGTGGGCATGTTTCAGAGCAGCAGGAACAGGTCAAAACTCAAGATAGGATAAATGCAGTTGATTGCATAGAGGTCCTTGAAGATAAACTGCACCATCAGCACCACAGTGACCCAGAGACACCCCAAGACAACCCTGGAGCATCTCTGACTGTCTGCGCGGTAACTGAGCTGTAACAGCATATACTGCACATATGAAACTGAAAATGGGGAAAGGCATGAAAAAATGTCTTCCACTACCATCATCAAAGCAAAGTAGTTTCTAGAAGAATAGATTTGGAGTGTCTCTGACAGCTGTAGCTGCTGTGCGGTCACACACTTTACACCGTGTTCCTCCTTTAATTTGCCACTTGTGTCTTGTGTGTGCTGATTAGCTTCACCTGCCTGGCCTGTAGAGTCTTTAACTCCTACCTCTTTCTCCTCTGTCTCTGCAGCACGTGGAGTTCAGGAAACAGATGAAAGTAGACACCATCATATCTGACTGGAAACCCCCAGAGGTAACCTACTGTATTTTCTTTTTCTTTAATATTTGTAAAAAAAGTAGAATAGAATAGAATAGAATAGAATAGGGCTTTTATTGTCATCATACGTACAGTGAAATTAATCAGTAGCCTGAGCTGGAGACAGAGGAGACTGCTGTTAAACAAGACTTTCAGACTCTGCAGTTTGTGAAGGTCACATTTTCCCTCCCTGTTCTTCACACCGCTCTCAGGTGATTGAGAAGTATGTATCTGGAGGGATGTGCGGCTATGACCGCGAGGGAAGTCCAATCTGGTACGATGTGATTGGCCCTCTGGATCCTAAAGGTCTGCTGATGTCAGCCACCAAACAGGACTTCTTAAAGACTAAGATCCAGCACACGGAGATGCTGCGGCAGGAATGTCAGAAACAGTCCGAAAAGGTCAGCCGGAAGTTCTTCCTTCTCTCCCTCTCTGCTCCTCTCTGCTCGCCTCTTCTCATGTTGCTGTGTGTCTCTCTCTCTCTCTCAGCTGGGGAAGAACATTGAATCCATCACTCTAATCTATGACTGTGAAGGACTTGGACTGAAGCACATGTGGAAACCTGCTATTGAGACCTATGGAGAGGTTTGTTTTCAGCTTCTGTCGCAGTCATCCACAGATGCACATGAAATATCTGTGTGTCATTACCTCTTCCTGTCCTGCAGATCCTCACCATGTTTGAAGACAACTATCCTGAAGGGTTGAAGAGGGTGTTTCTCATCAAAGGTACCAAAGCAGAGCTATGACAATTTGTCTGCATGTCTGACTTCTGCACCGTGTTTCAGAATTTTGGCTGATAATTTGTGTCTTTGCTGCAGCTCCCAAAATATTTCCTGTGGCCTACAACCTAATCAAACACTTCCTGTGTGAGGAAACGCGGCGCAAGATCATTGTTCTAGGAAGTAAGTGTTCTTTGAGCAACAACCTGATTAAACTTAAATCAAAAATTTAACCTACACTACTGTGTTTCCAGGTAACTGGCAAGAAGTGCTGCGAGAACATATTGACCCAGAGCAGCTTCCAGTGGTGTATGGAGGAACCCTGACCGACCCCGACGGAGACCCTCGCTGCAGAACCATGGTGAGAGCAGAGGGGCGAGATCGATTGAGTGCAGTGCCGCTCCTCTAAAACGTGGACACTAAAATGGTGTTTGTGTATTGTGATTGCAGATCAATTTTGGTGGCGTAGTTCCCAAGTTCTACTATGTGCAGGACTCGGTGAAGGTTCAGTATGACAAAAGTGTGACCATCAGCCGTGGCTCCGTCTTACAGCTGGAGTATGATGTCACTGCAGCCAGCAGCATCCTGAGGTACAGCAGGTTTATTCTGTGTTCTAAGGTCTTCATCAGCAACTGAAAAAAATGATCTCACCTGCACTGCGTGGTGGTGGAGATTTAGTAATATAGACTTAAATAATGCTAAAAGACATGCTAAAATGGATGTTTTACACACACATCAAGAATGTCATTTAATGACTCTAAATGTTGCATAAAGCCTTTTGCATATATTGTACAAATTAATACTAAAAAACAATATTAAAACTGTCAGGTGGCAGTTTGCCAGCGATGGAGCAGATATTGGATTTGGAGTGTACAAGAGGACCAAAGAGGGCAGCCAACAGAAGGTGGCTGAAATGCAGCACATTCTGCCCAGTGAGCGCTACAATGCACACCTGGTCCCTGAAGACAGCTGCCTCACCTGCCCTGAGCCCGGAGTCTGTGAGTAACTGCACAGCCGCGAGTACAGGATGCGTTAACATCTGCAGAAATAGTCCCTAACAATGAAAAATGTTGTTTCCATTTAGCTTCCAGGGAGGCGGAGTTTCTAAAGATCTTTTGAAGTCCATTCAAAGATCATATTTAGAGGAGTTCCTTGTTTGTTTGGCTGTCAAGCCACTTAACATTTGACCTATGAATCCTAGAAGCATAGTTAAGTCTCCTGACTCAAGGGATGAACTAGTGGCAAAGAAGCAGTTTTAAAATTGTATTAATATAATATAATATAATATTTAGTTCCCTTTTCTTTAGCTGAATCTATGAAACGTGCCAAAGATAACACAGTTTGACAGTGATTTCCCCTGTGGGATCTGTCTAATTCATGTTGCAGGATGCTAGCTTTTGTTTGCTCTTGTTGACTGCGTCCTTTGCTTTGTGCAGATGTGCTGTGTTTTGATAACAGCTACAGCATCCTTCAGTCCAAGAAAGTGAGCTACAAGGTCGAGGTTATTCCACCAGCAGATGGTCAGACGCAGTGTCCACACAGCAGAGGGGATGGCAGGCTGCAGTGAGGACGTCCACAGTTGGGACAGCGCAGCTCCGATCCCTTTCAGTAGCTTCCATCAGCACGATCCATGTTGTCCCATCAGGGCTGAATTACCTCTATAAAGCTCCAGTTCTTCCACTGTGTTCAACATGTATGTATGAATTCATGATACATACGTGCAAACACTAGCGGTAACTTTATTAAAAAGTGACTTAAAACCATTCTAAAAAAAATGGTAAGTTTACTGTGTAAAACTGATATGAAGGAGGTCACGCAGTGACGATGAAAGACAATCATCAGCTGAATCTGCAGCTTTCTTCATCATTATAGAACTTTTCAATGATTTGAGCTCGGAGTTTACCTCACTGATTACTAAACAGCTTCCATAACTGATTTTATTGGTCACCTTGAGTCAGCAGAACAAAGTCTGTGAACACCATATGGACATGTTATTAACACCATTACACGATTATGTATTTGGAGTTGTTTTTGTGTATACCTGATGGATGAAAGTTTAAAAAGATTGGATTTTTAGCTCTGTTTCCCACCTCCGGAGGGAATTATCCATTTCTGCAGCTGCCCCCAGAAGAATTCTAAAGAGGTTAAAGTTGCTCTTAAAGTACAAAATTATGAGGTATCATGATCGTGTATGTTGACTGAATTCCATATTAATTTTCATTTACTCTAAACGTTAGAATTAAACATTGTAGGTATGTTTGTGTTTGGCTTTATTAAGCTTGAAGCTAATATGATGGAGTGCTCTGAGGATTTACTTGGCCATCTTTTAATAGTAGACAGCATGGTGGTGAGAGTGAATGGTCGTCCATCTCTCTCTGTGTTATCCCTGTGACAGACTGGCGACCTGCCCGGGGGGTACCCTGCCTCTCGTACTATGGCACATCTTTTAGTAGTAGCTTTAGGTATGTACTGAGTGGCACATACGGTATTATAAGCAAAATTGTAACCAAATTTCCAGAAGCACCACAGTGTTGGTTTGCCCACGGCGTAATGTAGCCATGTTTTTCAAAGCCAAAAAGAACCACTCAGAACAACAGTGACATAAAGAAGATTTTGTTTTAACCAGCATTTTAAATCAGAACCACAATTATATAAGCTCATCCTTTAGAACCACTTTGTAAAGTTTTAGTATGTTTTGGTCATTTATAATGTAAAGGAAAAGACCAGGATATTAGAGACGATTAAAAAACGTTAGACCCTCCTACCAGCTGTTCACAGATCTGTAGTTGATGATTTCATACCTGTTGATCTGTAATCTGGGACTTAACCTTAACTTACCATGGTGATATACCCTGATAAGAGGTGGACCACCTTCATAATACTGCAAACCCAGGGTCAACCCTGACGTTACCGGGATAAGATGAAACCCTGCTTCATGCTGCAGGACTCTTGCATCTTTTTGCATTAGTTTGGTGTCTTTTTATAGTCAGGTTGTGTGTCTTTGTAACCTTTTTTTGGTCATTTTGCACATCTTTGTGGAGATGTTTCTCTTTTTTTTAGATAAAGGCCAGAGGCACCCTGTACCTGTGCTTAGGAGCATCCACCTGATACTAAAAACACACACAGAGGCAACAAACAGTCAAAGTTACTTTCTGAGGCTGTTCTTCAAGTGAAGTTCAGAAGTTTAGTTTGATAATTGTACTATCACTCTGCTAAACCGGGATAATAATGACCTGTATTATAACTGTTTGTTGTACTATAATGTGCTGAAATTAAAGATGTACAGAATTATAACTGATGCATAATCTATAAAAAGCATCAAGTCGTTCTAAAGTCATGAAGGAAAAATAATGCTGGTTGTTAATCAGTGGAATCTTTCATTGCAGAGTTGTAATAAAGTATTCATAAATGCAAGCCTGTTTGTTTTTATATACTAGTCCTTATCTACATGCAGTTGTGATATTATGGATATAAATTATATAATATTTATGGCCATAAAAAGTGTTGTGGCCACTAGGTGGTGCTATAGGAAAGAACATGTAATGCTACTGGCTTATTATATAACAGCCAATCAGCGAACATTAGGACCTAATTAGAAAGCGAGCGAGCCGCAGAAAGCGCGCAGAGCGCGGACGGCAGGTGGGTGCTGCCGACAGCGGATGGCGGATCAAGCGGCGGTGCTGTTGGATGAAATTGGGAAAGTGCTACAGATGTTGTGCTCCCAGCTTTATCTCTGGAAGGAGACACCCCGCAGTCAGTCACCGCGCATCCACCGGAGGACCCCGCCGCCACATCAAGTTCCACGGAGCTTCCCTGAGCCTCCGGGACGAGCCCTTCCCTCTCCTGCTCTTTTCTCCGGTGAGTTGGAAGAAGCCCCGGGCTTCCTGATTCAGTGCTCACCAAGGGCGTAACTTTGGATCCAACATTGGGGGGGTTAAGCTCGCTGCCTATTTATTTATTTATTTAATTAATCATTTATTTTTCTAAATGGATTCAGGAGATTTTGGGTTAACCGTATTAGAAATACATTGTAATGCTTTTACTATGTATTTATTTAACTTTATTTGTATTTACTCTGCACCTTCAACAATTAAGAAAAGTTTTAAATTTTTCACATTTCTTCCAACAGTAACAAATATTTTACACTTTTAGAATCTATTATATGACACACCTAAATTTCTCAAT
>JAVDPK010002319.1:29374-53571 GCA_034780415.1 Cichlasoma orientale
TGAAAGAATGATCGTGAATGCAAGTGGCAGGAATGAACCTTCTGTGAAGGGGGCTCTGCATTAGAGATCATCAGGAAGGCCTCAGCTGCTGGTCCTCCACACTAAAAGGAGCCAGTTGATGTGTTTCAGGCATGTCTAAGTAGGAGAAGACCCTGTGGCAGGGTGCTGGAGAGATTATGCAATCCTCATCAATTCTATTTATATCGCCCCAAATCACAACATCGGTCACCTCAAGGCATCTAATCCAGATAGGAAGAAAAGAGGGGCTGATAGTCGTTTCTCTTGTCATGGGACAAACAAAGTTTGTTGGCTGAAGCAACTCACTATTCAAAATACTGATGATTTATTGATGCACTGAAAGCACACATCTAGAACTTTTATGCCCCCCTGAACTGAGAATATAAATGTCCTACTGAGTATGATTGGCTATTCAACAGGTTTTAACCTATCAGCTTCCTTAAACAAAATCCGTGTGACGTCAGATAGCTTCAGGGCTTTTACTGTGCACTGTGCAAAAGACTTGAGCCACTTCTCGCTTCTTTATATTTTGCTTCCAAGTTGACCGACCGTCCTGTGGTCATGAGCAATAGTTCTTCAGGCTTTCAAAGTTTTTCTCTGGACATTGCATGCTTTTTCACTCATTTTCACTGCAGTCCTTGTGCCTGACAATTTTAGAGGATGTGTCTTTTGTTTATTAAGCCGCTTAACATTTCGCTTCTGAATTATTAAAGTTTATTAAGACTCCTAACTTAAGGGGTGAGCCAGTTTTGTGTCTACAAATAACAGCAAGTCACTATTCAAACTACTGAGGCACTGAAAATCAGTGGCAACCGGTCTTTTGGAGTGATGCATCCAAATTTAAAATGTTTGGTTCAAAGCATACAGAGGAGGTCAGGAGAGAGGTACAACAGTGAGCATCTACAGCCCTCTATAAAACACGATGGAGTCCCTGTCATGGTTTGATGCTGCATATCAGTCTTGTCCAAATTTATGGAATTATAAACACAGACAAGTAACGTGAGATATTGATCCACCGTGCAATACCATCTGGAAAGTGTCTGATGGGCAACTGGCCTCCCCAGAGCCTGGTCCTCAACATTGGTGACGCAGTGTAGGATCCAAAGAAGAACTTGAAGAAGCCTGGAGAACTGTTCCTCAGGACTTCTTAAAGACATTTTGGGAAAGCTTGCACAAGAGAGTTCAGGCTGTGCTGAAGATTCAAAGTGCTCATACTAACTATTGACTCTGAAGCTCATTAGAACTGTACCAGCACTCTTTTGCTTACATACTGTAGTTTCATTTATGTTTGCACGTTTCAGTAAATCACTGCACCTATTTCCTGTTTTCCAAGCAAAATAGAGAGAAATTAGGGGTGGCTGAAGACCTTTGCACAGTATTATAGGACAGGTGAAGAAGACTGGGAATGAAGCACTTCTTTAATGGTTCACCGTTTGAGTCGATGACATTAATTGACACACGATTTTAATGTTTCCAGCCTTTGTTGTTTCTTTTACTTGATACAAACCAGCATCACGGAGGCCAAAAATAGACACTGCTTCTGCTTCTGTTTCTGCTGCTGCTGTTTGATGACCATGAGCTGTGACAGGTTTGCGTCCTGCTGACCTGATAATGTTTTTACTCAACTCTTCCTGGCAGCCATTGCTCATCGTGTTGTATCAGGTTTATTTGTTGCCACACAGTCCTGCATGCGGTCAGTACATGTGAGGAGAGCTGGGAGAACGAGACAGAGCCATGAGTTGATTTATGTTTTTTGTCCTGTCTTTCTTCTCAGCTTCTTTCTCTGCCTGCCTCTCTCTGTCTCGCTCCTCTTTATCTCATTCTGGCAGTTCCTCCAACTCTTTTCTCTCCAAAGCTCTTAGCCTAGTCTGGGCTATATTAAGGCATCAGGCTGCCCTCCCATCAGTCAGGATAAATCCACTGACAGATTGAACAGCAGCGTGACTGCTGGAAAACATTAAAGCAAGAAAGGATATTTTCTTGTAGCCGAAGTTAAATGTGTTTGAAGGCTAGATGCTGAAGTTTAAGAGGCAGCAGCTGCGCTGAAACTCACTCAGTTCTTTTCCCTCCTTTATGTTTGATTTATGTTTGATGCTGCCCTACTTTCCTGATAGCTGATTTCCGGGAACGTAGGGAATTAAAAAAAGACAGAAGTCGATATGCATGTTCGGCAGTGCTGTTGTTTCTTGTAACCTTAAGGCGATCTGTGTCTTCACCAGGTAAATCCCACTTGGCCATTGTCCAGAAGGTGAACAATGAGGGGGAGGGAGATCCTTTCTACGAGGTGCTGGGATTGGTCACCTTGGAGGACGTCATTGAGGAGATCATCAAGTCGGAGATCCTGGATGAATCTGACCTCTACAGTGAGTCAGCTCTTGCTGGCTGCTGACCGCAGCACTGATATAAATGCCATAAAATGTACACACACTGGTATCTTGATAGAGTAGCAGCTGTACTCAGACGTGTTCACGTCAGATCAGGGGTCTGCCTGAAAGGGTGGCGAGGGGTCCAGATCCCCCTTAAACTGTGTTGTCCTACTCAGTACATCTCTGTAAATATAATTGTTAAATAATGTAAAAATCTGCTCTGAATGTTACTGTGCTAATTATAGATGCAAAGCAATACATTTATAAGTTCTGAAAAAGCAGTCCTCTCATTTTAGTATAAATGATCCATTTGGGTACAAGTAAGCCTTAGACTGTGAAGGATGTCCTAACACAGGCACTCAACTAGATATTTACACTATTTAAGTGCTTGAATTGAAGGCAAATGGACTTCTTTTTGGTTCATGAAGATGTTTCACCTCTCATCCGAGAGCCACCTTCAATTCTAAAAACAGGTGGGAGAATCCCAGGGAGGGTTGTCCCCTGGGAAGTGGTCCCGGGAGTAGTTGACCCACCCTGTAATCACGTGAGTCGTTAAGGTTCACACGAGCTAATGTGTAACAGCGTGACCTTTAACAACTCACATGACTGGATCAAAGTGACTTCATACAGCTGGATAAGAATGAAGAGTAAACACAGAGGCCAGTGTCGAGAGGTGTGTCAGTGTTGTCGAGATAATATTGCAGATCGTGATTCAGCTTCACTTCATGCCAGTGTGTGTGAACGAAAATGAAATAATGTTATACTTACTACTACTACTACTACTACTACTACTACTACTACTACTACTATTACTACTGTTAACTTTGTGAAAGTGTGAACTTTGTGAAATCTTGATGGAGCACCAAAAATGACTTTTCATGTAATTTCCTTCACTTTTACTATTGTTTAAAGTCCCTCCTTTGTTTTTTCTTGCTTGCTGCAGCTGACAACAGAAACAGGAAGAAGGTAGACCCCAACAAAAACAAGCGAGATTTCTCAGCCTTCAAGCAAGAAGGGGACAGTAAGGTGAAGATCTCTCCTCAGCTCCTGCTGGCAGCTCATCGTTTCCTGGCCACAGGTGATTTTCTGATCTCGCAGCGAGCCAGCACAGATTTGTTTCGCTGTCACTCATCAGACTGTTTTCCTGCACTTGGAACCTCTGTTGGATCATCGCCACTGTCTGTCCATGCTGGTTTTTAGTATACAGATTAACAAGGCTCAACCTCATGAGCTGATGATTATTTATTGACTATAAAATGCTTTACAGTACTCATAAAGACCACTTAGTCAATGATTAATCCAAATTCTGCATTTTCTGCCGTGTTAGTTTGATCATTCATCAATGTCTTTGTTTCTCTCCCTTCAGAGGTGAGCCTGTTCAGCCCATTCCAGATCACAGAAAAAGTCCTACTGAGGATCCTCAAGCATCCGGATGTCATCCAGGAACTAAAGTTCAATGAAAATGACAAACGATCTCCACAGCACTTCCTCTATCAGAAGGGCAAACCTGTCGACTACTTCATACTCATTCTGCAGGTAAAAATGCATTCATATACACCGTAGAAATGCTAATGCCACAGACCTGATGGTGATGTTTGGTGGTAACCGGGTGTTTCCAGGACCTTTGGAATGGGGTGCTGCAAGGCTGCTATAGAAAGAGTATTTGATCAGAAAAAAAGTGTGAAAAAAATCTGGCTTTTTTTGCAGCTCTGTGTCTTCATACATGAAAAGGGGGAAATCATATTTCAGGTGGGGGAGGTACCACCCCATACCCCCCCATTCTGGACATGCCCCTGCTGGTTATGCACATGTATCATAGACAACATGACATGATAACTATGAGCGCAATCCTTCACCACGAACATTACCAGTTTTAAAGACGGTGAGCTAAAACCCAAGCCAGAATGACTCATCGTTCAGGGCAGACACAGACCGTTTCACACAGAGCTCAGAGCAGCTCTCCTTTTTTTTCTTCCCTTTTTTTTTCTTTTTTGCAGTTAAGGATGGAAAAGCATATAAAAAGCATTTAAAAGCATAATTATTATAAGCACAAATATTTTCCAAAATCACAAACAAAATGCCAAACAACCCAAAATCATGATTATTCTGCAAACGTAACTCAGAATATATCTGTTTATGCACATCACATAATATAATTATTCATTATCACACCTTCATCATTTGTTACTTATTTGGTAGATAATTGATTCTGTCAATGATGTTCTATTGTTACTATTATTATTATTAAGTTTCACACTAACTCTCTAGTAAAATTAATCAACATTCCAGATTTAGTATTATAATTAACCCAATCTAATCTATCTAATCAATCTATAATTAACCCCACTGGAAACTCTTAAGTCATAAAAGGACCCTGTGGGGCTGATCGTTTCATTGGCACAGCCTGGACCCCTGCTCAGACAATTAGAAAGACTTTTGACATCCCCAATTACTATTATTACTTTGTGTTTACTTTGTGTTTATTTGTGAAGTAAGACACCTGAAACACTTTAATTAAAAAATTAAGACATTTAATATATTAAAGAATCAGAAGATATCACACATGTACATGTGGGGCCCAGAGTTCAGGGAGAGACAGGCCCGCGTGTGCTCTGTCTCCCTCGCCCTCTGAGCCCTGTTCCTCACTAAGCAAAGCATTTTTATAGGGACACTTTATCAATTCAAAAACAGGCGGAGAGAGCCGTGGTTTAGACTTGGCTTTCTCCGATTGGTCCATACTTGTGGCTAGTCCTCATGACTCAGATCAGGACAGAATGACACAATACGTGCAGTAGTGAGACCGTCAAGGACAGGATTAACATATTTTCCTCTGTGAGACTTAGAAGTTGATGTCTGGGACTTTCTAATGTATTTATTTATTTGTCTTTTATTTGCTTCAGCCACTGTTTATTGATTAATTTCCTGGATTTACTTTTAAAAAATAAACCCCAACACTTTCAAACCCTTTAAGATGATCAGTCAGCCTCTCTTTGGCAGTGGAGCCTGTGCCTTGAGTGGTCACATGACTGTCATAAATGGAAGCCAGTAAACAGGCTGATGCTAAAGTGGTCTGGATGGAAAATCTGTTTTTGTTTTTTTTGTCTATAAATACAGAAAACGTATTCGGAGAGAAAGTTCTTAGCTCGGCAGCCTGCTCCCGTCTGACTTAGTAACCTTGTGCCAATGAAAATGTTCTGAAAATTTCACTTCTTGAATGAGCTCATCAAAGAAGATCTCCTCTGTGTGTGTGTGTATGTGTGTGTGGTTTGGATTGTGTATTTATGTTTGTATTCGTGTGTGTGTTACAGGGACGGGTGGAGGTTGAAGCCGGAAATGAGAACATGAAGTTTGAAACTGGCCCGTTCTCCTACTATGGAGTCATGGCTCTAAGCACACCATCGATGGGTGAGACATGCACTCTACATGTAGCAACATGTATGTTTGTACCACTTACTGACCTTCAGTCTACAAGATTTAAGCTGTGATTTTTCTATCCAGACTTTTCAGTTCACAGTCACTGGGTTAGAGCGTCCAAAGATGGGTGTGCCCCTGCTCTTTGAGCCATCTCAGAGTCTTTGACATTTTATGCTGTCCTTCAAATACGGGCATAAATAATCAATAGCTATAAACTCTGTGCAGCGTATCAGTTTGATGCTCTGTATTGGAACAACCTGAGAATGGAGTTGGGGAGTTAGCTATAGAGACCAAAACATACTGATTATAACAAATGCTAATTTTATTGCTGAAGTTGGTGTGAGCTTATGGGAAATGACTCACTTTTGTAAGCAAGTTTTTGGCTTAATTTTTCCAACCTTGTAGGTTTGTGCTTGGACTTAAAGCTGGTGTATAATTATGATTCTATTGGTATTGTCATTATCATTCCTTCTTATTGTATTAATTGATTAATTGATTAACAGAAGAGAAACAATTTTATTCTTGGGTAAAAAATGGCAAATGAGGAAACATTTGATGACTCGGAAGTAAACTGCCTTCTTTGTGTATTGCACTTGTTGTTTGATGCAGAGCTAAGCAAGGAAGTGAGAATCCTGCAGTAGATATTCTTACAGCAAATATTTAAAGACCTTATAATGGTCACTTACTATCTACTTACTATATGGTTGAATTTTTCATGCAAAAAATTTTTTTTAGATATAGAAAAGCTATTTTAATAAAATATTGTGTATTCTGAAATCTGCTCCAACATTTTTGGAAATGTGAAGTTGCTAAATGACCAGCTGTTTATTGCCTATCTTCATCCTAATCAGAAAGGTATCTTCTCAGCTGCTGGCATGCTAATAACCATGTTTGAAAAACTATCAAATGTAGTCGCTGACAAAGGGACATTTAGCTCCTGAAGGCTTTCTAGTGGACACTGAATCCAAGTTTGAACTTTGAAGTGGTCCTTTGAAGCTCTGCCCAGACAAAATGTCCTCACTTTCCAAAAATATCCCCACTATGATTGTAAAAAAAAAATCAAGCCATAACCATAACCATAGCTATAACCACATATCGAGCCACAGCTTTACTTTTTACAGCCATTTCGAGTAGTACAGCTGGGAACTGTTGCAGAGTGGTTATTTAAAATGAGCACTGAATGCACGACATCATCTCATGTCATGGCTGTTTTAACTGGCAGTGAATTTTAGGTGAACCAATCAACCAGCTGTTCATATAAATCAAAGCAAATGTAAGCAAATTGCAAGAACTAATTGCAGGGTAATACATTTTTTTCCTGACTCAAAACAGGATTCTGGGGGGTAACTGTGCACGTAAGCATAATTGGTCACATATATTTAAGGAACAGTGTAGTCTTTGCATTTCCTGTGGCTAAATATATTTGTTTCACACTCTCAGTAATTCTTGTTGAGTGAAAGACCAAAAGCTCTTCAATGAGAGGCGAAATCTTTACAACTCCAATTCCAAACAAGTTGGGACGCCGTGTAAAATGTAAATAATTTTGCAACCAATTTGGTTCTTTGGCAACAGGCGAGTAACATCCCATCTGATATCTTAGCTAACGCGGGGTGACTGTATTTGGATAAACGTTTAGGGCAGGCCTCCACATTAGGACAGAATAGTTTTGCAGAAGGTAATGAGATGTCTGCTGAAGGGGTTTCCATTATGAAATGGGGGCTGTAATGTCATCCTGACTTCTACATTTATTTTATATTTTCATTAATCGTGGGAGGATATCCCCATCGATGATGGGCCTTGTTAATTTACATTTTACACAGCGTCCCAAGTGGTGTCCAAAAAACAATGTGGGCTCGATAATTGGGAAACCTTCTGTGGGAAACCCAGAGAGTTGGCATCCATCCCACTTTAGAGGGAGCGAAATCTGGCAGAATTTATTAAAACGCCTCAACGTGACTAACCAACGTTGGGACCAGGAAGCAGAGAGACTGTGTCTGCTGTGGAATGGAATGTCGCGTTGCCTGTTTGCATCCTATAAATCCCGGCCCTCTTGTGGCTGTGCCTAGCTATTGTATCTGGAACTGAGTCGGGGCTATTGGAATCTGTCATTTCTGTCATTGTCATGGGCATGCCTGTGTCCCCACCCCTGGCACTGCATTCATTGCTCTGAGAGCAGTTACGATCTGAATGTTATCGAACACAAATTACAACAACAGGTTTTCTCATACCAAACTCCTTGGCTAACCTGTGATGTAGAGGAGTTAGTGTGTGGTGTTTTTGACGGATACAAAAAAAAGAAACTAATTGTCTGATGGTACTTTCTGTGACAACTTTACAGATTAGCCGATTGTTTCTCCTGAGCTGACCCTCTCAGGCTGTTGAGCGGATTTCTGTTATAGAGGTTAAAAGGTTAATCCAGCAGTTTAGTACTGCACTTAGTGCTGCAAAAAGGTACATTTGAGAGCACTATTCTGTCCCTATTCAGAACTGCTCTCGTGTGCTTCCTATAATAAAATCTGTACTGCTGTTACAGGTTGAAATTCATGTCAGTGGAGCCTAATTTTGGGGAAAAGAATACCTTACAGCTCGTCTTGTTAAGTTTATCTGAAATTGTGTTAATAAGCCACAAAACATATTTGAATCTCGTAATATCTGTTCATCCGTCCGCCTTCTTTCACTTACCCAGTTCAGGGTTGGGGAAAGTCTGGAGCCTATTCCAGCTATCATAGTGTGGAAGGTATGTTTATCGCAGGGCTAACACCTATGGCCATTTTAACATTGCCAGTTAAGCTAACCTATGGGATGGTGGGAGGAAACCAGAGTCCCTGCAGAGAACCCACAAAAGCACGGGGAGAACATGCAACATGTGGGTTCTAACCAGGGACCTTCTTGCTGTGAGGCACCTGTGCTAATGACTGTGGTTTGCACTGAACACAGGAGTTCATGGTTGACTCAGTGGCTGCAAAACAAGCCCAAATCATCACTCCTCCACCATCCTTCACAGTTAGTATGAGGGGTTTGTGCTTGGGTTTCTCCAAATGTGGCACAGTGCATTATGGCCAAACATCTCCACTTTGGTCTCATCTATCCAAAGGGCTTTTGTGGTTTGTTCAGATACGACTTTCAAAACCGAAGCTGCACTGCTCCTATCCTACTTACCCCCCTTATTCCCATGGAGGCAGTCAGGGTGTATTTGGTTTTTCCACAGAGCTGCACAGACTCCTGTGACAAACTTTCTTTTTCACAGCACTGTAGGTGATAAAATAGAAACACAGGGCACTGCCTGCAGAAACATACCTACAGGCCCAAATTAGGTTTGTAAACTAACATCAACATGTATTTCAAAGTTTGTAGCAGTAAATAAGTGTTTATGGAGCTTTAAAACAAGCCTGCATTAAACAGCTCCATGTTGTTGTGTCCATGTGTCAGGAAATCTCCTGAGCCACAGCCACCCACAATTAACGCTAATTAACGATACGTACACACAGGCGAGACTGAGCAGAGGAGGTGATTTAGCATGCGTGTCCTGCACAGCATGTGACCTCCGTGTGGGATGATGTAAGCCTGACTGAGAAGGTCAGAATGCAGCTCAGCAGAGTCAGTGTCTGGGCAGCCTCTTTAAACCACCTCACCCACCCCTGTTTGCTGAAGTTTACTGCAGCAAAAGATGCAACACAGGCGCCTACTAGTGGTTCAGCATTGCAACTGCTAAGGGAAAAAAAATCCAGTTACTACTGTCGGCGTGGTCAGTATGAAATAAATGTGCAGTTTGAAAAGTGCCTGCATGTTAGATGAACGTGCATCATTATTTAGCAAATAGATGGATCTCTAAATTTGTAAAATAAGTATTTTATCATCCAGATTATGATGCATTTCTCTTAATTTGCAGTCATTTCAAAACATCCAGGATGAGGTCTTAAATTGGGCCCATTATATTTTTGGTTTATCTCTGTACTGTTGTCTGTTGGGGTGGGCGGAATGATCCAAATATCGATGGTACTGATACCAACACTGGTACTGGTATCAGCTCGATACTAGTGTGATAGGCTTGATACTTTGTCTCCTCCTGCAAGTTCAGCATGTTGCTCCTGTTCATCAGAAAGGAGACATGTCCGTGCAGGCACCTCTCCTCTCATGCAGGCACACTTTGCTCCATCCCCTCCTCCCTGCTCTGCTGTGTTTAGTTCTCCTGCGGTAACATGACTCAACTGCAGTGACTAAGAAAGTGGAGCATCATGCAGAGGTACTTTACAGCTGTAAATGAAAACACTGCAAACAGTGGCCTCCGTGGATTGGACTTTTTTGTCCAGTACATCCCACAGATGCTCAAATGCTGGTTCACCACTGTTTGATACAGATCACTGTAAACTGGGAGCACCCCACAGGAAATGCAGTACTGGAGATGCTCTGACCCAGTTGTCTAGCCATTACAATTTGGCCCTCGTCAAAGTCACTCAAATCCTCGTGCTTGGCTATTTTTCCTGCTTCTAACACATCAATTTTGAGGACAAAATGCTCACTCGCCATGATGAAGATATGATCAGTGTTATTCACTGTGTCTGATACCATTAAGCCAGCACTATTCTGTGTCTAATAAACTGTGTTTTGCTGTAGTAGTAAAGTATTCTTACTCTGATTACTTTGATTCCAAGCTTTTCCCAGATGTTTCATTCGATTTGTTGGTGCGCACAGCATAACAGTAATATGTATATATATTTTTTAATCTTTACAGATTATTTAGTAAGTTGAATTCTCAGGGAGGCACTTACCAAAATACAACATTGGTTCCCTGTTTGGTACAAATGAACAAAATGAGCATCATCTTGTATTTAAAAACTAGCAACTGAGAGAAAAACGTCATTGGGAAAGCGTTCCCCAAAATCACAGGTCAGGGGAGCCGAAAGGCTGTTTTTCCATTGACTTTTACACAGTCAGAGTTCTATTGGGTACGAGAGGAATTGCCCCCTGCTGGTCATTAGAAAGAATGGAACTTCAGCACTGGCTTCCCTTTTCATTTTAAGAAGCTGCAACCATCTTTCGCCCACAGTTTAGTACAAAAAAGGGAGAGGGTGTGAATATTTTCTCAATGTATGTTAATATGTTCCTAAAAGCAACAGTACAACTAAGAATCAGCGCACTGAAGAAGAGCAGCAGCAGCGATCCGCAGCAGTGGATTCCAGTCACTCCACAGCTTAGTTCAACTTTTACTGATGAAGACCACAGTCAGGGAATGGGCTGCCGGGGCAAACCTCCAGGCTCTGTGATTATAAAAATGAGTACATAGAGTGATCCACTCCAACTAAATGGAATAAATAAATGAAGCAGCTCATATCTCTCTCTGCCCCCTTTCTTTCTCTCTCAGCTGTCACCCCTCCTCTCTCCCCATCAGTGGCCTCCCCCCCTCCACGACGTCTCTCTCTTAAGAGATTTTCTCTGTTCTCTCGTTTCCCAGGTAAACACTCTCATGGGCCTGAGGAGGCAGAGGCGGGGGCCCATATTTAATCTGATTTTCTCACCATACCTCCGACCCCGCTCCCCCCTTTTTTTTTTAAAAATCATGTTCAGAGTCCTTATCCAACAAGTGAAAGTTTTAGTACACACACACAGTAGGAAGTGAAGGCATTTTGCACTTTTTGTTGCCCTTTTTTTTCTGGCTTTACATTCATACTAACAATGAGATTTCTATAAGGGTTGTAAAGTCATTAGAAGAAGGTTGATGTTAGACCACTGTGATGCTGCTTAACCAAACTCACGCTGTTAAAATACTTTGAAATCAGCCAAACTCCTCAAAGGTCTGTGTCTTAAAACAAGAGCTGGAAGCTAAAAAAAAACAAACTCAAAAGGGAATTACCCCAAAAAATTGAAATCACAAATTATCATTTGAAAGGTTACAAACAACATGGAAAATTGAACATTTGGGAGCTTTGGACTTTTTATTAAGCAGAACAAATTGAATGAAAAGTGTTTGCTTTCAGCTCTGGAAATTTGCAAAAGGTGCTTTTGATCATTTTCAGATATTTTATAAACAGATCAATATAATATCTGGAAATGGTGAAAACAGCAGCATGATGTTCCAAAGTTTAGTGATGTCTTCTAATTTCCTGTATTGTTTGATAAAGAGCTTACATTGCATAACACATAAAACGCACGCAAAAAAAACCCAACTGAAGTTACACTTAAATAAAACAAGCTAAATAAACAAATTCTTCCATTCTGAGATGTTTAAAAAGGATTTTAATGTGAACATTAGCAAAAGACTGACAATAAAAACTAATTCTTGAACTTCTGGAATTCCTCAGCAGCAGACTGAAAGCTCCGAACAGCTTATAAATGGACCTTTAGTTAAGATTTTATTGCCCAAATTCATTGATGGATGCACATTATTGTGTAGTAAAGACGATAGCTGGCTGCTGCTGTAGTTCTCAGACAGACTCAGCTGAAGCACTCACGCCTGAAGCTGCATTAGCGTCGTCTTCTTCAGGCAGGTGTTACGGCATCAGAAGCAGCTTGTTGGATGGGATTCTTGACACTGTGGCCTCTAATTTCTAACCCTGTCAAAACTAACACCTTCCTTTAACCACTGATCTATGGTCAGATGGTTTGCCATTACTCCTGTGACATTCATCAACTGCTAGAGTTGACTAATCTGACTGCAGAACTCTGGTTAACAAAGTAGTTTTGACATTTTGAAGAATGTGCTTATTTGCTTTCTGAGGGTTCAAAGAGAAAATCAGCGCAGCTCTTACTAACAGCAGTCCCCTGCTGAGGTTTTGCCCGTTTCTCTGAACGTCTGTAACAGAAATAGGAATGGCTCCATTGGCTCTTTGAACAGCCATAATGTTATTTTGGTCATCGCATTTAGTTTTATATATTAGTTGCATGTAAATGTAGTTAAATAAGAAACATGCCTGTTAATAATCCGCCAGCATATTGGTGGCATTGTGGGTGAAAATATATTGTTACATATATTATGGGACTGGGAGAGGGATTATTCACAGGAAAAAATGATGAGCTTTAAGTCATTTATAAAGTTTATGAAGTCATAAATATTTGAGGGCACAAATGAAAGTTTGTGTTCAGAATCTTCTACAGTTGTGAGCGGAGCATGTACGGAGCAGATTTTGTGATTTTTTTTTTTTTTTGGTGCAAAGTTAGGCTAGCTGTTCAACCCTGTTTCTAGTCCTAATGCTAAGCTAAGCTAATTATTATAATCTATCAATCTTAAAGAAAGCAAATCAGCATATTTCACAAAAAGGGTGAACTTCTTTTGAGCCCAGAGGCCCTCCTGTATCTCCCCACTTGATCGTCTCACTCACTAAACTTGGCCAATTATCACAGACACTTTCTGCCCTTTAAGTCATCAATAAAACCCGCCGATGAGAGAGAGGTCCGTCCTCAGAGCTCAGGACAGTCCCGTTGCCACAAATTGCTCAAACGATGCACTTTGCATCATCGCACGGCATGTTTGAGCAGTCTTTGCGTAACAAACTCCTCACATCACATATTCATAGCACATGTATGACATTTATGTTTTGTGTGTGTGTTTGTGTGATCTTTTGCAGTGTGCTTATCACACCTGCTCTCACTACCTTCGCCTGGCTGCCTTTACTTTCTCCCTATTTGCTGACAATCATTTGTTTTTCTGTTTATCATTCATTCCAGCTTTAATATTTAATTGTGTTCGTGCCTTCCGTTGCGTTATTTTCCCCTGTCCTTTTAGTCACTGTTTTCTCTGTTAATCCTCAGAGTTCCGTTCTCCGTCACACGGGGGCAATCTCAATCGCTCGGCATCTCTGAGCTGCACTGAACGCGCTCCAGAGAGCGGCTCCGTCTGTGGAAGCAACACTCAGATCCCAGGCACCCCCTTCCAGTACATACCAGACTTCTGTGTTCGAGCTCTTTCAGACCTTCAGTTTGTCAAGGTAACTCTTAGTTTGACCAACAAACATTTTTACATAAGCTGGTTTTATCCCTTTTATTTGTAGTATTTTGCTGCGACTATCACTGTGCATAACCCCAGTTATTACACTGCTGTTTAGCAGAAAATTGTGTGTAATTATTCTAGTTCAAGGATAAGAAATAGCTGTGTTTCAGATTAAATTAATAAAATATAAGAAAATGTGCTTTCCGCAGTAAGAAAAAAAAAAAAAACACATTCAAACATTTCCTCTAAAATCTACAAAGGGTTACACACCCTGGCAGAATTTGTGAAGTTTTTGCCACAACCATTAAATAACTTTGTTGCAGAAGCTCCTTCTTTTTGATGTTCCTGTTCACTGGGATTGCCACATCTCTCACAACTGCAGTATTCTGCTTCTTGTCGACCACTGCTATGTCTGGTTGGCTGGCCAGGAGCTGCTTGTCTTTCTGGAACCTGAAGTCCTGCAGGACCTTAGCCCTGTTGTTCTCAGCCATCTTCTGTGGTGTCCCCCTTTGGGAACTGGGGATTTCTAGTCCACATGCTACGCAGCTATTCATGTACAATATCCCAGCCACTTGGTTGTACCTCAGTGTATGCTGTCCCAGCTTGCATCTTACATCCTGCTGCTGTGTGCTGGATAGGCTTCGGGGCACCTTTGCACAGCGTGCGACTTGGGTCCTGTTGGCTGTGGTAGACTCCTGCCTCTATGGCCCCCCCAGGGCCTGTCCTTGAGCTGCCATTATCAGAGCCTCTGTGCTGTCCTTTAGGCCCACATTTTCTAGGCTCTGGTAGGATTTCTCAATGTCAGCCTTTTCTTATATCAGATGAAGGTACATCCCGTGCAGGGGCTTGGTCTTCTAAAATAGTTCCTTCTTCTTTTCCCTCACTGTTTTCAACTGCCCGAGACACTCTTGGAGCACCTTATCAGGGCTTCCTGATACATTTGTGGATGCTCTGTGTTTCCTCCTGGACTGTGGCTCTGGCACACAGTAATCCTCCCCCTCCCGCTTTCTGTTGTTTGTAGAGCCTCAGGGTGGAGACTTCCATGCATTGCGAGGAGTTTTGACTTCTTGACATCAGTACCATCTATGCCCTCCTGTGGCCAGCTTATTATTCCAAATGGGTATCTATCTCATAACTGATAGGGTGCACCGATAGCTCGAATCTTAGTTTTTACTTTTGAGCTGGATTCTATGCACCTGTCTTATCTTCTAGAGGTGTTCGGCTATGGCTGACCTTGCATCTTCATCATGGTTCCTGTTTGTGGGATACCAAGGTATCTGTCCTGTATGTCCCTATTCTGCCTTCTGGCAACCTCAACCCTTCATTCTGGATGATCTTCCCTCTCTTTGCAACCATTTGGCCATACCTGTCCAGACTGAATGTCCAGTGTGCTTGGTGTAGATCCTCGTGAGGTGAGTCGATGCTCACTCCTGGCGTACAGTTTGATGTCATCCATGAACAGCCTTTGACTGTCACTCCAGTCCTTAATCTGTTTTCAGATCCACACTTTGTGGGCCGGCTTAGGGGGTTGAGGCCTGTGTAGAACAGCACCAGAGATAGCACATCACCTTGATTATTCTGCATTTGATGGTTCCTGATCAATATTATTAACGCACTATTAGCCTTGTATAGTGCCAAGCACTCCAGTATCCATGTATTGGGCACTGAGTCATAGGCTTTCTGGTAGTCAGTCCAGGCAGTGCTCAGGTTGGTCTGCCTGGTCTTGGATTCCTGATGTACTGCTCTATCAACCAGTAGCTGGTGATTTGGCCTCTGGCGTTATCTCCAATGTCCTTTTGAGCTGTGTTTATGTGTGGACTCGTGCCTAGTCCACACATGAATAGCTTGGTTGCTATGATGCCTGAGCTTCCATGTGGAGAGACAGGTCATTGGCTGGTAGTTCGATGGTGCGGTACCCTTGTGGGGAACCTTCATGATCACGATTGTTCTGCCCTGCCTGCCATACATTCATGGAGTGCTGTTAGCTACTTCAGCCAGTAGGTGTGGATCATGTCAGGTCCTGGTGCAATCCAGCTCTCTTTTCTGGAGATTTGTTGTTGGATGTCTGCCTTTGTAATGTTGACTGGTTCTTATTCTAGGAGATTGCTGTGGCCTGCTCTTTGGTCCATCAGCCACTTTCTCCCAGATGTTCTTCCGGTATTGTTCAGGCTAAACTCTGGGTGGGTCTGCCCATGTACTATTGCTCCCTTGCAACTGAGCATACACCTTGAATGGGTATTTGGAGAACAGGCTAATTCTTCTCTTGGATTATGCTTTGGATTATGTTACCTGTCTGTCACGATGCCCTTCTGCTCCTCTGTTAGCTGACTAACATTTTTCCAGCTTTGATTCTCCTTTTTTTTTTTTTTTTAAATACTTTTTTGACAATATCAGGCTTTGTTTCTTCCAAGTACAGGTTTATTATCCTGTGTGGTTTTTGGTCATTGTTAAGAAGTACTAAACAGAAACCTTTCCCCAAACCAAACATTTATACCAAACAGTTTGGGGTGAATGCAGGTAAATAGGAACAGGTATATTTAGTGTTTCTGATATGCAGCTCAGAATTTTGAGAAAAATCCAAAAAAAAATTTTTATATATATATATATATATATAAAATTTTTAACTTTTCAATTATCTATGTAGCTCTTAAGTGGCATTAAGCGGAGCCCTAGTGGAAACTGTTCCATCTTTATCTATCTTTGTTTTGTCTTGCCTAGATCACTCGCACCCAGTACCAGAATGGCCTGCTGGCATCCAGGCTGGACAGCACGCCACAGTCTCCAGAGGGTAGTCACACGCACCTGGACACGTCTGTTTCTTTGCCCCCTGTGACGCCTCCAGGGCCACATACCCCACTGCCGCTGGCCACACCTCCTGTGAAGCGCCCCCCGTCTAATTCTCAGTTAACGCCTCCATGTGACCGCACCGCACTGCCCCAAACCACCTCTTCTTCCTCCAGCCAAAGGCCAAGCCAGTCTTTGCCCCAGGCCATTCCCACTCTGAGTAACCACACCCCCATCTCCCAAAGTCCTCTTTCCTCCATTAGCACAGCGCTATGTGCTGTGAACCCCAATCCGACTCTGAGCTCCTCCCTTTCCTCCAGGTCTCGGCTATCTCCACCCTCTCCCGGCCCAGAGAACGGGCCTGGAGAGACTACATCTCTGCTCAGTGAGCAGCAGAACTGCATGGGCCCCCGCCGGCCCAGTCACCCCCACCCACATGTTCACACAATCAGTCATGCACATACTGAAAGCACCATCTAACTGAAGTCCTTCTGGGATGACTAAACTACCTGTGCACGCACTCACTCACGTAAGACAACACACTGGCATTAATTCTGGTTCCTGTTTGCTTGTTGTCACCTGACCTGACCTTTCCTTTCTGCAAGAAGCTGAGGAGACCAACAGAGTCTGTGAGACCAATAGACTTCCTCCTTTGGCTTTTCCTGCATGCTTCCCTCCCATCACTGATAAAAGACCAAGAACAGAGTACAAAGAGGGAACAAGGAACACTAGTGAGGATGGTTAAAAAGGCAGGGTTGATTCATCCCCCAAGTTGCATCCATTTTGCATATAGTTGTGGGTTTTCCCACTCCAGGTTTTTGAGATTTTTTTGCCTCCACATCAGTATAATGGGGTATATAGAATCAGGGCTAGGTAATAAATTTAATTTTGTTTTCATTTACAATTTTGGCTCCCAGCAGTTATGAAAACAAAGTAACAGAAATAAGCATCACTTGTATTTCGGAAGCACATACCTCAAAATCTCTTCACATGGAACCAAAACTGTGACCTTTCAAGTCATCACTAGCAGGTCATCAATAGAAAACAGGTCAGTGCTCTATCCCTACTATACAGTTTAACACTTATGAAGTTTTTGCTGTGGTTTTATTTAGTTTGTATGAAAGTTTCATTTTATTTTTTACAAAGATTGAAATTTCCCAAAGTTTTAAAGTTAACAGTCGCAGTTTATTTATTCATTGGTGATCATTTGTTTCTTGTTATGTTATAGATGGCCTGCTTGACTTGTTTTTTTGAAAATAAGGCTGGTTTCGAGAAGTCACAGGTGAACAAAGCTATTTTTCTGTGTCAAATGAACCAGCAAAAGGACCCGATTCACCGTACTGAACCGCGAGTCCAGGGGATAAGGGAGCAACATACGATCAAAAAGAGGAAAACACAGCACAGCCAAAACACTCTCCAAACTGGAGACGCCACCTGTCCCGTTAAGGGGGCAAGAGCAGAAATGGCGCTAAACGAACACAACCTATCCCCCAAAGAAAACCCACTTCTCCAGATCCCCGGAACACATCTGTTGTCAGCCAGTAGATAAGCCACCCTCCACCCCGGGCATAACCCAACTATCACACGAGCACTAGTCATCTGCAGCTGGTCCTCGCCACGCTTTTCCCTCTGGCCTCCGCGTCTTTATACCAGGTGTCCTTAATCGGAAATGGATACAATCCCACGCACACAAAAACAACACGACACACAGCCGTAACACTATACTATTAAAATATTTATTTTAAATTATATTAATTTATAAGTATTTAAAATTTTATTTATTTATTTGAGTTTTATTTATTTTTTGCATACTTTTACTTTAGAGAAGTTAGAGGATATATTGCACAAATAATGTTTATTTTGATTGTCTTCCACTTCCAGTAAATATCCCTCGCTGTGAATAGAGTTTTGGTACGGCTGCCACTTCTTGTCAAAAACCTATAGCGTCTATACGCAAGAGGCTGAAAGAACTGGATATCAACTGCTTGCTAAGCTTCGTGTTCACCGATATGTCCGGTCTCTTTGTTATAAATTCCATCGTTTCCACTGATCATCAGAGCAGTGAGATGAAGACCAAATAATCCAAACCAAGTGTGCTTATGTTTTTTTTTCCCCCAACCAAAGTCTGCACTAGCTTTGTGTTATGTAGCAAAAAACCTTACAAAAAAAATGGAAGTTTAACATTAGTAGTTTGACATTTCTCAGTTTCTTGTTTCGAGTTAAATAGCAATATTGGTGCAGCTTTACATTTGAACACCACATCTGTAGGTAGAATAGAAAGTAGTTAGCTTAGATGCTATTAGCTTAGCGTTGCAAAAGATTGGGAACTGACTACCTGCAAACACCTCTGAAGCCTACAGAATAAAAAAAACATGCAGACTAACTGGAAGCTGCAGTGTTTCCATTAAAACTGTAGCATGTTTATTTGGTTGTGTTGATTTTCGCACCTTTAGCAAGAAAATGTAAAAATATTTCCTTAGCCATTTTAATTTCATTTAGGTCCTATAAAAACAACACCTTTTACGCACTGTACTGTATTCAGGTACGTTTGAGACCAATGTACAATTGTACTCAGACACAGTATAGATCATTTGCAATCTGGAAACACTGTCTGGAACAAGTGCTGCCCCCACTCGACTGTGCTGTCAGTTGTTGAGCTGCCAGTATAAGCACAGGGTTAAACACTGACGGCTGAAAATCAACTTGTGATATTAAGATCACAGCATATAACTGGTTGGAATTTACTGGACAAAATACATTCCACTGCATGTCTTCATGGTGATTCAAACCAGTGGATTTAACCTTTCCCTTGAAAATCCTCTCTGTCCTTGTCCAACATTCCAGACCAGGGATTCATTCATATACTTGATACAATGTGAAGTCCATTTTAAAACGTGTATGTAAATAATACTGTTCAGCCCATGTCGAGAAGAACGATTGCGTTCCAGTGGATGAAGAGAAAAAGAGGTTAACACGAAGAAGACTGTAGAGGCTCACTCCTCGCCCTCAGGGGTCAGGGACTGAGTGCAATGTTAAAGCTGCTAGTGTGTAATCGACCTGTTTTTTCCTGTGTATAAGACAATTTAACTCACTGTAAAGAGACTATTTTGTTGAAGATGTAGTGAAAGACATTTATTTGAAGAAAAAAATACCGATGTATAAGCTAGCACTGTTTTGAAAACACTAAACATATGAGTTATGTAGCATAAAACTGAAAAAGTGAATATTCCAAAGCATTTCTTTTTCTTTCTTTTTTTTTGACCACAGGACTGAAAAACTGGGTTCCTCTCCAGGACCCAAAAGGCCACAGATTCCCTGTGGGTGAATTGCTTTGGGTTTGGATTTGTTTTCTTATACTGCGGTTTTGTCTTGAAGTGGATTTTATTGTAGAAAAGTAGTATAAAACCTTTTATTTTGGGCTGTAAAGGTACACAAAACTCACTGTTCTTGGTTTTGGGGTCAGGTCTATTCTTGAAATGACACTTACACCCCTACTTTCATTATTTTAGTTTTGTGCCTCAGTGATGCATATTGCAAAACTGATTTATAAGCGTGGAGCAAACTGTAGCAGTATTCCAGTGTAGGCATACAGGGCCTACACTGTAGGCCCTGGGGGGGCCCTGGGAGGGCCTACAGGTCAGTTTTGCCCAGGGGCCAAATAAAAGTGAAATCCAACTATGGAGAAGATCTGCACTATCTAAGTATAGAGTTTATTTAGCAGGATCTTTCTGACCTGAGGGCAAAAACCTGCAAATATATAGTGAAACTAGCCTTACCTTCTACTTCAAGAAAATTTCCACTTACGGTTAATATGTGTCATGTAGCAGTTGGTTACACTGGTTTCCCGTAAAGCCACTGGTTGGCTGTGTGACTACCAGTTTGTGTACTGGGAAATGTGAAAACCTATTTAGTAAAGTTGTATTTATTGCAAACGTTGTGTTTATGATTTAGGTTTGTTTTTCTGTGCACAAGGTTCTGTTCAAATGGGCTTCCAGCTGTAATACGCAGCTTTTATTGGGTTTCTCTGCCCAGAAACACTGTGTTCAGTTCTCTCATTGTTGCTTGTGTTATAATACTGTAAATACTCTGTACATGAAGAGGTGCTGAGACATGATGGGGAAAAAAAGAGCTTTATTTGTAATGAAAGATGAGAGATGTTTTCTCCCTTGTTTTACTAGGAGGGCATTGCATAGCAATAAACATTGCACAAAGTTGACCTCAATAATTTAGTTCTACTGTCTTCTGTATCGTTCTTCTTCTTTTTTGTCATCAGACATGAAAACCAAAGCTTTTCTCTGCCTAAATCTTTCCTTCCTTTTCTCCTTTCACATTACCATGTCACTTTTCCTCATCTGTTTTCTCGCCCTGCCCTTATTTCCACTCCTCTCCTGCTGGGTGAAACGATTGAAATTCCTCTGGCTTTGGGCTTATCAGCAACGCCTGCCGTGTTGATTTTAACACTACATCAGTGCTGTGATCATGGTGCAGAGTGAGTTTTCTGCACTATTGCTTTAAATTGTTTGAGATTTCATGAATGGAGTGTAAATTACATTTAGCAAATTACATATTTGCATAAATGTTTACAAGACATATGAGAAAGAGGCTGTTTGTATGCCAGTCCTGGGATTTCAAACGATGGTTGTGCGCATGAAGCAAAAGATTATTTCCATCTTCCGGTGGCAAGCGCACGCAGCAGACCGGCTGCTGCGTGCGCAATTAAATGTGAAATAATATGAAATGAGGATCTTGGATGAAGGTGGGCTGCAAAGTGGCTTGCAGATGTGGAACAACTTTGAGCAGACTGAGGCTAAAGCAGTGTGCCCAGTGTGACATTCACATCTGTGCGTTGGGCATTCTTTTAAGTCATTCTTCACATTGACATTATGACTAGATTAAAACTTAAAACTGTTCTATTTGTGACAACACTAAAAAAAAAAACCTCCTTCTATAATACAGACCACATGCAGACCACACTGAGATCTAAAACCACTAAAAGCCGGCATGTTGCGTCAGGTGTAGTGGTTTTAGGGGTCTTGCCAAGCTGATAAGCTGGATAATTTAAAAATTGGGTAAAACAAATTCCAAACTGACAACCTTTTGGTTTAGACCTGGTCTGCTGCTGTCTGGATGGGGGGAAAAGTCATTCAATTTGCTTTTATAAATAAATAAGGTTTAAAACATCCAAAATGGATTTTTTTAAAGAGTGTCTTTCTCCTTTCACTCTGTTTTGCAGGGCAGTAAATCTAAACCTCTGAAGGGTTTCAGGCTTTCCAGGACACATTGGAAACAGACTGTGTACATGACACGTGTGTCTTGGAGTCTCTGCAGTGAAAAATCCAGGAGTCGGGTCTTATGGCATGTAACAGAAACACCTTGGCCTCCTATAAATATTACATCCTGCCACGGGTGCTGCAGTGTAGGGTTCAGTGTCTCTTTACTTCAAACGCATCCACACATACAGCTTTGTGCTTCCATTGCTGTCAGGACTCTCAGTGACACACTGCCTTAGTTTAACCTTTACTATCAGTGCTGCATGCCCTAAAGCGCTAAACCTGATTCCAACCTAAAACCCAATCCAACCCACAAGGTCTGCCAATAAGGACAAGCCAGAATCTCTAAATTTTCCAAGGTGTAAAGCTCAAACTGGTCCTCAACAAGACCCTCACACATGCACAAACACACAAGTACACTATATATAGCAAAAGTGCTTGCTCATTACCATCACACAGATATGAACTTGAGTGACATCACATTAATATGATGTAGACCCACCCTGTGCAGCTACAACAGCTTCAACTCTTCTGGGAAGGCTTTCCACAAAGTTTAGGTTTATGGGAATTTTTGACCATTCTTGACTGTGGAATATTTAGCAGTGAGGAAACTTTATGACTGGGCTTGGTGCACAGGTGGCATCCTATCACGGTACTATGCTGGAATTCACTGAGCTCAGGTTGCACACTGAGCAAGTGGAGTCACTTTATCCAGACCTCGGGTGTCGATGACAAAGCCTCCAGAAACAGGTAAATTCTGGAAATCCTTTGACAAGATAGGTTACTTTGCAAAACAGCATATTTAATATTTAGCCAAAATCCTCAAGTGGTTTAAATAGTTAACTGATAACAATGTATCAAAGAGTAATGGACAAATGATGTAGTCTGCTATATTTGAATATGACGCATATTCATAATTAAAGTTGAATCTATTATTTTGTTCAGGGTTGCATGCCACCATTTGGAGAGAGAATCTGGATTGAGCATTATATCGTTTTCATATAACTATACTTCTTAATTATACTTACCTAAATATTCCAATGATTTATTCATCATTAAGCAACTATTTCAACTTATTTCTGCATTAACTATACTCATGGCAGCCTTCAATTCATTGCTGCTGGCTATTCCCATCATTTCTAACTAACTTTATTATTGCTAATCATATAATCTTTTTCTTTGGTGAACTGTTTATTACTTGCTTTAACAATTCATCACTTGCACCTAATCAGTTATTTTACCTTCAAGCTATCGAGAATCGTCCATCCATCCATCCATAAATTCCGCTTATCACGGAGGCAGCAGCCTAAGCAGAGAAGCCCAGACCTCCCTCTCCCCAGCCACCTCAACCAGCCCATCGGGCGGGACCCCAAGGCTTTTCTAGACCAGCTGAGAGATATAATCTCTCCAGCGGGTCTGCCTCGGGGCCTCCTCCCAGTAGGACATGCCTGGAACACCTCACCCAAGAGGCACCCAGGAGGGTCAACTGGCTCCTTTCGATGTGGAGGAGCAGCTAGAATCGTTTATCCAGTAATTCATATAGTAACTGTTTGGATTTATTTTTGCTACAGAGTCGTCATGTGCTCTTAATCAGTACAGATACAACCAGGGAACCAGGGATCTTTCACTTGTTAGGCGAATTTGTAAACCAATATACTTTAAACACAATTAAATATATAATGTTACCTGGAATTACATACATGGCAGATGGCTGCCCCTCCCTGAGCCTGGCTCTGCTGGAGGTTTCTTCCTGTTAAAAGGGAGTTTTTCCTTCCCACTGTCGCCAAGTGCTTGCTCATAGGGGGTCGTTTTGACTATTGGGTTTTCTCTGTATTATGGTAGGGTCTTTACCTTACAATACAAAGCACCTTGAGGCGACTGTTTGTTGTGATTTGGTGTTATACAAATAAAATCGAATTGAACTGAATATTGTTTTTTCTTTGTGATATTTCTAATATTGATATTACAATTTTTCTCTATGACTGTTTTTACAGTTTGTATTATATTTCTGCCTATATACAATTGCCTTTTAGACTTACAGGGCACTTGTTATGGTTTGTCATTAATCTATCTCAGCTATGGTATTATTCTTTTGATAAACTTGTATGTCTTGCATGATTTGGTTTAAGCTCTTTGGCTTTTTCCACATGTTTGTATACTCATAGGAATTTCTTTGACTATTTTATAATACCACTGCTCAGACTCCTGACCTGATTGTTTATTATATTCACGTGCTTTATTGGATGCCGCTATTTTTCTTTTTCTGTTTTCTCCTTGTTTGGGCAGTAGGCACCCTCAACCACATGACTCTGTCGAGTAGTGAGCGGGTAGCCCGAAATATTACTTCTTCTCAAGGTTTTTGTATTCAGTTTTTCACGCAGGAGCTCCATGTTGGTGTGCAGACCTCTTTTTCGCTCCTCG
>JAVDPK010002319.1:78451-111991 GCA_034780415.1 Cichlasoma orientale
TGCACTTTGTCTTCAACGACACCAAACTAGATGCCATGTTGGAGGAGTTCAAAAAAGGTGGGCTGTTTGATTTGTGGGAATATTGGAATCATAAAAAATGATAGAGGCTCCATGCTATTTATTTATTTTTTAAATTTACATCTACTTTCAATTTGGAGCTTTCATGTTCTTCAAGGCCTTAAATATAAAAAGTCCTAAAGTTCAGCATTGTTTATAAACTTCTGTGTTCAATTAGATGAGACTGTACATCTACGCACTCATCTAGATTCAGTTGACATTATAGAGTGTCATACAAATTTCCAGTGGAAAAAAGGGGGGGGGGTAATAACTTTAACAGAACTACCCCCCCCAAAAAAAAATACATCAAGAAGAACAGTAATTATCAATTTAGTAGAAATTTCCCAACAGTCTCAAGATACGTGATCTAAAGTATGATAAAATATTAGAGAACCTCCAACGGTTCATGAGCAGCACTTCATGATAGTGGGGAGAAGAACCTTAAAAAACTTAAACAAGCACTGATTTTCAGTCAGGTTGTGAATTTAATGGATTTTTTTTCCTAAAAAAAAAAAAAAAATTCTTTTTCCCCTTCAATCAGGCAACTCTCACATGGCGATCGTCCAGAAGGTGAACAACGAGGGGGAAGGGGATCCGTTCTATGAGGTGCTGGGTTTGGTCACGTTAGAGGACGTCATAGAGGAGATCATCAAGTCTGAGATTCTGGATGAATCTGACGGCTACTGTGAGTTTCTGTCTGAGTTTTGGTTTCTTAGGTTCTTGTACTGTTATTTAGATCTCGTCTCCCGTTATAGTGGACAGGAAAGTGAAGCGTCCCCTCACTCCGCTAGAGATTCCTCTGGAGCCTCGCAGCGCCCATGAGGAGTTTTCTCTTTTCAAGCCGCCTGAAGGAGAACCCAAGATCCGCACCTCACCGCAGCTCCTGCTGGCCACGCACCGCTTCCTGTCCAGAGGTACGTGAGCACGCGTGTTTGACTGTGTGCCTAATACATGAACAAATCAGTCACAGTTTAACACAGCACATGTAATGATTGTGACTGTTCTGGTCTGCCAAGCAGTAACTGAAGGTTTGGTCGAAGGTGAGTTGAGACCAGAATCGGACTTCTTGATGTTTTCCATAAACGTATGGAACCTCAGAAATGTATCATCTCAGAGCTGGTGATCCATCCACTCCATATTTGTTAAATCACAGTATTAGACCTCCACTAATGAGGATTTCTTTTTTGTTATCCATGCACACACGGCATAAAATAATAAGAGTTTCCCGTCTCACATGTAACCAACTCAGAGTTTGGGGTTAGAGTACAGTTACACTAGCTTTCTGGAACAGGCTCCTCCAGTTTATCAGTCATCCAGTACTGATATTGGCTTATCACAGAGATAATGGCAATTTATTTAAAGTAACTTAACCTTGAAGAAGTTGTTTGGGGCTCGACTCCATTATTTACAATATTGTCAGCAGCATATGTAACATAGTAGCATCACAGTTGAGCAGAAGGTGTTGCATGGTCAAGCAATGTCTAACTAGTTTGTGAAAGTTAATAAACAATGACTCCACAATAACCCAGCCCTTCAATGGATAGATGCATAAAATAAAACATACAGTCATTGGCTACTTTGTTAGGTACATCATGCCAGGTTGTTGTACCAGCTTGGTCCCCTTTCTGCCTTCAGAACTGCCCTCATTCTTCATGGTTGATGCAATAAGGCGCTGGAATCATTTTTCTGACATTTTAATCAGAAAAATATTCTGATGAGTAAAAGTATTTAAGACCGGTAATTTGACAAATACCCATTTTTTTCATGCCATTATTATTAATGATAGAAAAAAAATTGCAAGTATTTTACTCCACACATTACAGCTGAAGCAGTGCAGAGTTGGTTAGGCTGTAAAATGAAGAGTTTAATTAATGTCCTAGTGCAGCACCTTTTCAACATGTGCCTGAATAGACGCAGCTCGCAGTGATTGACTGAAGGCATTCACGGCAGGGGGATTTGGGGTGTGTCAGCAAAATGCACAGCTGATTCAGGTTGGCAACATTCAGCTGCACTGATCCAGTAACACTGAACTACAGTCTGTGTAGGACCTCTGCACAGGTTAAAATTGAAACATTACTTAATAGGTAGATCTGTGTGTGTCTGTGGCTTTGCTGACTTGCAGATGTAGTTTCCCCTTCAGTGATCTTCAGCCCTGGTGTGTTGAGCTCTCTTAATGACTGCCAGTCCAAAACTAAATGACACAGGTTTTCTCCACCTGAACAGAAATCCTTGTCACTGGCTTAAAGAAAAACCTATTAAATGATTGCCTACTGGACAGAACCTAGATCACCGCAAAAGGATCACATCGCTCTTGTTTCAGCCTTTTAACAGTGGCTCCAAATATGTTTTAGAAGAGTTTTTTTTTTTAAAGTGCAGTGACTGTAGGTCCCACACTCTGAGACATTTCTGTGGAGTTGAGTGTATCAGCCATGGCCCCATGCAGTTGCTCGTCGTGACTTAAACTGGCCCATGTGACTGATGTGAAAGAATAACAGAATATATTATTAAGCCAAAATGTGACTATGGTCAAAAAGAGAATATTTCCATCTGCAGTAATGAATATTTGTTGATAACCCTGCTCTGGGACCTCACCACTGTCCTGCGCACATCTGGAAAGCATGTCAGGGAGAGCACACCAGCACACCTTTGCAAACATGGAAAACTGCTTTTGTTGCTGCCTCATCCCAGAACAGAGCGACCATCAACAACAAATATGACACGTTTTGAGTCCGAAAGAGCATGAAAAGGAGGAGCTGAGGTGGAGATGGGTTGCAAAGTTTGCAGATATCCTGCAACTGTGGGCAGGATAACACAGCTAAAAGGGAATTCCTGTTAGGAACCAACTGAATGCCTAGAAGGGTAACAGGTGAGCTGTGGCTTTAAAATAAAGAGATCTGTCTTAGCTTGACTTTGTGGCACGCTTGAACTAATGTACTGCTTGATTTGGTAAAGTAGAAAAACTTGTAAAATGCTGCGACTTACTGCCCCAGGGGGAGGAGTTTAAGTCTCTCTGGGTCTTGTTCACCAGTGAGGGGAGCGGGAGATTGACAGATGGATTGCGGCTGCAGTGATGCGGACGCTGCAACGGTCTGTCGTGGGAACGCGAGAGCTGAGCTTGAAAGTGAAGCTGTCGATTTACCGGTCGATACGCGTCCCTACCCTCACCTATAGTCGTAAGCTTTGGGTATTAACCGAAAGAACGAGAGCGGCGGAAATGACCTCCTTCCGAAGGGTGGCTGGCCTCTCAGAGATTGGTGGAAGAGTGCAGTTATTCTTGAGGGGGTCAGAGTAGAGCCGCTGCACCTCCACATCAAAAGATGAGGCATTGAGGTGGTTTGGGCATCTGACTAGGATGCCTCCTGGGCACCTCTTGGGTGAGGTGTTAGGGGCATGTCCTATCAGAAGGGGGCTCCAGGGTAGACCCAGAACACGTGGGAGAGAATCTATATCTTGGCTGACCTGGGAACGCCCCAGTTTCCCTCCCCCGGATAAACTGGAGGAGGTGGCTGGGGAGAGAGAGGTCTGGGCTTCTCTGCTTAGCTGACCTGGCACCAGATAAGCGGAAGAAAATGGATGGATGTAAAATGCAAAACTAAAACTTGAGTAAATGTATTTCATTATTGCCTAGACGATGGGTTTACTGTATCCTGTGTCTCTGACCTTTGGCCTCTGTAGAAGTGGAACACTTCAGCCCGGGACGTGTATCTGAGAAGGTCCTGTTCCACCTGCTCCGTCACCCCAGTGTCAACCAGGAAGTGCACTTTGACCCCAACAACCGTCTGAGTCCGGCACACTATCTCTACACCCGCAACCACCCCGTGGACTATTTCATCCTGCTGCTGCAGGTATTTAGTAGATGAGCAGGAAAATGTACTTGAAGCATCAAAATTGACAAGTAAAAGTACAAATATCACACAGTAAAAATACTATAAAGACGTAAGCTGAAAATCACTGGAAGTGTAAAAAGATGTCCAGAAGTAGGTACGTAAGGCAGAAAAGTAAAGCAGCAGCAGCTGCATGTGTACATCAGTTTAAGGAGAATCCTTCTCAGTTTGTTGCCTCTATTTTCTTTAGTTTACGAAAAAATAGATTAATTCAAAGTGCGCCTGCTTTTTGTTTGTTGTCAGGGCCGTGTTGAAGTGGAGATTGGCAAAGAGGGGCTGAAGTTTGAAAATGGAGCGTTTACATACTACGGCGTGTCGGCTTTGACGCTGCCGTCTTCAGGTGAGTTTATAAGAAGCAGAAATGTTTCACACCTGAGGCACAGTTCTCTCTGGAACCGAATATTTATTGTGGAAACGTTTCCTGGGTTTGCCGTTCATAATAAAACCCATTTGCAGATCGTGTTCAACCATTTTTATTATTTTTCTTTAAATCAAATTATTAAAAAAAAATAAAAAATGGGGCAATCTCATGGTGTCTGTTCATCTGCTCCAGTTTCTGGGTCTGCGTGTCAGTTATTGCTCTAGAACCTTTCAGAAATAACTAAAATCACGTGTGTGTGTGTGTGTGTGAGTGAGTGAGTGTAAGAGAGAGAGAGAAAAGGCTTGCATATTAAGCAATTTAAAGGCAGCTTAACTATTTGTGGGTTGAACAGCGGAGTTGAGTGTTTGGGCTGCGCCCATGAAAAACTTGCCAAATCTTCTCCTGCAGTGCAAACAGCTCATTCTGCTGCTCATCATAATGCTGTATTTTACTGTGTTAAAAATGAGTGGAAAAAGAAGACATAAAAGTTGCAGCACTGCAGATAATGTGCTGATTATGTAATTTCAGTGCACCAGTCTCCAGTGTCAACCCAACGTCACTCTCCCAGGGATCCCTTTGAGTCAGCAGAAGCCACCAGCCCGTCCAGCTATTGTCCCGACTACACCGTCCGAGCTCTCACTGATCTACAGCTCATACGAGTGTGTATACACGAGTTTTCTCTAAGAAAGAGTATTTGCAAGCATTAAAAAATCAAACTTAATTTGCATTGGTTAGTAACTTAAAAGCATTAAAACGACCCATTTAAAGGCTCCACGGCAACTTGAAATCACTTTAAATATGCTAGTCAGAGATTACTGCTAACTAGGCTGTTAATTATTTTAATCACATTGATTCTGTTACACAGGAAACGGTGAATAAATTGATGCAATGAGCAAAACATAAATAAAACAGTAAAATAAAACATAAAGGCCATAAAGCAGTTACCAATTCTTTGTGTGTGTGTGTGTGTGTGTGTGTGTGTGTGTGTGTGTGTGTTGCAGGTGACACGTCTGCAGTATCTGAACGCTCTCATGGCGTCACGAGTGGGCCAGAGTCCCGACCCTCCTGAGATCAAGATTCTGCCCAACAGTCAGACGAAGCTGCTCAACGACAGAAACACGACGCAAGGTAGCTTTGTTCAAAATGCTGTCTGACTTGCCGGGTGTGCTGCCCCGCCAACCACACAACTTTGTTTTCCAGACGCCTTTTGTAATCTTTTGTAGGAATGTGCATTCCTTTTTGCCTTCAGCTGACTAAATTAATTTTTTCTCTTTCTCTTTCTTTTCCCTCCTTGCGTGCCTCCATGTGTCCTCTCTTATCTGGCCTGTCCAGAGTTCCCTGTAAACTTTTCATTCTTTGATACCATTGAGAACTACTGTTAACACTTTTATTTTGTTGCATGAGGTAAATGAAATGCAGCCTGTCACTCACACAGAGACAGGAGTAATGCCCCACTATTGAACTCTTCTGACCCTTTTACCCTCTCAGTGGTTCTCTTTTACTCTTATTGGAGACATTTCATCAGCCTGTGTGTGTGTGTGTGTGTGTGTGTGTGTGTGTGTGTGTGTGTGTGTGTGTGAGTGTGTGTGTGCGCGCAGGTGTGCTCTGTGATTCTGCTTTTCGTTCCTCATTTCCCTGAAATCATCTCACTTCTCTCTGTTGTTCTGTAGCTGTTTTAACTCTGAGTCTCTCTCTCTGACCCCGCGTGTCTGTTTAACTGATTCCCTCCACAAAACAAAGTAATGGCAGCAATCCAAGTGTACTTATGTTACATAAACACCAAGGCGACAGATGGTGATGAATGAGTGTCCTCTGGCATCCGTGATGGAGGTCTGCACCTGATATCTTAAGTGATAACTGTTTATTATAGCGTGATGTGTTTCCCATTAATGTGCCTGTGTGGACGGTGTCCACTCTGCCCTCTCACTTCAATTTACTTTAATGCAGTTTTATTTTGAGTACTGTATGGTAAATACTCTATAACCTTAGAGCGCTCCAGTGATTCAGCAGTCCACTCTGAGCAAGCACTTGGTGATAGTGGGGAAGAAGAGTCAGTGACCTTTGTGGCCTCTTCCTGAAAGAGAGGAAAAGACCTCTGGCAGAACCAAGACGAGTGAGGGCCTGATCGGGCCCTTAAGGGAAAGAGAATGCTCAGTGGGAGGTCAGCAGCTTGAGCCTATAGCAGGGTCACCTGAGCCAACTCTAAGTCTATAAGTTTTATCCAAAAATGAAAGTTTAATGTTAAATGTAGAGAAGAAGCTGCTTCCACAGGAGAGGTCCTGATAGCTGAAGGCTCTTCCTCCCCTTCTAGTTTTAAATACCCCCGGAACTGCTCGTAAGCTGATCATGCAGTATTGTGACATCTTTAAGATATGATGGGGTCAGGGTTACGGTTCAGATTTATGTCGGCACTCTCACTGTGACCTTTTGGATTAATTAAAGGGGGTTACTGTCCCATTTTTACTCTATTGTGACTGAGTTATTAATGAGAGAGCAGCCACAATGAAATGCAGTTTTATTTGAAAGAAGGGAAAACAAAACAACAGGAGAAAATGTTTCTGTCCTTCTTAGCAGAAATTAATGTGAAACTTAAAGGAGACCACCAGCATGTCTGTTGGAGGACTTGTTACATCACCATAAGTGAACTAAAACAAAGACCAAAGGTGGCACTAAAGTGATGAAAACGCCTGGACAGGTCGCCAGCCTGCCGCAGGGCCAGCGCAGAGAGACAGACGGCCTGCTCATCTCTGTGTGCCGCCTTTCATATCCAGGCACTCTGTTTCCTGCTTTTAGTCCCCCTCCATCACCTATTTGTCCCTCCTTCATATAAACAACCCCCTTTCTTAACTTAAACCCCACCTCCTGAGTGGGTTTACCTCAGTGTGATGATGTCACCCCTCACTCACCCCAGCTCTCCTGTCATTGGTCAGATTCCGCAGGTGGCAGCAGAGCCCAGGAGAGCTCCACAGAAGAGGAGGCTCATGGGTAGAGCCTGTTTAAACAAAGCCCTGCTCCTCCCTCATTTATTTTCTTGTTTGTAATTATTGATAAATCATCTATGGCTGGAATGTAAGACTGTAGTTTTGTCTGTTATGTACATCCACTGTTCACACTTCTCATTTCCACCCACATTCCTTTTATGTGCTTACCATTAAAATGATTATTTTATGTTATTTTATAAACTTTAGACTACATGTGTGCATATTTGTGTATATAGAAATATAAATATGGTGTGGCAAGAAAAAGTATATGAATCCTTTGGAATATTTTTCTATATGAATTTAATTAGTAATAGAAAATGTTTTGTGTCTGATTGCTGGTATAAAAAGTGATTCCTTGAGTTTTACGAACTGTTGGAGCCTCAAACAAAAGTTATGGAAAACCTTTCCCTGCATGACTTCTTTATCTCAGCCACGTGCTCAGGACATGTGCTGTGAACAGCTCCCTAAAGTCTATATTTAAAGTTTTATATTGGTGTTTGGAGTCATGTCTTGCTGCAAATAACACCGATAACCTCTGGATTTTCCATGAGGAGAGCAAAGCAAAGCTGATTCCTGATGCTGCCAGTGCCATGGCTCCAGGTCTAATCACTCGTAATGGCAGTAAAATATGTTTGACAGTAACTGTTTGTTGTGATTTTAAAAACTGTAGACTAATATAAAATGCAAATTTCTCCAGAGGGTTCACTTGCTGTTTCTTGCCACTGTGTATGCATTTTAATCTGGCGGTGCCTTACTTCCAGATTTTAGCCTTCCGTACTAAACTTGTTCTGCCATTCCTTTTGCCTGTCTGGGTGCCAAAGCTGTGTGTGTGTGTGTTTTAAATAGTGTGTGCGTTTATTGGCCGTCCATTTGAGATATTAAAAACACTCGATAGTTGGTTCTAAGCAGATTTTCACCTCACAGTTGTGCACTGTGGAAGATATTAAGCTATTTGGTGAGATGTGAGGTACGTCCGGATTTTTATACTTTCAGATAATCTCGATGCCAGAGGGAGAGTGTGTGTGTGTGTGTGTGTGTGTGTGTGTGTGTGTGTGTGTGTGCGCGCGCGCACCCAAAATCTACCCTTTTCACCTCTGATCTATCAGTGGCTGGAAAGAAAGAGAGAGGTCCATGTGCTGGTTCCACAGCTGTGGACTTTCACTGCAGATCTAATGACGAGTTCAGACACGAATCGGAGGTTTCTTGTTCTTAAAGCTGGACTGATTTTTCACAAATTCCGAGTAAATGAAGATGTTATAGCATTATAGCATTCAGCACCAGCAGCCAGTTCAGTTCAGCAGAGTAAACTCAGTGTAGACCTGTGGAGCTCAGGTGCCATTGATTGTTATGGTATAAATAAAAGTGACTGACCTTACACTCTCTAAAAGTTATACAAATTATGAATTCTGAGTCGTGTTTCGCGTTTCCCCCCAAATCAGCGCATCGCCGGTTGGTTTCAGGAGCCTTTTTCAGACATGAAGTCAGTAAATCAGTAACGCTGTCGGCTTTGCATCAGAGATTTTTGAGTTTGGCATTGAATCATTTTTTACATCTTTATTCAGACTATCACAGCATATGTCCCATCTGAAGACCTCTTTTAAACTGTGCAGTTTTGAACTGTATGTTGTACTGGGACCAAATACATAGTGTGACTAAAAAATAAAACAATGAGGAAATTATGCAGTACAAAAGATGCAGAAGGAGAGCTGCAAACTGATGTTATGAGCTGATAATGTCTAATTTTTCATATATTATATTAAAGTGTGGCACTACAATACACCACACGTCACTTGGCTGGAGACTCAGACAGGGAATTTCATTTGATAACTCACATAGTGCGACACAGTTGCACAGTCTAAAGGAGCCTTGCCACACACTAATTACTAAACAGTAATTAGTGTTAATAATGGCTGAGACCTGTATGTGAACAGATGCTCGTTAATGTAGAGAATTATCTAACACAGCTAATGTATATCTGGGATTAGCTAGGGTTGGTGCCAGACTGGATCAGCTGAGGGGGCGGTCTGCTGATTGGTTGTTCTGTTGTCTGACAGAGCCCGGACCTCGCTGCTGTGATTGGTTATTGTTCCTTCAGGCACATGTGATTAAATATATGTGACAAGTTGAAAATCTGAAACCAGATTCATGCCCGTGTTTGTAACCATTTGCAGACGTCTTCAGCTTTTCAGAGAAAAGAATTATAGGAATTCGATCAATGCAGCACATCACCCAACATACGAATCCTGGCTTGTACAGGAAGATCTATAACAGAGTTCACCACAAAGAGGAAGAAGCACAGAGAACATCAGAGCTTTAAAAAAAAAAAAAATTAAGGAGAACTATAAACAGTGGTTGCAGTGGACAGTTTTTATTAACAGCCAGTTTCACTTGACTGCAAAGAAGCTCTTTGCATATTAGCACTTGTATTTTTTTCCTGCAGCTGAGGCTAAGCTGAAGGATCAAAAACAGCACAAACACGAGAGTCGCCTGCATTGCTGGTTATTGCACACATTTATTTGGCACTGACTCCAGGTGGCAACTCACACTTGCATGTATACAATGACTTGCAAAGCTCTGAGTAGCATTACTGAACATAAATGCCCGGCTGTGCTGAGACCTTAAGGCAGATGGAGAGAAGCTGGGCGACGGCCAGTTCAGAAACATTTAGTGCTGAAAGTGATACTGATTGCTGTTATATTTTTAATGATTGGTGTAATTTTCATGACCACACGATGCCATTAGATAAACAGAAACACCCATCATGTCTGAAAGGAGCTCTGGAAACACCAGTCGAAACCATAGACTGTATACAAAAGATGAACTTAGCCGCTGTGATGTCACCAGTTGGTTAAAGAAGTTTTGGGTCATGTCTTGAGTGGGGGGATTAGCTTAGAAACTAAGAGACACTACACGATCACAGTACTTGTCAGTTACACTACCCTTTTGACTCTAATGGAGACCATAACTTACCAAATTAATGTTATTTTGAATATGACTTGAAACTATAGAAAGAGACCGTTACCTCACCAGGAAAGCGTTTACTGAGGTCATAGATTAAGAAAGGCAATGTTTAATTTTTCTTTAGACCTGTGCACAAAGTCAGGGCCTCTGCTCGGATTGGGTATGACACCTTCAGGCTTATTTATGTGAATCAGAACAGCTTTTTGCCCCCTGCTGGCCTTTTGAAAGAATGCAGGCTTGCTTCACTTTTCAGGCCCAAAAGCTATGTCCATCTTTTATATACAGTGTGTGGCTGTAACTTGTGACAAATGCATTACTGTAAAGGAACAGTTCGTAAATTTGGTAATCACAGTAATTACTGCAGTTCTAATGAATACACAAATGTTACTTCTATGCTTTTGATAAGTCATGTCAACACAGAGCATGCAGTCAGCAACGCAGCAGTGAGCACTGTTTTTGAGCAGAGGGCGCTATGAACCTGCTCCCTGCACTGATCTCAGTGTGTCATTTAAAGCCTGCAGCTGGAAATCAGATTGGCTGCTGGAAACGCTCCTCCTGTAGTAAACATCCATTCGCTAGGTTGAAAAAATCCCAAGCATTTGTTTGTGCTTCAGATGCCGCCCCCTAAAGCACCTCGTTTCCCACATGTTGGCGTTATTGCTGGCATTCCTGTACGTGTTTTGTCTTTTTTGTGTGTGTATATGTGCGTGTGCTTGCATGAGTGTAACACAATACCTGTAGACCAGTATGAAAGCATCCAGTCTTTACTGTATTATCCATATTGTGTATTGACAGGCAAAACATTTAAAGCACCTGTCAGTCACTGTTGCATGTGTGTCAACATGTGAAATAGGTCAGAAACAGGTTTCTGTGATGGAGGACGACAGGAAGAGTCAGGCTTATACTGGAACACTTAAACTGAATAACAGAATAAATTGAACTAAAGAAACAAAGCAGTGGGACATGAAAGCATGTTATTCCTTCATTTTCTGACCTATTTTTGATCCTGAACTTGTCTCGTATCTCATCACTGGTGGAGAGGAACTAAAATAGAGCAGATGATGTTAGGTTTTGTGAGGTGGTGGAAATAAAGCTGATAATGCAGAATCATGTGGCAACAGGCTAATTGATGAGGCAAATTGTTAGAAAAGGAATCAATAAAAGCACAAAGAAGTAAACAATTCGTCTTAGGCTGATGTGATGAGCAGTGTTGAGATTAAAGGTTTTGATTGGATGCAGGAGATTTTCAGATTTCCAAAAACTCCCGGCAGTCTTTAGTCTGGGAATGGCTGCTGTATTGTATTGAGGCAGACTTGGAAAAAGAACAAACTCTAAGCCTTAAAGGATAATTCTGGTTTATTTAAACCTGGCTTATTCCCAGTAATGTGGCTCTTGTGGCTAAACGGGTCATGCTAACTTTCCCTCATCGCCTTCATTGTAGAGATTACAGTGTGAGGAGTTACACAAGAATGAAGTTTCTTCACATTCTGTTGATGGCTTTAGCTGATTGTTGAAAGTTTTAAGCTATTTTTAACTACAGGAATTTAAAGTTACAGTGTGTAACATTTTCACCATTAGATGTCAGTAGATTGCAGTCAACTGAATCCTGCTTTCTTGCCCCTCCCAATTCAAGTGTGTAATCCTAGCTGTGGTGGACCTGAGATTTCATGGCCCAGAGAGCCGCTTTAATGGGAAGCACGCCAGGTTGATGGTGGAATGGTCTTTTAAGTAGCCGCAGGGTTGTTTAGGAGTCAGCTGTGACACAATTTGTTTCTTTGTGTTTCAATTCTGTGTATGTTGGATTCATTTTGTGTGTGTGTGTGTGTGTGTGCATTCATGGGTGTGTGAGTGAGTGTGCGTGTGTGTGTATGTGTGTGTGTGTGTGTTATCACTCTCAAGTGTATTGCCATATTCCAGGAGATCTTCATTTTGATGATGGGATTCTGAGTACATATTTTTTTCAGCAGCTCATATTTTGTTCCAATAAGTTAATTTCTATAGTATTAAAAGACTGATGTAAAAAGATGATCCTGATTTTGTGCTACTTAAACTGATTATAGGGACTGTTTGAGTGTGTGGGGGTTGACGATATTAAGAAATATGTATTAATAAATGACTGCTTAGAGTAAAAATTTAGGAAGTAGTTTATAGGTAATCAGTCTTAGTTTTCAGGTACAACACTGTTACCACAAGAGTTATTGAGAACTCAACAGTTTTATCAATTCCTCTTTCTGTCCAGGTTACATTTGTATGTCTCAATGCTCTTTCTGGAATGCTGCCAGTTTTGGGTGCATTGAGGCTCCATTGCATTTAACACTTTCAATAATTTCTTAAGAAATAAAGTCAGTCCTGTTCTGAATGTGTTATTCTTGTTTTTTCTATTCACACACACACAGCGTATTTGGCACGATGAAGTTTTACACAGAAATGGTTCAAATGAAGAGCAGCACTGTGCTTGAAAATGTCCGGGTTCGTAATGTTGCTGGATGCATCACACTGTCAGAGATTCTGTCATGTACACATTTACATTGATGCTCCTCACAGCTTCAGTGAAACATCCCCAGAAACACTGACAGAACAAACTGTAGTGCTCAGGTGACATTCTCCACAGTGGAGCCAGTAGCTCTGCATGTTTTTGATTTGGCAGATTTTTATACCAGATTTCCTGACACAACGCCCTCGAGATCTGTATCTCCTCCCACAATTGAACCAGGAATATTTCACTTGGTAGATGAATGTGTAACCCACTACACTGTGGAGCTGCTAGCTATGAGCTCTGTAAAAACATTTTATTTCTGTTCAGATTTATTTTTAAAGTGCCAAATCTCAACAGTTATCTTTATCATGTTGCATGTATTGTAAGATAAAAAATGCTATAATATTAGAGAGAGAATCCTGAAGATCAGACCATCACCTGTGAGCAAGCCTTTGACGACAGTGATGAAGAAGAACTCCCTTTTAACAGGAATAGACCTCCAGAAGGCCCGGGCTCAGGGCAGCCGTCTTCTGCTACCGTTTGGAGGTGAGGGGAAAGAAGAAGAGCACAGAGAGAGCATAGTGCCAGATAAGTACACGGGGAGTTAAAAGTCTTACAAGTTTTCAACCTAATCTTAGGAGTAGAGAGGGTGTCTGTCTCCTGAACACAAACTGGGAGCTGGTTCCACTGGAGAGTGGCCTGATAGGTGAAGGCTCTGCCTCTATTCTACTTTTAGAAACTCTGGGGACCACCAGTAAGCCTGAGAGCAAAGAGCTCTATTGGGATAATATGATACTTTTTAAAAGATATGATGGTGCCTGATCTTTCACAAGCAGAGGTGTAATGCTAGATGTTTAAAGTAGCAGAGCAACGTGCACGTTTGGGTTATTTGTTGGCTATTTCACCGCTGTGGCGAGTTTACATTATTCAGCTATAACTGAACAAAAGTGATCAAATGTGAGCGATTTCCGGTTCTGCAGAGCTGTCTGACTACACTTGTGTTCATTTTGGGTCGATTTTCAAACCAAAAAATTTCAGTTTTGCGACTGAAATGCGTGCTGACATCTTTTTTACGGCTGGCCTTATTGTATATGTATGAGTTTCCCTTTTTTTTTGGAGGAAAATAGTTAAATGAACCATATAAACATGATTTACTAAGCAGTGTAAGGCTAAATTTAATGCAGATAAAAAGCACGTCTTATTTTAGTTGTGAGATTTGTGATAGTTGCAGTCTTCATTTATTTGAGGGGAGATCAGAAAAAGTGCGTAATTGTCTCGGGCGGATGGCTCAGTTCTGTGAGCGCAGGGTTAAAAGTTGAGATCTGGCCCGTAACTCTGCACTCAGCCCTCACGCTGCATGTTTATTTCTGCTCTTCGGTAATGAAACTGAATTTTATAAAAATCGAAAAGACCTGAACTGAACTGTGATTCAAGATTTTAGTGGCTTTTCTGCACTGAGATCTGACCATAAATTATGTTTGTGTTCTTTTACACATTGTGGAGGTCAGCTGTTGATCAATTCTGCACTCCACCCGAGCCTCAGACCTCACTCCTGCTGTAAAGCTTCATTTTAATAGTTCAACAGAAGATGGCAGCATTTATTTTGCCACCTGCTCCATTAGGGCAGAGCAGCAGACAACTGTTTAATCTGTCAGAAGTGGATACAAAGTTGTCCTTCTGGAACCATTCATTGGGGAAGAAAAGCAAAAATGATGTAGCACCTTATTGATGACCAAAGCCTGACTCTTGGCCTTGTGCACCCTAATTGGAAAACTCAAAAGTTTTATTTGTTATCTATTGTCCACCTGGCCCTTATTTAGAGTGTCTGAATTCTCAGACAAAAAGGATAAGCTGAAGAAAATGAATGGATGGATTTTAGCATTCATTCAGACGCTGAAAATGACCTCAAAACCTCAACAGTGCATTTAATCTATTATTTGACTCAAAGGACTTGAGTCCACTCATTGTTTTAACCACACTCTGGATCTTGTTCTGACATATGGCATAGAAACTGAACATTTAACAGTATTCCCTGAAAATTCCTCCTGAATATTGGGGGTGGCTGTAGCTCAGGAGGTCACCTACTAATTGGAAGGTTGGTGGTTCAATCCCTGGTGTACATGGTGTCTCACTAATTTGGAAAATATGGAGGACCAGGAGAGTCACACACATCGAACTAAAGCATTTTGTGCTTTAATAATTGAATTGTGCAATAAAATATGCATTAGTGAATTTGTTTACAGATTACTTTTTAATTACTCTTTAATTTATTTAGACAAAATAATAATTATTTGAAAATTTAATGAACAATAAAAAGAGTATCCATCCATCTGTTTTCTTCCACTTATCCGGGGCCGGGTCGAGGGGGCAGCAGTCGCTTCACACTCAGCTGTGAACCATTCCAGTGAACCTGCAGGCCGCCACCTCAATAGATACAATTTCAGTTCAATTCAATTTATAGCCCCTTTATATTATAGGCTACAATATTAAACAAAACAAAAAAGAAAGAAGAAACAAAAACAAGAATATTAATGAAAAATCAAAAATATGAATGAAAAATTACACTTTGATAATATGACAGTCTTGTCATTGTTGTATTTGTGTCCAAGAAGCTAAAAATCAGTTATTGTGGGTTCAAACAAAAATGTGAGTTTAGTGTTAATGTGTTGATCTGGGGCCAAAGACTGAGAGGAGCATTACAGTAAGCTCGAGTAATTCAGGGAAAACATGTGGCCTGCTCTGACCTTACATTCACCTCATAATTATTCATAGAGCTAGCTTTTTGTTCTCTCAAGAGATGTTTCATATCCTTACCGTGTCACCTCAAACGAAAGTTTCAGATCACCTGATAATGTTACATGGCTTCATTTACATCTCTAATCTCTGAATCAAGAAAGAACTGAAACAAAGTCAAGATAATCCAGGAAGAAAATCTAAAGAGCAAGTCCAGCCTGAAGCCTGTGGATTCAGTACAATATTTGATGAGCAGGACATCAGCAGGGTCTTAAAATTACTACTACTACTACTACTACTACTACTACTAATAATAATAATAATAATAATAATAATAATAATAATAATGCATTTTATTTGTAAACACCCAAGGACACTTTACAGAATAAAAAAAACAAAACAAAAAAACACACCAATCACACAAAAGAACTAGAATTCAAATGACCTGGGAACTAAAGTGAGTAGGCTTTCTTAAACAGGTGAGTTTTGAGTTGTGCTTTGAAGACAGGGAAAGAATCGATATTACGGATCTCAGGTGGGAGAGAGTTCCACAGTCGGGGAGCGGAGCGAGAAAAAGCTCTGTTCCCCATGGTGCTGAGGCGGGCAGAGGGTACAGTAAGACAGATGGGAGAAGACGAACGAAGGGAGCGGGAGGAGGAGGCGAAGCAAAGAAGATCAGATAGATAGGGAGGGGCCAGGTTGTGGATGGCTTTGAATGTATTTAGAAGAATTTTGAACTGAATTTGAAATTGAACTGGCAGCCAGTGCAGCTGCTGTAGGACTGGGGTGATGGGGTGAAATGGGGGGGGGGATTTAGTGATAATGCGAGCGGCTGAATTTTGAACCATTTGAAGCTTATGGAGGGATTTGAGAGGGAGGCCAAATAAACGAGAATTACAATAATCAATACGGGAGGTAACAAGACTGAACAAGGATGGAGGTAGTATGTGGGGAGAGGGAGGGGCGGAGACTATTAATGTTTCAGAGATGAAAGTATGCAGTCTGAGTAATATTATTGATATGGGAGTGGAAAGATAGAGTGCTGTCGAGGATGACACCCAGACTCTTAACCTGAGGGGGGGGGGGGGGACTGAGGAGCTGTCAATTGTGAGGGAGAAACTGTCGACTTTGGATAGAATGATTTTGACAAGAAGGAACTCAGTCTTATCACTGTTTAATTTAAGAAAGTTTGTGGTGAACCAACATTTGATTTCAGACAAGCAGGTGGTGAGGGAGGAGGGTGGGAGTGGCGAGTTAGGCTTGGTGGATAAATAGAGCTGGGTGTCATCCGCGAAGCAAAGAAAATAATACTAAATTTACGAAAGATATTGCCAAGGAGAAGAAGATAAGTAATAAAGAGGAGGGGCCCCAGGACCGAACCCTGAGGCACACCTGTGGTAACAGGGGAGGGGCGGGATTTGAAAGACTTAAGTCGGATGAACTGAGTGTGGCCTGTGAGATAAGATTGAAACCAGTCGAGAGGGGTGAGGGTGATGCCAGCGGAAGATAATCGATCGAGGAGGATGTTGTGGGAGATGGTGTCAGAAGCTGCACTCAGATCACGGAGGATGAGGATGGAGAGCAGTCCAGAATCAGCTGCCATAAGAAGGTCATTGGTGAGTTTGAGTAGAGCAGTTTCTGTGCTGTGGTGGGGGCGGAAACCAGACTGGAATTGTTCATACAGACTGTTTTGGGTTAAATGGGAGTGAAGTTGAATAGCAACGTTTTTTCAAGTATTTTGGAAATGAAGTATAGGTTAGAAATGGGGTGAAGATTATTGTAATTATTTGGATCAGAACCAGGTTTTTTCAGAATTGGAATAACAGCTGCAGTTTTGAGAAGAGTGGGAACAATTCAAGAGGTAAGAGAGGAGTGAATAATGGCAGATATGAAGGGGAGGGAGGGGGGAGGCAGGATTTAACTAGAGCTGTAGGAAGAGGTTCAAGGAGGCATGTGGAGGGCCTGGATTTAAGGATGAGGTCAGTGATTTCAGAGGAAGTTGGTAGTTGAAAACTGGAAAATGACTGGCAGAGGGGGGAGAATTCAGATGGGGGGAGGGCGGAGAAACACAGCAGAGGTGCTGCTGGATTTTGTTAATTTTTTCATTGAAAAATAGCATAAGGGAGTTACAAGTTGCAGTTGAATAAAAAAATATAACTTAGAAATTTATTAATGCAAGTGAATGTACACACATACTTCAAACTCTATCTTGTGCAGTTAACAAAGTACCTCTGTGTTTCACATGCACCACTATAACCACTTCCTGCCTTCCTTCCAGCACAAATAAATAGGTCAGCGAAAGCTAAACATTTCATTCAACTTTTTATATGAGGATAAATTCAAAGTTGCAACATTACAAACACATTATTTTGTGATATATGCCGTATACATCTGTATAGACTATTTATAGCCTCTTTCTGGTGATTTCATGGTTTGGAAATTACACTGGAAATTTTACCCCTCTTGCTGGAATAGGTCAAAAGTAGATGTGGGGGTATAGTTACCACAGCCAAATTTCCCCAGAAGAGGTTTGCAATATACCTGCTGTATAAAAAAAAAATGTTATGAAGGTTTTGTTGCTGCAGTACTTTTTGTTAGATTTTTATGAAGAGCTTTTAAAGTTGATCTCATTCTGTATTTGTCTACTCATATGTATTAATATGAATTATGTCACAAATAATCTACAAATATCCATCCATCCATTCTCTTATTCTGTTCAGGGTCACGGGGGGTGGGGGTGGGGCTGGGGCTGGGGCTGGAGCCAGTCAGTTGGGGGGGGGGGGGGTTACAAATCCATCCATCCACTTCCGCTTATCCTTTTCAGGGTCGCGGGGGGGCTGGAGCCTATCCTAGCTGACATAGGGCGAGAGGCAGGGTACACCCTGTACAGGTGGCCAGCCTGTCGCAGGGCCAACACAAAGAGACAGACAACCACACACACACACACACCTATGGGCAATTTAAATTGGCCACTTAACCTAACCCCAGTAAGTGCATGCCTTTGGACTGTGGGAGGAAACCGGAGTACCCGGGGAAAACCAACGCAGACACGGGGAGAACATGCAAAGTCCACACAGAGAGAGAGAGAGAGGCCTTCCAGATGGTATTCTAACTGTGAGGCAGCAGTGCTAACCACCGCACCACCGTGCTGATTTACAAATATGAACGTAAAATATTTTTATTAAGAGTGAAACTACAAGATTGGACTGAAAAAATAATTCAAGCCCTAAATCTGACTCAATCCAAAACCATTGTGTTAAAGCAAACCGCAGACCTCTAATCTTGAAAGGTAACTCACACTGTCACAGTGTCATCATGTCATTATTGTGACCTTTTGATACTTTATAGTTTTTAAATTAAGAACCTCAAATGTCAGTTCTTTGAACTTTGTCATGTTCTGATGATTTGGGATTTTCAGGTCAGAGTCATACCGTACATAAAAAATGGCCAAAGCCACCGAGCCTGATTTGGGGCACTCCACACTTTGAAGCCACATTGTTTGTGTTTTGTCCACCACAGCATTGTGTTTTTGGAGCCAGAGGTGACCAGAGTTAGAATTTGTTGCTAAGCTATGAGCTAAAGCAGGCAAACTTCATTAGTAAGCTGCTTCCAGAAACTCCCCGGGTAGAACACGCACATACAGTGAATTGTAACCACCTGAACATTTGCAAACAGAACCATTCTCCTCCTCCTTTGTTAGAAAAATGTTGAATGCAGTCCATAATCCTGCACCATTTTTCTGCACAGCTGTCAGAAGGCACAGCCAACTTCCCTCTAGCACTACTCCTCCAACACTATTAATTATTGGTGTAAAATATCTATTATTTTAGTTAATTGATCAAAGCTTGCATGTTTTTTTCTGGGGAGGGGCTTATAAGCCTGGGCTGATGCTCTTGAGGGGGGAGTCAGGGTAGTGATGGAGGGATGAAGCTTCATGAATTATTGAATCTTTCCATCCAGTTGGTGAACTCATGGGCCGAAGCTTCATGGTGCTTCACTTGCTCATCAAATGCACAGTAAATGTAAAACATGCAGAGTGATAATAATCACACTGTGGCTTTGGTGTGTGAATCATTGAACAGAATAAATGAATGAATGATATTTGTGATGCCAATACATAAATTCTGAACTTATTAATATGGCGCCTTTCTTTATGATACAATGATGGAGTCAAAAGTGGAAGTGGATTTTAGACTTGTGCATCCACTTCTTGTTTTTAAAGTAATTAAAGATGTATTCCACCCTGAAAAAAGAACACTTCATTCATGCATGATGAGTGTATATAAACTTTTGACCACAACTGTAAGTAAAGTGTCCTTAGAAGTATTTATGGGGATTTTTGAGTATACCTCGAGCCACTTAAGGAACAAACTTGAGAAACTGATGCTTAAGCAAATCCTAAAAAAACACATTATCACTTTACTTTTATGCAGATGACTCTCAGATTTACGTCTCATTTCGGTATAAAAAAACACTACTGGAAAAACATTAAACTGTTTTACAGATTTTTGAAAGCATGTTCTTAAAACTTCAAGGTACACTTGGGACTGGCATCTCACCAAAATAAGATAGGAAGCACTACACCGGGAAGAAAGATACATGACAGGACTGACTAGAGGACTTGACACAGGAGGAAAACAGAGGCTAGGACTGAATGGGAAGGCAACGAGGGAATAACAGACTTAACCAAACAGGCAGAGAACAGAAGGCACAAAGAACAGGAACAAGAGGCAAGATAGACACGGGGCAAAGAGAAGAAGAGGGAACAAGTCTTAACAAGTTTGTACTAACCAACACCACACACATGTTTCTGTGAAACCATCTTAAGAGATGACAACACAATTTCCTCTTAGTGTCTGGAGGTGAACAGTGGCAGTGGAAATTCCCCAAAGAAAACCACATAAAGCCATCCGCTTCTCATTCAACCTGCGATCATCCAGCAAAAACCGGACACAAACCCGCTGAAACCGCTTTTATATAAACAGAGCCTCATCTCGAGTTCTACCAGAGAAGTCCTAAATGTCAATTCATACCAAATATATCAGACTAGATTTTATTTAGTATTTAGCAACTAAAAGACTGAGCCCTGTGTTTTTTGCACCGTACATCTATTAGTTGTTTATTCAACCTACAAAGATACTTTTAGCTGCTTGCTTATTCACCAGAGGATTTCTAGCAGTTTTTGTGGTAAAGACAGCTTTTTTTGTCAATTTTCCCCTTCATCTCTCCATCCATCCATCCATCCATTTTCTTCCGCTTATCCTTTCCAGGGTTGCATGGGGGGAGGAGGTTATTATCTTCAGCTGTCACAGGGCCTGAGGAAGGTATATCTGCCCCTGTGAAAAGACTGGCAACTTGTCCAGGGTGTACGTTGCCTCTTGCCCTATGACAGCTGAGATACAACTTCCCTCTTGGCCTTCCAGCTCTAAAAAACAACATGGAGTTGGGCAAAATGCTGAGACAGCTGTACCCATCTTTTATATACAGTTTATGGCATAACCTGAACCCAGTCCAACCGTGCCAGAAGAATGAGAATGAGAAAGATGCTGGTGTCACCATACCTCTTAAATGAGCATAATGAACAGAAGTTTACATATACTCATCATGGGCAGGAATGTCATGATTATTGTACACTTTTAATGATGTCCTTGAACAAGTATCTTTAGTCTGTGAATTAAAATAATAATAATAATAATAATTGAATTGACAAGTTTGAATTAATTTTTGATTTTCTCTAATCCAGACAGGGTCAAAATCATACATACAGGCTCAAATGTATCCTCACACCCCCGCTAATATTTAGTCATATGTTTCTTAGCAAGTTGCACTTTTGGTAGACATCAAAGATCTGGGAGAAGGTGAGCTATGCATTTACGTATGTGTTTTTTCCTCTATTTTTTAATTTGTTTCATCCGTTTTTTTTCTCAGTATATGATGTTTAATATCCAGAAATGAGTAGGATTATGCAGCAAGCACATTTTTTCCATTTCCCCTCTCGTAAAATTGGTGCAGTGTGGTTTCTGATGACACAGCGAGAGAGAGTCCACCTCTTGTTTCAAAAAGGAAGCTGCTCACACTTTGACTCTCACTAGACCGCCACTGCAACAAGTGACACTAATTGCTTGACGCGCTGTTAAAATCAGTGAGTGAGAGCTTTTATCATAAAAATCACAGTTCTTCATTGCAACGATGTGCGACTTTGATCTCTCTCAAGCTCTTGACTGGTAAGTTGAAGAAGTCTTTGTTAAGTTCAAATTTTTAAAGACTAACGTTGCTTTTACTAAAATAACTATCATAATTTTTTGATTTGTTGATTTTTACGTGATCCTGTACACCCCTAATTAAATTTTATATAACATTCACCTCAAGGGAATTATGGATGTGTTAGGTAAAATTCTGAGCTTTTTGTATTTTTGACCTCAAAGCTGTAGCCAAGGGTGGAGTTTCCCACAATAAATTAGCAAATTACATCCTGAGTTATTGTCTGTGAATAGGGAACAGTTCCAGTCTGGCTCCGTGTTTCATTTCCCATTTGTGTCACGTTGCAATCATTGTTCTCATGTTCGGGGTCAAAATAAGTTTCTTAACAAAACATGGTGCCTACATTACAATACACATGGCTGTATGTTAGATTAAAAATTTTATACATGTCTTTAATCCATCCAATGTCTTAAATTCATCATGCAAATTTATATTTAATTTGATAACAAGCCCCATCTACTAAAAATTGTTTCACACATATTGTACAGTATGCAATTATATTTAAAAATAGAAAGTTTTTTTTTAGTATATCTTAGTTTACAACTAAACTGCATTATAGATTTTATGTGTCAGTTAAGTAAGGTTAACAAACCATCAAGTTTTCCCAAATGTAACCTAAAACCACGTGAAACAAATTTTATAGGTAAAAAACAAAAATTAATCTCACGAAGTCCTGCACGTTCATCTCTTAGATGAGTCTTGCAGTTTCCCCTCTAATTATGATGCCTCTGAGCGTCTTCTCCAAGTCTAATTGTGCATATTTAAGATTTTTCTATGGTTGTGTTTTATTTGGTATTTCAGCTCACCGGAGTCAGGTGAAGAAAGATTTGAATCCTCCTGCTTTGACATGGAGGTAAGATTTTTCCCTCTCCTGTATTTTTCTTGTATTTTTCTTGCTTAAATCACCTTTGCACAAACACGGCAACCATGAAAAACCCTCTTTATCTCAACTAGAATAGGCTGGCATCTTACAGATTTTATTAGATAGTGTACAGTGAAGAGTGACAGGAAAGTGAGTAGAAGGACACAGAGGAAGACACAGTAAATGGTAACAGGTCAGCCTCAAACTGCCTGCACCACAGACATGCTCATCATGGAAAACTGTTGTCAAGTTTGAAATTTTGGGAAAACATAGACACTGTGCCCTCCACACTTGTTATCAGTGCCCAGGTCAAAAGCCTGCATCTCTGATGGTATGGCGCCTGTGGAATTGTCAGCTTGCACATCTGGAAAGATACCATCAAGGCTAAAAATGATATACAGGATTTAGAGCTCCTATCCAGACAGCATCTTTTTCGTGGAAACATTTACATATTTCAACATGTTAGGAAAAAAAGTGTGCGTAAGCAGCAATATATCTGTGAGAGGTTCAGAACAAGTACTCGTTATGAAACAATGTTGAGGTCAATAACCCCTGCAGAAGGTAATGTTGATGCTGAGTTCTTTGTTGTTCGGCAGGATGTTAATAGTGAGATCTTCAAATTAAATGAGGGCCTGGAGCTGATGGTTTCCCACAACAGGAAGACCATGCAGAGTGTGGCTCTTCTAGTGCTGGGGGTAAACAGGATAAAAAAGCCACTGCGCAATCGGAAGCTCAGTGATGACGATGTCATTAACATTATGGACAGTGTAATGGAAGGTAGGTAATAATTCTGCTCCACAATATTAAAAGCTCCTTTAACGCTTTAATGTTTTTCTTGCACAAGAAGTCATGTATTAAAATCATATTACCTATTGCTTTTTAATAGTGTTGCATTAATAACAATCACACAAAATATATTTAATAATAATAAAACTGCAGTCACCATATTGCAGTGAATAAATACATGATTTCTGCTTTTAGCCCTTTTAGTGGTGTTTCTCTTCTTTAGGGACACAGATATCATGATTGACTGTAGATAATTGTTTTGTAATGTATCATACAACAGATATTGTGGGCTTTATATTATGACAGTATCACGAGTTACTCTAATCAAAATCAAACCAATTTCATATGAAAGTGAATGTTTTGCTGCGGGCCTGTTATATAACACAGGCAGAGGCCTTGTAAAGGTGAGACATTGCTGCCAACAGCAGGTCAAACTGGAAATGACAAAACCTGCCCTCTATAATTCAATATGATATAAAGATCCAGCATATTATTATACTCTTATACAGAGTCTCACTGGAGGCAGAAACAGTTTAATATTTGAAATATAATTCCATCATTTAGCATGACCCTTATCAGCACTGTGTCTTATCCCCTCACTGCATATGTTTGTAAAAGGACAGTAAATAAAATAAGTTAGACACTGCTGTTTATTATTATTATTAGTAGTATCTGTTTTCTATATGCTGTACAGTTTTTGTCTATTGTTGCAGAATCTTACTGATGTCATTACTGGTGCATTTTTTTCCTTTTGTGAGACCTAACAGAGCTACAGCTGCTTATTGGCTATCATTTGTTTATCTTTTTTATTTATTTATTTATTTTTCACCTCTGGAGAATTTCCTGGAACTGCTTCCTGAAAGCTTCATTCCTTGCATGCCTGACTCTCTCTTAGCTTTGTAACCGCTAACAGCCCTCCTCATCTCTGCAGAAACAGTTTTGAACCCCCTCGAAGGAGCAAAACGGAACTACCTGCGCGCCAACAGTGTGAAGGAGTGCACGCTGCGTGACGACTGGCAGAAAGATCTCGTCCTGTCAGGAGAGTTAGAGCTGCAGGCCATCACTCTGAAAGGAGGAAACTACGAGCACAAAGGTACACAGGACACAAAAACATTTACCTAAGCAGAGACCTTAAGGCGCCAGTAACTTAACTTGAGTATTTGCAGTTCATGCTGCTTGTTAGTTCTACAGCTCTACATTTCAGTGGGTAATATCATACCTGGTGACCCTTCTAATTAGCTCAACTTCAAGTTTTGAAATGTAACATCAGTTTTAACAATCTAATAAGAATGACTACTTTTACTTTACTAAGTAAATGAAGACTTGCAGTTTTAATCAAGTATTATTAATGTGTTGGACTTTAGGTTGAGGATGTGAATATTTCATCCAAAGCAAACCCTGAAAATGGCCATGCCTCAGTCTGCCAACTGTTCACGACATCATGTCCTTCCTTTTTTGTGTGTTTCCTCATGTCAGTGAGTTTTAAAATGTCGCGGTACGTCTCTTGCTCCATCTCTCCTGGTGATGGTCTGCCTGTTGTCCTGTCGATCAACAACGACCTGCACATTTCCTGCCGCATGAAAGACGATAATGTCGTGCTGACTCTGGAGGTAACTATAAAATCACCCAATGCAATCGAGCCGTTTTAGCCCATAACACTGGCGTACTTTCTCATCAAATCCAATTTTTAATCTTTTAACTGAATTTTTCATTTTAACAATAGGAATTTCCATGCATTCAAAACACACTGAGAAACATTTTTCTTTTGATCTCTTTCTGTCAGAAATACAATGGCGACATTTTAACCGATGAAAACATGGAGCGTTTCCTCTTCTACAAGAAGACCAGAGGAAAATCTCTGACCACTTTTGAGTCTGTCAAGTTCCGCGGCTGGTTCATCAGCACGTCAGAAGATGAAAACCAGCCTGTGGAACTGTGTAAGGTGGACACTGCCAGCCGTCTCACCTGCTTCAGACTTAACTAAAAAGTGTTGCCGGAGCCGTGTGTAACTGTTTTTTTGTTGTTTGGTTTGTATTTCTCTTACACAACCACTAGATGGAGGGATTGTATACAGTATTGCCTGTGGCTGTAGTAGTAGTCCACTGCACTTAAGAGAGGCAGAAAAGCTAAAATTCAGTGTAACCCACTAAAAAAAACTTTTACTTTATAAAAATTTTACTTACAACATGCTTTGTAAAAAAAAAAAAGAAGAAAAAAAGAAAATATGCTTTCTTTTTTGGAGAAACTTGTAACAGGATATTCCTTAAAACTACAGTAAGGTAGTCATTTACTTTTTTGAAGATCTATCATTTAATATTCAAAGTTTAATATATCATTTAATATTTCTGTGGCTTTTTAGACTCTTTTTTTCTCTGTCAAATAAAGAAATACTTTATATTCTGATTTATTTTTTAAATATTTTTAAGTGTATTGCAAACAGCAAGATAATCTCTGTCAAAGTATGATATCCACTGTTGTTGTGGGTTTAAAAAAATGACTGTTATGTATTTTATCATTTTCTTCTTGTTTGATATTTTATATTTTACTTTCAATAAACATCTCTAAGAACTTGTAATGTGTCTTCTCTAACCAGTGTAAAGAGCCTTTGGGAGATGGAAACTATATATATTATTTTCAGTACCATATAAAACAGATGCTTTTCTATTATGCTGATAAGAAGATGAGCTATTGTGGTATTGTAATCTCCAAAATTGCCACTGGAGGGCAGTCCCCACTGGTAGAGCCAATGAGCTGTGAAACAGGGACTTCAAGTAACAAAGTCCAACTAGTTAACTGTTTGGGAGCATATTGGGTGACAAATTTTACTTGTGAAGAAATCCATGAAGTCACTACTAGTTAAAGTGAAAGGAATACTCGTCTCAGTGGAGCTCTGACTCTTTGTCAGCCTGGCTACAGCGCTGAAAAGAAACCTTGGGGTTGTTCTTCTTTTCTTCAATCAGTGATGAATAGTAAGATGTTCTAGCTTTATGGAGGGCTTTTTAAAAAAATTTTTTATTGAGCAACAAACTCTTTTTCCAGGCTAAATGAAGATCTTCTAAATTGGTGAGGCACCATTTGGTCTCCAGCTTATAGTTTATCTGCTTTAAGCTGCACGTTTGTGAGTTATACCAGGGAGTCAATCACTTCTGATTTGAAGCTTTCTCTTTCAGAGGAGCCACAGTATCCAAAGTCGTACACAGTGAGGATGTGAGACTACTAAGTAGCTGTTGGCACATGTCATTGAAAAGCATTAGAGCAATGGAGGAATTGTGTCCTTGAACTTGGTTACAGTGTTTTCAGAAAGACTTCGACTGTAACAAAATTTATTCCCCACTGTTGTGTAATCAATTAAAGTAAATGTCAATTAGAAATTATAAGACAAAAGAGGGCTTTCAGGGAATGCTGTTAAGTCTTCAGTTTCTATGCCATATGTCAGGACCAGATCCAGAGTGTGTTTATAAAGTGGTGGGTGGGCTCCTTTACATTTTGAGAGAAGCCAATTGAATCTAATAATAGATTAAATGCAGTGTTGAGGCTTCATTTTCAGCATCTACATGGATGTTAAAATCACCCACTATAATTATTTTATCTGAACTGAGCACTAAATCAGACAGAAACTCTGAGTAAGGACCAGGTGGACGATAGAGAACAACACACTAAACAGGTCTTTGAATTTTCCAATTAGTGTGGACAAGGTCCCCCTAATTGTCAATCAGGCTTTCAAACGAATTAAAACTCACTCTGGATTGTTGATTAATTAATAAGCCGGAGTGAAAGATTGCTGCTAATCCTCCACCCTGGCCTGTGCTTCCAGCGTTCTGACAGTTACTGTGACTCGGGGGTGTTGATTCATTTAAACTAACATATTCGTCCTGCTGTAACCAGGTTTCTGTAAGAATAGATCAATGTGTTGGTCAATTATCGTTGTCAGTTAATGTTTAATAATCCACATTTAATGATTTTACTCTTTGGTGCAGTAGAGGGTGCTCTTTTGTTCTATCCTTATGCTTATATTGTTTTTTGCTGATTTTTGGTTTGTTTTCTGGTGGTCTGGGAGCAGAGGAGGAGAGAAGCTGCAGCTCTGCTTCCTGGTCTCAACCCCGGGTAGTCACGTTTGAGGGTTTAATCAATTTGTCCAGATTTCTAGAAATGAGAGCTGCTCCATCCAAAGTGAGATGGATGCTTTCTCTCCAAACAAAACCAGGTTTTCCCCAGAAATATTACACTAAAGGAATTATGGAATGTGAATAAGCACAGTTACTGTGTACGCATGTCTTTGTCTCATCAAGCCTACAAGTAAATAATAATAGTATGCCTGGTCTCTGGTCTCTTACCTCTGTCAAAAACACATGAAATAAATAAATAACTAAATCATTAAATAACTCACAATAATAAATACTTCTTCCAAGACAACATAAAAGGATTTAAAAAGCATTGTAGCCAGTCAGTTGATGGATGGCCCTGGATTTGGTGGTTTAACTGCTGCACACGTGGCACACTTGTTGTCACTGTCAGATACTAATATATAAAATAAAATGTTAATTTTAAAATTAATTTAACTTAACATTTTACACACCTGAGGGCTCGAGTGTCTGGGCCATCTCTTTTCTACTCCAGCTGAGCACTCACAGCACTTTATACAACATGTTTGCATTTAGATTAGATGTTAGATTCAACTCATTGTCATTGTGCACACAACAAAATGATTGTTCCAGATCACTCATCCACAGACGAGCATCTGCGGTGCCAAAGACCGGCGCTACCGTTAGGCAATGTGGTTTAAGTGTCTTGCCCAAGGACACAACGCAGTGCAGGGACAGGGGCTCGAACCAGCAGCCCTGTCGATCACAAACCCATTTCTTTTTTTTATTTATTCTTTTTTTTCAATTGTGATGATCTCATCAGGCACAATGATATTGTTTTTCTGGAATTTTTTTTTTGTCTACAGTCATTTCAATACGTGTTTCCATGTATACACTTTAATAACATGTCTATCTTTTGGCTGCGTGTTCAGACTCTGCTGAATTTTTGTAGGATGGACCAAATACAGACAACTGCTTGCTGCAGTTGTCTGTATTGTAAAATTAAGACCAATAACTTGATTTATATATATATAGATCAACTTTTTATTTTCAACAGAGACAGATGGTAAAAATGAATACAGAATAAAAAGATACATACAAACAAAACTTGCTTCTTTAAGACATAACATGCATACTTGAATTATGGTTGTTGTATCTAACCTCACCTGTGATGCGATAACCTTAGTCAGCCTCCTGCCTGACTATCGGAGCATCTCCACCCACCACTGTCTCTGCGTCAGCCCCCTGAGTTGCTCCATCTCTACCGCTGGCCTCGTGGTGACCTTGACCTCAAACTTAAGGTCAGCAATCAAGTTTTCTAAAAATCTTGCGAAATCAATAACTTAATAACAAGCTTACTTAGGATGTTCACATTTACACCATGCATGCATCTACATGTTTGAATCTCAGCGACCTTGACCTGAAGGTAAAGGTCAGAGGTCACGTTTTCTGACAATCTTGCGAATGCAAAAACTCGAGAGCAATCTTACGTAGTTCAAATTCACACCATGTTGTTCAAGCTAGACCCATCAAACTTCACACACTTGTTCACTAACTTTACTAAACTATATTAATCATATTCCATGAAGGCTATAAAACATCCATAAAACACCCAGAATATATAAAATTGTGTATTTAATTGCGGGACAGAAATTGCATCAATTTGCTATAACAATTTGCTTACAGCTCATTTTTGATTGTTGTGTCACTCACCCTTTCATTTTTTTGTCGATGGGAAAGCAAATAAGTTTCATGCAGGTCTCCAACCCTGTATGTATGAGTAGTCTCCTGTTACACATTATTGCAATAAGAAGAATGTGTAATTACTGCATAACTACATATACCTGTTCTCTGTTGCAATCAGAGCCACTCAAAGTCAGGGTGATAAAATGACTGACAAGATGAAAAGATCAAAGCTCATAACTGGTTTTCAAACAGGTCACCAATAGGTTACCTATAGGCGGCCTATAGGTCATGTGACTCTGCTTCCCTCCTTCAAAGTGTATTTAATTTCCAAAATAATAATAATAATTATTATTATTATTATTATTATTATTAATTATAATTATAATAAACTCTCATGTGATGTTAATATGTAATCAAACTGTTTATCAAAGGGAAAGTGTGATTTTTAGGACACTTGAGCCCAACATTAGTTCATAACCAGCTGTCTTTGTTGTTTAGCTGGCTCTTGTCAGCTGTATTAAGGATCGCATGCCTAATCTGCTGACAATAGGTAACCGCAACAATATCGGGAATGTTTTCATGTGTTATCAAAATCAGAATCAGAAATACTTTATTGATTCCAGAGGGATATTTCAGTTGTTGGAGCTGCAACCATTCATCATATAAAAAGAATAAACACTCTAATAATTAATTACAGTGTCTAATTAATCTAATAATTTAAAAACCAAAAAGAGAAATTTGCAATATGTACACAAAAATTCTTATGAATACAGTAAAGGCAGTGATAATAAATATAAATCTGGTTATTGCACATATAAGAAACTGCACAGATGAACCGTAGTGTCACCTGTTAAGGGAGGAGTCATAGAGTTTGATGGCCATGGGAAGGAATGACCTCCCCTGGCGCCCTGGGGTGCATTTTTGGTGGGATGAGTCTTGCACTAAATGTGCTCCTGTGTCTCATCACTGTGTGGTAGAGCGGGTGGGAGCCATTGTCCATAATGGCCTGCAGCTTAGACAGAATCCTCCTCTGCGACACTGCCATCAGCGAGTCCAGCTCCACTCCTGCAACATCACTGGCTCTGTGGATCAATTTGTTGAGTCTGTTGGTGTCTGCTAACAGAGCCCTGATCTCAGTTCAGATGAGGCTTGAGGTGAGGATGAAGAGGATGACATTAAATGAGATGCTGGTCACATTGTCTCGTTCCTTCATGTTTTCATGTCTTTGGTGAAGGGGACCCCTTGTCAGATGATAAAGATTGGTATCTGAAGGTGCAGACACAAATTAAAATTTGCCTCCACTGCACGTGAATGCCTCCCAGTCTTCTTCTCCTCTGCCTTTAGGTGTGTGGCCGGTCTGTAGACACAAACATAAAATCACGATTAGGCGGAACTGCGATGGCCATTTTGACCACTGTGTCCAAAATGGTGAGACAACTGTGACAGCTTCCACAAACTATTTTTTATTTTTAATGGATTAATTCAAATATTCATGATAACATTTTTTTCTATTGAATTACCTCAAAAAATGACTAATGGTACCTTTAATATTGTAAACCAATCAACACACCTTTATGTGGTGGGACACCTTTGACTTCATTTTATCTATCTTTGCCAAAAATATGATTTAGAGATAACTTAATGCAAGGGAGGAAAAGTGTCGGGGGTTCATTCAGCGGTGACCCAGTTTTGTATTTTCTAATTTTCTTTAGCTTTAAATGAATACAAACATTTTTAAAATGGAATCCTGTGTGCTCAGTTTATAATGATGACTGTAGATTTATTTATAGTCTAGGGATGCACTCAAGACATCCTGTAATCTCAGGCAGCACTACCCAGCTGAAATGTCAATCTGTCATTACGTTTCCACAATAGCGGACCTAAGAAATCTCAGCCAATCAGAGACAGTGCAGAGGAAGTTTCTTCTCATTGGTACGTCCTTCCTGCTTCGCATGGTGACTGTTTCGTCTGTCTCTCGACTGGCTGTGCACCCTTGAGTGATGCTTCTGCAGTCGCACTGCTTTGCATCTCTATGGGGGGATATTGTGTGGTGATGTGCATTAAACCTGAAGTGGCAAAACAGTAGAAGGAATGAATAAACATTGGGGTTTCATCTTTTATTGCCACAGAGTTCTGTTTACAGCCAGCTGTATCAAATTTGGGACAAATTATTCAAATCTTGCATTATCTCTTATCCTGTGTTATTTTATTCTAATTTATTTTCCCTTGGATTTTACTCCTTTTAAATACAATTCTTGTCCTGCGTGTGTCTTTTATGTTTTTGTCTAATATGAAGCAGTTGACATTAAGATTGTCTAGTTTCACATCTTCTCAGCATCTCTTTGCAGCTACATACAGTGATTTGATGAGACAGAAAAATAAAGTGTGACAGTATTTATTTTCATGTGTGTGGATGTGTAGAAACATCTAATGAGGACATAAGACAGTTGTTGTGGTTGTTATGCAAATTAGCTCACGTGAAAATCAAATCTCGACTGGCTCACACATACTCACATGTATGTGCAGGAGTGCATGACCAGTACTGAACCTATTATGCCTATGTCTGTGTGTGTGTGTGTGTGTGTGTGTGTGTGTGTGTGTGTGTGTGTGTGTGTGTGTGTGTGTGTGTGTGTGTGTCTCTGCCATGCACATTCCCTGCACATGGCAACAGAGGCTAAATATAGCCCCAGCAGCCGGACTTCACAGCGGGATCATGCTTCCTCTTGCTAGCGCAGAATCGCTCCCTGCCGCTGTCCCTCTTTCTCTCCTCCCTACAAACATGGATTCCTCTGGTGCACTTCCCTCCCCAATGCTGTTATCTTTTCTCTTTTTTCCCTCTCTCTTCTCTATCATCCTTCCCGTCGCTGTAGATATCCTCATTCTGTCTCTGTGCACCATTTTCTCTTCCGGATTTCAGCTACAGTTCCTTGGAATCACTGAATTTTTGATGAAAAGCTGCTTTGTTCATATTTCATTCATGTTTGAAAGAGAAAGCGAGAGCACATTTCTCCCATATTAGCTTCTCTTCATTGGCTCCTTGTTAAATCCAGAATTTCTTCACATACAAGGGTTTGAATATTCAGCTCCCATCTTATCTTAAAGACCTCATAGTACCGTATCACCCCAACAGAGCACTTTGCTCTCAGACTGCTGGCTTACATGTGGTTCCTAGAGTATTTAAGAGTAGAATGGGAGGCAGAGCCTTCAGCTTCCAGGACCCTCTTCTGTGGAACCAGCTCCCAGTTTGGATTTGGGAGACAGACACCCTCTCTATTTTTAAGATTAGGCTTAAAACTTTCCTTTTTGAGCTGGATCAGGTGACCCTGAACCCTCCCTTAGTTTTGCTGCAGTAGGCCTAGGCTGGTTAGGGCTTCCCATGATGCACTGAATATTTTTTTTTCACTCACCTCTATTCACTCTCTCTGTGTTTATATGCCGCACTGCATTTAATTATTAGTTATTATTAACCTCTAGTTCTCTTCCACAGCATGAGGCAGAAGACCTCACACTGAATAGTACAGATATTGTAATGCAGTAATTTTGCATTTAGTACCACTAGTGCTGAAATTCTATGATACACTGCACCAGACTGTGACCTGTCCAAGATGTACTCTGACTCTCACTCTATGACAGGTAGGAGAGCCTCCAGTAACCCCCTAACCCTGCAACCCTGCATTGGAAAAGCTTTTAATAAAATGAAGTTCTTTGGATTTAATTTGACTGAACAGTAATGATCAGCAATTACCACATATTATGAGCTGTTGCATAAGCCCTCATAAGCCTTTGAGATCGTTGTGTGTGAAACATCAGAAATATCTTGAAATATCATGTTGTTAAAGTGAATTCCTGTGATATCCTGAATGTAGATGCAGGACCTTTGATTGTAGAGAGTATTTTAACATGTTTCTATTGCTGCAGATGTGAAATACTTAAATGTACAGTACCAGTCAAAAGTTTGGACACACAAAATTTTGACTGGTACTGTATACATTTTCCACCAATGCATTACACACACACACACACACACGGAGGCACAATAGGTTCAGTCTCAGAGGGCAGGAACCTAACATGATCGTAATGGGCTGCTCAGAGCATTTGGTATAATCCTGGCTTGATTTGGAATAGTTCCAAGTTTGGTATTACATTGCTCACAGGATACATTAGTCCACCAGTTCACATGTGCATGCTTGCACATGTTACTGCTGTACTGCCTGAGAGGAGAGAGTGAGGTGAAAGTGGTGACAGGGGGTCATAGAGGACACTGAGCTTTTCACTTTGAGGATGAAGGAATTAATCAGATACATCCATCCATTCGCTTCTGCTTATCCTGTTGAGGGTCGCGGGGGGGCTGGAGCCTATCCCAGCAGACATAGGGCGCAAGGCAGGGTACACCCTGTACAGGACGCCAGC
>JAVDPK010002319.1:114534-163311 GCA_034780415.1 Cichlasoma orientale
ACACACACACACACACACACACACACACACACACACACACACACACACACACACACACACAAAAGGTGCTCCAGCGCGGGCTTTTGAGAACGCGCTCGATTGCGACGGTTTTCATTTGAATCGTTGACTCTAGCTACCACCTGACGACAGGTAGCTAAAGATGAAGACGCAAAAAAGAAAGCTCTCCGGGGCAAAAAACGGAAGAGGGAGAAGGATAAAAATGTTCACGTCCACCATGGCAACCGGGCAGAATGTTCATTTTAACAGTGGCAACATTTTAGAATGTTCACCTCTAAAGTGGAAACATGGTGGAATGTTTAGTTTATCAGTGACAAAATGTGTCCACATACACCTCACAAAGAATATAGCTGTGCCCCTGATCATAGCAGAGGGTAGGAATGTAGAGTGACCGGTAAATGGCTTTTAAGCTCAGCTCTCTCTTCATCACGACGGTCTGCATCACTGCAGCCATGGCCCTAATCTGTTTGTCAATCTCACGTGCCTCTCTTCCCCGCACTCATGAACAAGACCTGAGATTCTTAAACTCCTCCATTTGGGCGGCAACTTCACCCTGACCCAGGACCTTTTCCAGGACCTGGGGAAACACATTGCCTTAGAGGTGCTAATTCAAGGAGGGAGGAGCCATCTGCTGCAACTGGTTGGAGGTGAGGGGAGGGAAACAGGACAAAAAAACACACTGTGGATGAGACAAGATATTAATAATAAGTAATGATTAAATGCTTAATAGTGTATAAACACAGAGAGAGTGAAAAGTGGTCAGTGAAGAAGAAGTGCATCATGGGAACCCCCAAAAACCTAGGTCTATTGCAGCCTAACTAAGGGAGGGTTCAGGGTCACCTGATCCAGCCCTAACTATAAGCTTGATCAAAAAGGAAAGTTTTGAATCTTAAAATTAGAGCGCGTCTCTCTCCCAAATCCAAACTGGGAGCTGGCTACATAAAAGAGAGGCCTGACCCTATTTTTAAATACCATAAGAACCACAAGTAATCCCACATTGTGGGGCGTGCACACACGCATGTGGGGGCTATACAAATTACTGAGTACCATTTTGAGTTGATGCAATGAAATTTCAGCAAAATGGACTAGACTGCTGCATCACTTTTTTCACTTTGATTTTCAGGGTGTCTTTGAATTCAGCCCCTCTGCAGGATGATCATTTCCATTTCTATCAAATGATGTGGCCTCCTTTCGTTCCTAACACGTTACCCAGTACTGATATCCAGTATGATGTTTTTTTTCTATTGAGATCTGATGAGTTTTCAAAGTGTTCCTTTAATTTTTTTTTGAGCTGCAGAGTATTTGCAGAGTTAAAATTCAATTCACATGGAAAATGTGCACAGCTTAACAAAAACTGGGTTCACAAGATTGAACCATGACTTAAACACATAGTGGAACTTTTATAACGCTGGGAATGTGGTCAGTGTGGAAGAGGAGAGTCCATTTGACTGGGCCCTCCTACCGGGTACTGTACCTGCTGCCCCATTGAATGTTACGCCTTTGAAATGAAGCCCACATTTGTGGCAGTCAGAGGGCAGCTGATCTCCTGTGCCATCAACGTGTGGTGTTAAAGAATAGATGAGGCGCACACAACAGTTAGCTTTACAAGAGGAAGTTTTTTTTTCTTCCTCTATGCCCTAGAACACGTCTCAGTACCACCAGCCTGATAAACGCCCTCTAGAATGTGGAATAACACTTAAATGTGTGAAACTGCAATAAACTTGCATGAGTTCTTACATGAAAGATAAACAAATACAAAAAAAAAAAAAAAGATTAAGGGGTGGCTGTTTAAATGCTTTATTTTACATATTCATGTTGTAATTTATTTCTAAAGTCAGCTGATTCCAACTCTCTACAAAGGCATGTTTTACAGTGGTTATAGAATCTAGACTGAGAGATTTAATTTTAGTCCTTCTACCAGCAAATTCTCTCCATCTTGTCAGTGCCTCCGGGCGGTTATCTGGAAGCTCCTATCTGAATGAATGAGGAGAGACACATAGCATGACATAATGGCTCATACTGCATGTAACTGCCAGCTTGACCCCATTCAGTTGCAGGCTGACTGCTTTCCATTAAAGTAAGTAGGGAGCAAGTAACAAGCCACTTTATCTAAAACAAAGTGACCAGCTAACCCATCTCTGCTGCTGAGACTCCAGAATTACCACTGTGAACAAGACAACTACAATACCTGCCTGCACATAGCTGAGCGTGTTTCAGCAGGAGGATCCTGTGTGTACCACATGTGAGCTGAGCTCACCACAATCAAACTATTGTACGCCACCATCCCCAGACACTGAAGTCCTAATGGCACAGCTGACTCCTGGACCTGGAATGCCAAGTCTGTAAAGGCCTCCCACATTAAAATAGCCAGCTCGCCCTGTCAGCATACCCTCTCTGCATATGCATAGGCGCCTAACAGCTGCCAAATTTTCTCAGAGAAGAACCAGCTAACAGGCTTTCACAACAGAAGAACAGATCCTTGTGGAGGAGGTGATGGAGTCAGATTACCTTTAAGTCTCTGCATTTCTGCTCCTCACACCAGACAACAAATTCAGCTGTATGCGTCTACACAATGCATTAATCTAATAAAAGCACTGAGAGATGATGCTGCACAACTAAACAGCACATCTTGACTTTGCCCAGCTGTGCATTTAAGCACAAGTTCTTGTTGTGTGGAGCTGCTCCCTGCAAACAGTGTTTTTCTACTTTAAAGGTGTAAGTGTACAGGAGGATAGCAGCTGTCAATCATTTTGCAGGTTTTAGTTCAGAATTATCAGTAGGTATTTAAGCTGTAACAGGTCCACAAGTTTTATCTGATCATTGTCCAAAACCACATCCTCCTTGTCGTTTCTGTTTTTCGCTAGTTTTGCATTTGGCTAAGATCAGTATCACTACTGGTAGCATCAGGCAATACTTGGACCCTACAGAGGATGACACATTAATTCGTGCTAATGCCAGAAGGTTTGCTGTGTCCCCCAGCACAGTCTGGAGCAGAATGTGCTGCCCAGCGTCAGGAAGATTTGTCTCAGTCGCAGGTCATGGGTCCTCCAATAGGATAATGACCCAAAACAGCTAAAAACACCAAAGAATGTCCAAGTACAAACCACTGGACTACTCTGAAGTGCCCTCCTATGAGCCCTGATCTAAATAATAAACACCTGTTGACAGGTGCAGAAGTCTTACTGAGAATTACAGAATTCAAAGGATTTGACGGTGGACTTTAACTAGACCACAACATTTAAATAAACAACATTTATTTGTTTATTTATTTATTTATATTTTGCTCAAAAGGTTGTGCAACAAAATATTAAGTTTAGGGTACCATTATTTTTGTCCAGGCCAGTTTCATTAACTTTTTTTTTTTTTTAATAATTCTGTTGAACCCCAATTCAAACGCAATGTCTGGGTCTTATTAGTTAATTTTCAGTAAAATTTTAATTTATTATTAATTTTGTCAGTTTCAAGTTATTTCAGTTTGTGGTTTGTTTGTTTTTCTTTAACAGAAGGGTTCCAACAATTTTGTCCACATGTGGATTGAAATGAAATCCTTGGACCCACTGTCAGACCCTGTGCGGGTGCCGTGGCTGCTGGGTTGCTCCTGGTGCACAACAATGCCTGGTCTCATGAGGCAATAGTAGTTTCACACTCGCCTGACCTAAATTCAACAGAACAACTCTGGCACATTGTTTTGTCCATCAAGCGCCCACAGGTTGCACCTCAGACTGTCCAGGAGCTCAGTGATGCCCTGGTCCACATCTGGAAGGAGGTGATTTCTGAGTACCATTTTGAGCTGCTGCAATACAATTTAGGCAAAATAGACTAGCCTGATGCATCACTTTTTTTCACTTTGATTTTCAGGGTGTCTTTGAATTCAGCCCATCTCAAAGAGTATTTGGCACTACAAACCTCAGAAATATGGTGTCTAACCAGATACTTCCTCTGGATGGCATTACATTGGCCTCCACTAACACTGTGAGGAATCTTCTGAGTCATTTTTGACCTTCAATGCAGATATTAAACAAATGTGTAGGATTGCTTTCTCTAAAATTAGAAACATCCTGTCTCCGAGTGATGCTGAAAAACTAGTTCATTCATATATTACTTCTAGGTTGGAATACTGTGATTCATTACTATCAGGTTGTCCTAAAAGCTCCCTGGAAAGCCTAAAAGGCTCCCAAATGCAAAATTATCCTCATCTACAAGGTCTTCAATAATCAAGCCCCATCTTATCATAGTATCATATCACCCCAATAGAGCATGTCACTCTCAGACTGCTGGCTTACTTGTGGTTCCAAGGATAGTTGTAAGTAGAATGGGAGGCAGCCTTCAGCTTTCAGGCCCCTCTTCTGGAACCAGCTCCCAGTTTGGATTTGGGACACAGAAAGCCTCTCTATTTTTAAGATTAAACTTAAAACTTTACTTTTTGCTCAAACTTACAGTTAAGGTTGGATCAGGTGACTCTGAACCCTCCCTTAGTTTTGCTGCAATAGGCCTAGGCTGGTTACAGGTTCTCATGAGCCACTGAATATTTCTTTTTCACTCACCTCTATTCACTGTGTTTATATGCCACACTGCCTTTAATTATTAGTTATTATTAACCTCTGGCTCTCTTCCACAGCATGACCCCCAAGGGGTCACGGGAGATGACTGCCCCTCCCTGTGTGTGTGTGTGTTAAGTGCAACTTATGATTTTCAGTACCAGTTAACCTAGTAGTGAAAAGCAGCAAGTTTAGGTTTTGAAGATCTGAGTAGAAAATATCTGATATTATTTCCTTTAAAAAGAAAACTTGCGTTCATATTTGTACATCACAGTTGTAATCACTGTAGGGTCTTTACCTTACAATATAAAGCGCCTTGAGGCGACTGTTTGTTGTGATTTGGCGCAATATAAATAAAATTGAACTGAATATTGTATGCTGGTTTGTAACTTTAGGGGAAAGTTTATGTTGGCCAAAGTAAATATACATTTCAAAAGTGCTCCAAATGTCACCAAACCAGGTGAAACCAAAAGAATGAAGCACAGTGATCTCAAATAGTTTAAAACTGAAATACTTAAATGTGATTAGTTGACTGACACAAAATTAATCAAATAATCAATTAACTAAACTGTTTTTTAATAGATACTTCTGGATATAAATAATCCAATAAATAATAATGAGAATAAAAATTCACTGCACCACTGGATCAGTTCATTGTGAGGCTAATAAGAGTTACGGCATCACATCCTCTTGAAAGCAAAGTAGGTCTGGATGAGACATTACTGGAATGAATTATATAATTGAAGGTAAAAATCAGCCAAAATGTTTGCTTTTGCAGTTATTGTTTGTTTTATATAAAAAAAATCATATTATATGAATATTATCAGTATTGTTCAGAAATTAAAACTCAGTAAAAACACAGTAATTGCTTCCACCTTGTGCAATTGGCTTAATTTGTTTGGGAATTACTCAAAAAATTACAGGCAGATTTAGTTTTAGTGATTGATTTTGAGGGCTGATTCAGATCTGGATCCAGAAATTTGTGGATGATTTCTCCACCACTGTGATAGAAGACAAAACCGGGGCGTTTTGTGCCATTCACAAATAACACCTGAGGTGATGTCTTGATGTACTTAAGAAAAATCACAAACTAATTTTGTTAAACTGAGATATCCTTTCTTGAATGGTCTGGAGGGAATTTTCACCCATGAAGGTGGTCTTCAGTCTCAGACTGTTCTTGTAATCAATTAGCCAAGAAAAATAATTAAGAATTCCTCTTCAGCAGTTTAGTCTGCGGAATTAATAACCTGGTGCCAAGTACACAGTCACAGCATCGGGTCTTCCATTTCAAGTCGTTTTAATAAAGAAGTGTATACTTTCACTCTAAGAACATGAAAAATTATCTTGAGATCTGAGTCACAACTTTGTTTTAAGAAATTAATTTTATTTTTCAGGATTGAAATTCCTTTAGACAATATGTTTTCCTTTATAAGTATCTGAAAATATCTTTTGCTGGTTTGTTTGGTAATATCTTTCCTATAAGTAGAATCTCATTTCAATATAGCTCTCTGTTTGAAAGAAGAAAGAAATACAAACAAAAGAAAACATCCATCACTGCGTTTCTGTCCAGGGTCTTCGTGATGTGATGGAAGGCGCTGTCAGAGAATGGCTTTTGGCTGGATGAGACTCCAGCTCTGAGCACAAGGCTGATGGGAAAACAACTTGTCGCTATATGTAATGTAGCCTCTTCGTCCAACTTGCAAGATATTTGGACCCTTGTAGTGGCATGTGGGAGCAAATGAGCATCGCAAAAGTCACATAAAACCATATCTGTTGCCCCCGGTGGGATCCGCTCCTCAGTTGTTGGCTTTCCAAGCAGTTGTTCTTAAAACACCAAGGATGCTCTGGTGTGAGAAGACTAACCGCTCTTCCTCACTGAGTGAATCTTTCTGAAAAGAATATGAATTATGCTTTGCTAAGATTATATGTATAACATAAAACCCAGCTGTTCTGCACTGTAATTGACTACTGGAGTCAAAGCTTTTAATTTAGTCCACCAGGCCCTTGTTGTTTGGGCTTACAGATAATCCTCTTAGTAACTTCCTCCCGACATTTTGGGTAATCTTTTCGATTAACAGCCTGCAGATGCTGCAGCAGCAGTCGTACAGTTGTTTGACAACTCTCCAGCTGCTGACATATCTAACACATCAATATCCACCAAGTGACAGCAGCTCTGTCTCTGCATTCCTCTCAGCTTCTTCTGTCTGACTTGCAAGAATCCCGCAAACTTCCCACTGAGTCCTGGACTGGAACAGGATGGATGCTAGCTCTCTCTCCTTAAACCAAGAAGGGAAAACATCTTACACAGGTCCTCACTCTTTAAATAGAAACTATGTTGCACATAGGAAAGCATTCACTGGCTTCACCTCGAATTAGAAAAACCAACTTGCTGGTTTTAGTGGGTTCTCCTCTTATTTTTTCAACAATAAAGCATAACTCATTCCTTTTTTCAGCCAATGAGATTCATCTCATTTATACATTTTTCACTTTCAGAGATTCACACCACCACTTCAACCTGCAGCCCTACATACTTTAGGATAATACACCAATAATTCCCTGCACATATACTTTTTTTTAAAAACTCCACAATACTTTAGTAGGCTATTACAGCACGATTTGTCATGCACTTTATCTGTCATTTCTGCTTCTTTTTTTTGTTTTGTTTTTTGCAAAATAATCTTATACTGTAGATCTGTCATCGTGTAACTGGGCTGACAGCTTTTTATTTTTATTTTCTCAGTCGTCATCCACATCGTCCCCCTCGGACTCATCTCTCTTCTCGTACATTTTATCTCTCTGCCTTTCCTGAATCTCCTTCATCTCCTCTGCATATCTGCAGAAAGCTCCTCCAAATTTGCTCCAGGCTTTGAACGGGATGGTGATAGAGTTCCTGTAGCTGGGCTTAACCTCGCTCACGCGCAGGAACACTCCGTATTTGTTGGACCCGACGTCGAAAAAGAAGCGTTTAGAGTCCACCATGATGGAGGTGCCCTCGGGAAGCTCGCCGTAGCCCCCGGCGGCCGTACCCCCGGCCAGCTCCTCGTCGTCTCCCCCGTAGTCATCTATGAGCTTAGCAAGGGCGTCTCTAAACTCTATTAACCCCTGGGCCGGAAGGGCTATGGTCTGGCCGGCCAGCATGCCGCCCACTGGGCCCCCAACTCCAAAGCCTGGTCCGCGGTTTACGGTCTGCCGGATCCGGAGGAACCTCCCCCGCTGGTTCTCTTTCAAGTCCAGGTAGTACTTGCGATTTTCCCGGACGAGAAACTCGCTCTTGAGAGCTCGCCTCGGCCCACCGTCTTCACCCGCGGTAGCTTGGGCTATCTGCTCCGGACTGCTAGGCCCCAGCTGGGCGTAGTGCTCGATGAAATCCCCGAGATAGTCACGGAACTCCGCCGCCACTGACAGTGAGAGGGTCAGGCGACTTTTAGAGCCCCCAGCCCCTACCTCGGCGATTTTAATGAACCTGCCTTTGCTGTTCTGCTTGACGTCCAGATAGAAGCGCTTGTTCTGGATGTCCAGGCGCTTTGACGCCAACTCTTGGGTTTCCTGGTCCCTCTGGAAGTGTTGGAAGCCGCCTCCACCTCCTCCCCCGCTACTACCTCCGCGCTCACTCCCACTGTCACCATCCGCCATCTTCAGCTCCACCATTCGGCTTCTGCCCCTCTCTCCTGCGCAGCTGCTTTCTGCGTGTACTCAGCCAGCGCGGGCCCCCTTCACGTCCATCACGGGTGCCCTTCGGGGAACGCCTTGATTGGTCCAACTAGCTGCCTATTTCACTAGTTTACACGGTTACGGTGTTCCCATTCGTCTGCCGGTACTGTGAGCCGTGCCCACCTGTGATATCTTTGTTTAGCTATTGGCTCAGAATGAGGTTCCGTTTGCGTACTTCTTGTAAAACTTTTTCCTTTTTTCTTTTTAAATCCCGGTTGTGAAATCGTCGCGGTTAGAACACATAACATGATGAAATCATGTTGCTGTTTCTTGTTTGTCTCAATCTCATTGTACATTCTGTATAATGACAATAACGGCATTCTATTCTATTCTATTCTATTCTATTCTATTGTTTGTTTGTTTTTTGTATTATGGTAAAGTTTCAAAATAGCCATGTCCAGCCTAGGTTTTATATATGTGAAAACCAGTTTGATAAAAACCCATTTTTAGTACATTACAATGACCACATAGTAATACTACTTGTTATTACTACTAAGTCTTTGGAAATGCGCTTTCTTTTATAACCCTTTCGGTTACTATACAGTAATTTTGATGGGGAAAAACAAATCATCTTTTGCCTACATAATCTTTTTGTGGTAGGAGATGGCAGAAAATGAATCTTACAGTACAAAGTACAGAAGTGTACAAAGTGATGTACACAATTGTGTACGCAGTAACCTAAGGGGATAAGTTTTTACATATTTTGTATGTATTGAATAAACGATACCTTATTACAAATGCCCTATATTCACATTCCTATTAACAGTACATCAGCCCAATAAAATAACAAAGAATGACTCTGGAATAAAGGAAGACGATGGACGAAGAAACAGGGCGAAGAAGAGGTGGAAGCTGAAGACTGGGGAACAAGAAAAAAGAAGATGGAAGAGGAGGATTAAAAAGAAGGGAGAGGGAAGAGTACAAAGAAGAGGAGAAGGAAGGAAAATAGAGAGAAGAAGGAGAGTACGAAGAAAAGAAGAACAATGGTCAACGCTACTCTCATTATTGCCGGTTATTTCACCCGCTTGTCATGTCTACAGGTCTTCACTTACTCCTTTGTTATTGTATTACCCGGGCCTGCCTGCAGATGGCAGTATAAATCCTGCTTAGAACTGAGGCACTGACGTTTGTCAGAAAGGACCCTGATCAGATTTGCATGGAAGAACTGGAAAACAAAGATCTGGGCTCTTTCAGGGGGGACACTATGTATCTTGTTCGGGTACGTGGATGACACTTGGATCAAAATCAAATCCAAAGAAGCAAAAAGGCTTTCACCTCTACTTCACCAGTTATGTGTTTTTCGTCAGATGTATTCAACTACTCAAAAAATCATATGCTACATCATTTAATTTTGAGCTGAAGTCCGCTAACACTGCACAATAACTCCTTTATATATAACCAAATTCCAAGAAATATTAGCAGGAACATGACTCCGGTCCTGTTTGTGCAGACTTTTAGCAGTAAATTGAAAAAGTATGTTCACACTGTGTTCAAAACATGTTTTAGTTTAATAAAAGAATATGTTTTCTTTATGACTGCAGAATATTTGAAAGATGACTGCACAAACACACAAATGCAAGAATCCCAGAGCAGCAAATATTATCTAAATCTTAAAGTCAGTGATACTATTAGAACAGCTCAAAGTTAAGCTGATTAACAACTGGTTTCCTTTTCTTTCTGCTTGAGTGTATAGCCAGAAACCGTTGGTCCTAATTGATAAACAGAAAACTGCACAGCAGTGAAAAAAGTACTCAGATAGCAGGAGTACTACAGAATAAAATACTGCATTGAAAGTCATCCATTTGGGTTCATTTCAGAGCTCATTTCCTGCATTTGGGGGAATATTATGCAAATATGGTGAAAAATTTGCTCCTTTTCTGTTTGCATATATGGTGGAAATATTTTTACGTCTAAAGGAAAATTCAAAAATCATGGAAAAGCTAACAATTCAACTTTTATTTTGATTTATTGCAGTGAAGCTTTCGGGCATTCATGTTATACTTTCAGATATTCAGTATTGTCTCTCTCCTCAACTTTTGTGTTTGCCAGTTTATGGAATAGGCATCAAATTACTTAAGGATATCATTATGTAGTTATTCCAGCAGCAGCTGCATTTCTGCAGCTACTTCCCTGTTATTGCACTGCCCAGCCCCATCTACAGATGGCAGTATAGCTCTTCTTGCAGCTCAGGCCTGTTTCAGGGTGAGTTCAGTTTTTCCCAAACGTTTAAAAACATTTCCACAAACTGTGACTGCTTCATCAAATCCACACACATCTCTTGCTAAATGAAACTCAGCACTCAAAACCAAGCTCTGTCTTTTCGAAACCAATTCCTTCCACCAAAAATTTAACACACTATCATCAAAAGTATTTGTGTGTTTTGGTTTCATGAGTTCGTTTTGTTTGTTTGAAAGGTTTGAAGGGTTTTTTGTGCTGAAATAGCATTTACAGTGCCACATGTATATGCAAGACAAATGTTACATATTTGATAGTATGTCGTGATTTCACCTGATAGATTACACATGTACAGTGTATGTACAGTGAAAACACTAAAAAGAGAATCGGTGCACAGATTCAAAAAAGTAACAAAACTCTGGAAAAAAGGTTTTCAAACTGCCTCTTCTTACTCTGACTTTTCCTCTACCTCTGTGTTCATGCTGCTCCATCTTCTTACCTGGCACCGCTCAGGGCATCTTTTATACTCTGAGATTGTAGTATTCTTCCAACTGAGGTTGAACAGGTGCAACATGAGTGACACTAACTGGAAATTAGTGTGTTGCCTATTGAAGGCCATTGTTTCTAGATGAACAAAGTGTGCTAACCAGTGCAATTTGTGTCCATTTGCAGAACATTTATAGAATGATATTTTGTGAGACCGATGTCATTGTGCCGTGAGTTTATCAGTTTGGAGTCATAGCATTGATACATGAGCTTCACGTTTTTCAGAATTGCGTCCATAGCTCCAGTTTTGGTGGAAATATTTTTAAATGTGTGGGGAAGATCCAAATAGTTTAATATGAGCTACATTTTTACAGTTTAAAGCAAAGGATGCAGCTTCTACACATCAAAGTGTTTAAAGTATTACTGAAGTCATTCTGGTGGATACTTTGCTACAGACCAAGCACATCACTGGCACGACGATAATGGCAGATGCCTTTAATCTTGTGCCTTATCATAAACACAGTATAAGCACAGTATTTAAAGAAGGAGTACTTAGTGGTATTCCAGAATTGCATTACTTACTGCATTACAAGTACCTCAGCGCACCCAAAACGTTTCAATGCAGTGTTAAACATGTTTCAATCACTGAAAAATATTATTCAGTATTCCTGCATAAGTACAGAAACTTTAGTAACTCCTGATACCTGCTCTACCTTCTGAGCCACATCAAGCCCATTATTAACAGGCAATATAGCATAGGCTTTTAATTGACCCAGCTGTCTTAGCTAATTATAGGCCAATTTCTATTTCAAAAAGACTAGTTGTAAAACAACTGGGTGATCATTTTCAATTCAATTCAACTCACTTCAGTTTTGTTTATATAGCTCCGAATCACAACAACAGTCGCCTCAAGGTACTTTATATTGTAAGGTAAAGATCATACAATAATACAGAGAAAGCCACAACAATCAGACTGGATGAGCAAGTACTTGGCGACAGTGAGAAGGAAAAGCTCCACTCGTTTTGCACTTTTTAAACAGGTTCATGTTTTAAAGCTCGCTGCATGAGCTGATGAATTATCTTTAGTTTCACAGAGACATGAGGGGTACTTCCCAAAGTCTGACCTGCATAGGCCCATCTGCTCAGTGTCCTCCTCAGTCAGGCTGGTTACCACGAACTAAACTACTGTGAACTGGATGAATTGAGCCTGTAGTGCAATAACCTATCAGCAGTATGGCTGTTTAAGCTTTTCCTTACCAAACTGTATGAACTAGTATAACTTACAGTTAAAGAGCATCAGTAGAATTCAGTTGAGGGGGCACAGTGACTTTATTGGACCCTCGAGGCCAAAGACATGCTCAGAGTGATGCTGAAAACCTACTTTATGCCTTTATTACTTCTAAGCTGAACTATTGTAATTTATTATTATCAGGTTGCTCTAAGATCTCCCTTAAAATTTGGTCCAGAAGGCTGCAGGGAGAGTTCTGACAGGGAGTAGAAAGAGACTATATTTCCCCCATATTTGCTTCTTTTCATTGTGTCCCTGTAAAATTCAAAATTGAATCTAACAGGCCCATGAGGAATGGGACAACATCCCACAGGCCACCATTGACAATCTGGTGATACTCGGTGCTGTGTACTCTGATCGCTGACCACGTTGTGCTCGCTTTGTGACAACACACAGACTGTTGCATAAAGATCTGAAACACTTGCTACTGAAGCCTGAAATGATACTGAGGGTACACACAAATCATTGTTGATTATTTATGAGATGAAATAGGAAAATGTTTCACACGTTTGTGTTTTTGTTGAACAGGAGGTAGAGCCTTCAGCTATCTTATGGAACCAGCTCCCAGTTTGGGGAGTTTCAGGAGACAGACACTCTACTTTTAAAATGAGGCCTTTTTGATAAAGCTTAGTTAAGGCTGGATCAGGTGACCCTGGACCATCCTGCAATGGGCTTAGGCTGCTGAGGGGCTTCCCATGATACACTGAACATTTCCTTTTCACTTACCTCTTCTCACTGTTGTTGCGCAGCAGCTTAATATAAACACAATTAAATGTTTCACTGTGAGACAAGAAAAAGCAGCAGATAATTTGATAATAATTAAATAATTATTATTCATTTGAACAATATTTATACTGGCATAAAAACAACAGTGACATAAAAACAAAAATCTAATCTAATAATTGAATTTTAAATATATCCCATTTATACATACTATACGCAAAAATCACATTATTGCACACTACCCTGTTTGACTTTTGATTCAAACTTCAAAGCAGTGATCTTGCCGTGTTTCCTATAACTCTTTTTCTATTAGTAATAATTCTTAGAGGAAGATGAAGGGGTTTTCGATCACAAATCAAATCAGCACTTTTGTCTAAGCCGAGCAGACATTGCAGAGGAATGTCTTCAAGATGTGACTTCTTCAGTAATATGGAGGATAAGTCGGGTAGGACTCTCTGCGGTGAGATGTGGCAGAGGGCACCATGACTCCTGGAAGGCTGCCGTACTGGTAGAAAGAGTCCATGGGCAGAGTGGCGATGCTGGGTATAGGGGAGCTGAACTGCACACGGTTGTGTGGGTAGATGTAGGAGGCAGGAGCTGGGCCCTCGGGTACTACTGCTGCTGCTGAGCGGTATCTGAGGTATGGCCCTGGCCTGAAGGTCTGTAGCTCAGGATAATGAATGAACTGTGGGGCAACACTGGCCTGGCAGACATTTGCCTGGCATGCTTGAGCAAGAGCATCTTGCACGGTTCTCTTTACCTTCATCCGTCTGTTCTGGAACCAGTTTCTAATCTGCAAGGAAAATAAAAAATGAAAATATATAAATGTGTAATTTTCTGTTTGTGAACAGTAGGGTTGAAGCCAGGATTTTTAAAATACTAAGATCAATATTAAATAAATATTGTTACATTTTAGTGTTTTAGTCATTAAATGAAGAAAACATTAATGAAAAAGTGTATTTTACAACAATTAAAAAAAATAGAAATTTAAAATAAAAAAAATTAAAAATAGATAAATACAAATGAAACAAATACATGAAATAAAAATATGACTGCATGAAGCAGTCGACAAAGTTCAATAAATAAATAAATTTGGGGACTTTTTCAGGGATCAGCTGGTCTATGTAAATGAAGGGTGTGTGTTTTTAGAGCAGGCAGTGACAGTCTTGAGTGGAGGCAAGAATTCCATCCACCCATTCGTGGTTTTGAAGGTCCCGTTAAGTGGGCAGCATCCACTGCTATCAGAACATCAGTGCTCACCTCTCTGAGAAAAGTGTTTTCTTGGCAACTTCTTTTGAAATTTGCTGCTGGCTCTGATCCTGGTTTGTTTGTTTGTTTTTGTAATTGATGGAATCTAGCAGCAGGTGACCATTCATCCTAGTGACGTCATGTACTGATAACAAATTGAGGGTTGTTACCTGTTTGTCAGACAGGTGAAGTTTTTTGCAGAGTTCTGCCTTATCTTGTGTCCCCAGATAAGGATTTCTGCTGAAGGCCTTCTCCAGGCTGCTGATCTGCTCTGCTGTGAACGCCGTCCGGGGCCTCCGGCCCACCAGAGGGGACGGTGGTAACTTTGAGTCTGTGGGGACTGAAGGGGAGAGGGAGTGCCCACTTTCACTATCATATCCTGAGGTCTCCTCCTCTGTCCCACTGCTGAAACCAATCTCAGTCACTGGAAACAGAAAGCGAGAAAGAAGTAAAGTAAAAGTATACTAAAATTTAAGTAGTAAAGTAGTTTACTAAATACATTTAGTTTAGAAAGTATTATTGGAGTTAACTGGAGGTCTGTTTTTAAAAACATTCACTAACAATTACTGTCCAAAATTTTACTGAAGTACTTTTATAGATGATAACATCTGCATTGGATCACTGACACATTTATCAATTTTCATGTGAAATATTTTTTCATCTTAATTTGTAATAAATACAGATATTGGTGTTCTCCAGTAACTGATTGCAGAACACCAAGATCAAATTAGTATCAAGTTAAAAAGTAGCCTAATTAATAATCAGGTGGCATAAATCAAACTTTTTTTTTTTTTACTAAAGGTATAAAAGAAATTAATAAGATGAGATTAAATAAATAAGACACTAAAAATAACTGTGTACCCAGGAATACACCCAACATTTTAAAAAAATATTTAAATTACATAGAACATATAATAATTACATGGCATATATCAAATGAAAATTTAGATTTTGTCTGAATCATATTCAGTCACATTTACAAAGAATGGAGAACTCTATTAATGCAAATGCTTTTTGTAGCAATGCCGCTACAAATTCACCATTAATGCAATCTGGGGAAATCTTGGATCTAAAAATTGAATCTAGACTTTTGCCTTATTATGAACTCTTACCTTGATTATTGAGAGCGGCTTGTTGCTGGAGCGTACTCTTGCCATATGCTTCGAGGGCCTGACTCCTGCTTTCTTGCTTCTCCTGTTTGAGTAAATGCTCTGACTTTTGCCTGCAATAAAAACCTGGCAGACTCTCAGAAAGTGTCCCACAGGCCATGGGTCCAGAGGCAGTGATGGTGGTGGTCTCTGACCCTTCTTGCTGGCTGCTCTGGGCCATCCACTCAATAGAGAAATGTCCATTCATGGCTGCTGAGGAGGAGTAGGTTCGTCCTGGAAGTCAGAAAGTTATGAGTACCACATCCACAACCTGCCTCTATTTGTAGAATACGTCCTCCCTCAACCAGAAGATCAAAGCACACATTCTCCCCTCCCTGCAGCCCAGCCATCCTTTAGTTTTCACAACTGGAGTAATTAAGACGTCCCATTCAGTCTCAATGAGGCTGTTACAACAGGCTCCAGTGAGTCTGGAAAGGACCCCTACCCACCCTCTTTCCTGCCCCCAAAACAGATAATCCACTCATCTCACCCCAAATTGTCTCCATCTCCTCCACAGCCACATCCATGCCATTAAAAAAAAAATTGTGCTGTGCAGTTTTTAGGGAGAATTTTTTTTCCACTGCAGAGGAACTTTCCAAAATACAGTATTATACAAAACTCGTGAGTCACCCCTCACTTCTTTACGTTTTGCTTCCAAGGAGCCAGACTTGATTTGGACATTTGCTGCTTTTTGACACATTTTCAATTGTCATATTTGACCATTTTCTGAGAAAATTTGTGCTTGTTGAGCTACTTAACAGTAACCTATAAATCATTCAAGCATTAGAAAGGCACCCAGTTCAAGGGATGAACCAGTGTTGTGTCTACTAACAACAGAAAACTTAGCAAAGAACCCAAACTGTGTCTTTAGGCACTTTGTTACCAGCAGCTTGTCTCAAAAACACACCGTGCATTTCTTTAGCTGAATTCCAAAGATAACACCGTCTGACATAAAATAGTATTTTAAACAAAAGCATTAAACAGTATTTCGCACCAGGAAGGTGATTCCCAAAGAGCTGTTAGATGAAAACTTGGCATATCTCGCCATGGTGTACAGTTTGTCTTTTAAAAAAAAAAAAATCTGAGGAAATGGGACAAGTGGAAGACAAAAGAAGAAGTAGCAGATGAACAGTTTCTGAAAGTCATGTCATTAAGAAAGAGGCTGAGGTGTGCCAGTTTACAAAAGGCTTGTGTGATTGTAAATGTCATTGTGAAAACAGCAGCTTTTTCTGCTTTCTGAATATTTTGACTTGTTGTTTAAAACGGGAGAAATATGCAGTAATTCTGCCTTCATTTCAATCTCAGGGTGCAGATGGACTCAAATTTAGAAAAAAGTGAGTATTATGTCTGTGTGTCCAGATTGTATCTATTTATGTAGTTACCATTTGTAGAGCAACTTTCATACGTATAGAAAGGTTGAGAAATAAATAAATAACAACATTTAAAAACATAATAAAAAAGAAACAAATCCAATCAAAGCTGAATTTATAAAAAAAAAGAAATGCAATAACCAAATTTAACAAAATAAGAGTTGATTAAATAAATTAAACAGAGAAAGTGGTTACTTACACATTTCTTTTTTGTATTCAAGTCCAAATATTTGGGCATTGTTTACAATTTCCTGGTATTTTGGGAATCCAACCGTTTTCCCCACTTTAAAAAAAAAACTGTTTGTGGGTGGGGGTGGGGTGGGGTAATCATGGCCTTTAGTCTTCTCAAACGGTGAGTGCTCATCATGTTAGGTAATTTCAGGTGAATTACCAATATTTATATCTTCCTTGGTTGAAAAGCAGCTCTCAGGTTAATAATCATGACAATGGGCAGTGAGTAGTCTCTGTTTTATAGTAGGGGCTGTGCCTTGAGGTGACTGTTGTGATTTGGCGCTATACAAATAAAACTGAACTGAATTAAACTGAGTGGCTGATAACGATGACAATGGCTAATTCTGGGATGATCCCCAGATTAAAGACTGTTCACACAACCCACTAACAGAGTTTCAGCGCTGATGCTTTCATAGATTATTTCATCAGCATTTATCTTTGGCTGATAGAGAACTGATGTTTTGCTGATTCGTTTGATTCTTTTACACGTTTTTTGAGTTACTTCAAAAACAAATGTGTAGTTTAATTTTAAAATATGCCGTTATGTAGTTTGAAAATATGATGTATCTTTATATTTTGTAGAACTTTACATTGAAATATGAAATTTAAAAATGTAACTGAAGTGGGGTTAAAGGTCCAACATGGTCCAATATGAAATGTGTTGTATTAGATGTATAAAGTAACCCAAAAAAAAGCATAATCCGCAGTTACGCATATTGTAACTTTCCACTCCTTCTGATAGAAACTGGTTGGTCATCTTTTTTTTAGCCCCCAGAATCACATCAAACAGTCGGGTGCTTTCAATGTTAAACGAGATTTGGTGATCGGTTACTGGTGGCTGATAATGAGCTGAAAATGGTGATCCCAGCTGTGAAGTGGCTGTTAACATCTGCCCCGCCGCCCTGATAGACCCCAGACTGACTGCGAGGAAGAGGTGGGGGGAGGGCTGATGTTTTATGTGCAAATGGTAAGTATGTTGTGTTGTTTAAAGGTTTTAATCGGGTCGATCACGTTGCACTCCCATTGATAAGATAATGACAGTGGTCGCTGGTGGTGAGCGAAGAATGGATTCGCGGTTGTGCGCTCCGGCCCTCTCTGTCTGTGCGCGCAGTGGAAGGGAGAGCCGGTGCTAATAGTTCATTACCTACTGAAACTGGGGCACTTCAAAGGTTCTCAGTGCTTTGATAACAACACTCCCAACACGGCACAAAGGAGAACTAACACCTTAACGCCTGTTAATGTCTTCTGGCGGCTTTTCAAGCCCAATAAAGTCACACTCAGGTAATGCTTCTGTCAGTGGCGCTAACAAGCGCGAAGGTGCCTTCACTGTAATTCAGCGGTGCTTCACGGGGTTTGGAATGCAGGACTTTTACTTATAATAAAGGTTTTTTGTATGTGCACTTGTAACTCCAACAGTTTAACCTGTTTGGCTTGTTTTGCAGAGTTTAATGCAGAACGTCACTCAAAGACTTCTACATTTGCATTTCAAAAAGGCATTTTAGTGGTTTTTGCTCATTTACATGCATCTGACAGTTGTACTAATGCTAATTGTGATATTTACAAATCTATTTTCTTTAATATGCACATATGATAATGTCATATGTGCTGTTTATTGCTGTGTTTTTAAGCTGTTATGGTGGCACTCGCTCTTAATCTCCCTACATTTGTTGAGTTTTACTCTTATTCCAAAATCGAGAACAAAACACATAATAAAGTTAAACAGAAGCAGTGAAATGGTTATTAGAGGGATCAAATTTTCTATAGATATTGCAATAATATCATTATTATGACATCCTGAGGCCACAATAACTGGTTCCAGTGTAAAATAATAGTAAATATGGTCAGTGTGGTTAAACTGCAACAGTACAATTTCACACTGTGATTAGATAATAATTATTGATTATTTGATCATTTAATCTGTAGTAATATAGAGATCAATCACATTGTGACTGCTTCCCAGCATGAAGTCCTTTTACTTTGCTATCCCAAGCACTTCTTGCTTATAGAGGTACAAGTTTGGCCACCAATGGATGCTTCCATAGTCAGGTTTTTTTATAAGTACTTTAAATGTGCATGGCCTTTTATCTAAAAAACACCATAATATCAGTTCTTTATCAGCCTCATCACATAATCTAGAAACTAATCCCGGTTAAAGTGCTCTCTGTGGCCCCTGACTCCAAACAGTACCACTGTCCAAAGGGAGTGATTTTACTTTTTGTTCCTTAATCGTCAGATCTTAACTCTCCGAAGCTGAAAAACGGCGTGTGGAACTGTAACCTTTCAATGTGAAAAAGACAGGCAGTGTTTATGTGAAATGTTACAGTTTTACCCAACTGCACGTGCACAAAATAAATTTGATTTCATTCTAAATCACAGTTTTGCAAATCTGTGAAAACAAATTGTATCATTTAGCACATTTTATTCACCTCCAAACACTGGCCTTCAAATGCAACACAGTCTGTGTTGCACCTGCTCAAACTCGGTTTGATGAAAAATTCAGTCATGTGTCAGAACACATAAGTAGCCTCAAGTAATTTAGGTAAGACAGTGGAGCAGAAAGAGCACAGAGGAAGAGTGAGAGGAAGAGGAGGAACAGCGGTCAGAGGAGGCAGCAAAAGCCAATTTGATATTTTTTGCTTGCTTGTTTGTTTGGGTGCCAGTTTTGCAGCAACAAATATTTCTTACAGTGTTTTGAGTTTATCACATCAATATTTATTTGATGCTCTGTAAGACATGAGCGTATGACTGTTTTGGTGGAAGGAGTCAGTTTTGAGATGTTTTGACTGCTGCGTTTCATTTTGCACGAGTCGTGTGGAGTTGTGAGGAAGGTGCAGACTTTTCAGTTTGTGTTTAGAGTTTCTGAAACTGTAATTAGGAGAAACAGCAACAAAACTATAGCTAGCTGACTGGTATTGTCAAGAGTTCAAAGGGGACCTGGTCATTTGTTTTCTCCGTCGCTGCCCCTCTGTCTGCCTGGACGCTATAATATGACAGGGTGGTTGGCCGGGTATCAGTGTTGGCCTGCTCCACCTCGTCACCTCCCTCCTGATCTGTGACACTACGCAGTGCTCGACCTCTTTGATGTGAGGCCTTCTGAGGCAGACAGACCAGAAGCAGATGAGAGGGCAGCAGACGGGACGAAAACACAGCTGCAAGCAGAGACAGCAAGACATGTCAACAGTCTGTATTTCTGTGGCTCCAGCACTTAGAAACTCATCACATGATTCATAAGAAAATCAGAGAGAAAGAGACAGACAGAGAATCTCACACCGCTTCATTTCTCTCCTGTTGACTGCATAGCTATTTATATGACATGTGGAACTATCAGGACAAGAGGAGAGAACTGTCAGTACTTTGCAGTCAGTGAAGCAGCTTGGACACAGCAGTCCGTGTCACGATTTGGGGCAAGTCAGGGCAGTTGCATCACACTTTGTTGTACTGTGCTGTTGATAGTCGGTTTTATTTATTTCGGATAGGAAGCCGAGTTGGCGGCGGGAGAGCTGAAGATGCGATGGGGACTGCTCATTAAGGACTTTGTGTGTGAGAAGGATTTTAAATCCAACTCTGGATTTAACAGGAGCCAAGGGAGAGAAGCCAGAAATATGACCTCTTTCTTGTCCCTGTCAGTTCACCGCGATGTTTTGGATCAACTGAAACCCTTTCAGGGAGCTTTTAGAAGAGCCTGATATTAGGGAATTATACTAATCCAGCCTTGAAAGACAGGAAGCGGAGCTCGAGGTGGCAGAGCTGAAGATGCTAAATTGTCACTGAGAGTGGCCAAAACGCGCAGGATTAGAAATGAGTGCATCAGAGGGACAGCTCAGGTGGAGCAGTTTGCAGACAAAGTTAGAGCGACAACACTGAAATGGTTTGGGCATGTGCAGACGAGGGACAGTGTATATATTGGACAGAGAATATTGAATATGGAGCTGCCAGGAAGTAAGAAGAGAGGAAGCCGTCAGAGGAGGTTCATGGATGTAGAGAAGGAGGACATGCAGCGGGTTGGTGCGACAGAGGAGGATGCTGGGGTTGGGTGGAGATGGAGGCAGCCACTAAAGAGAGCAGCTGAAAGAAGAACACAATAAACAAAATTACAGATCATTTTGACTGACGGCATTTTTGCTGTTAGATTTTTCTGTAGATTTGGGAAAATATTGCTGTGCTGAATTTGTTTAATTACTGTGTGTTGACAATAATCTTGATTTTTATAACTCTATGTATCAGTTTCACATGATTATCATGTGAAACCCACTTAAAAAAAAACCCCAGCTCAACTCTTCTCTTCTTAGCAGCCATGCATCAATCAAAAGAAGGAGCAGCAGCCCCCCTTTGTCACAAGGAGTCCCAACAGTGGATCGGTCCATGTTTGATTTGGCAGTTTTATGGCAGATGACCTTCCTGACGCAGTCCCAAAGGGAAATGCAGAGATACGGCCAAGTTGAGTTCCATTGTGTAGCACTCTGAACTGGAAATAGTTATTTATGCATTCATTTCATCATGTCTGCATTATTGTTATTCATACCTTAACAAAACCTCCCTGGAACGTCTGCACATTGCTCAGAATGCTGCTGCGAACCTTCTGATTAAGTCTTCTACTGCAATCACTCACTGTTGCTAATTCAGCTGCGCTGGCTCCACATCAACTTCAGAGCCGACTTTGAGATACTGGTTTCAGAGCTCTGCACGGACAAGCACCAGCACACATCAGAGAACTGTTATATCCATACATTCCCCAACAAGTCCCTGAAGTCATGTGATCAGGATCTGCCAGCTGTGCAGCATAAAAGACTGAAATCTAAAGGAGACAGAGCTTTGCAAACAGTTTCTCTCCGTGAGCATATCTGTGGACTCTGTGGTCTCATTAAAAAACTCACCTTTGTAAACTCGCTTGGTAACTTTTTGTCCGAACGTGTATGTGGAATGTTAAACCAAATGAAACAGATTGTAGGTTTTATTGTGTGTTAATGTTTGTTATCCATGATGAAGGGCTTGATCGTCCTCGCTGGCCCCAGTCTCAGACCGCTGATGTCTGTTGGGTAACAGTCTCCTGCTGATCCTGTCTTCAATTGGCTCCATTCAGACCCTTTCATCTCTAATGGGCCTGTTTGTTGCTTTGTATGGACACAAACACACCTCAGCCCACCTTCCCACTCCAATCTCCTCCTCCCCCACAACACCAGAGGGAGACACATGTCCCAACAGAGCTGCTGTTCAGATCTCTACAATATGAGGCTTTATCATCCACACACTAACCCCAACTAAAGTCATCATCAGGACTGAAGCGTAGAAGGATAAAAAAGTTAGACAGCCCCTAGTATGTCTGCAGCATTCTGCTCCAGGCCCAATAGATAAATAAAAATTAAAGGAACGCTTAATTTTTAAAAGCTCACGGGTTTTGCAGTTTCACGCATTAAAGCGCTATTCCACATTCAGACACCAGAGGGCGGTTATCAGGCTGCTGGTATGGAGCACTGTTTTGGGTACAGAGTAAGGAAAAGCTTACTATTGTGAAGCAAACTGTCGCCCGCTCAATGTGTGTACCTCTTCTGTTCTTTAACACAGCATCACATGTTGATGGCACAGGAGACCAGCTGCCCTCTGACTGTCGCAAGTCTGGGCTTCATTTCAAAGGCGTAACGGCCCCCTGGTAGGGGCCCAGTCAAAATGAATCTCAAAGCAGCCCCTCTTCACATTATACTGGATGCTTATATTCTCAGCACATTATAGGAGTTCCACTATATGTTTAAGTCATGGTTCCAGTTTGTGAACCAAATCTTTTGTTAAGCAGTTCACATTTTCCACGTGAATTCAATCATAGCTCTGCAAATACATCGTTCAAAAAAAAAAAAAATTAAAAGAACACTTAGAAAACACATCAGATCTCGATGGGGGGGAAATCGTGCTGGATGTCTATACTGATATGGACGGGGCAATGTGGTAGGAACGAAAGGATGCCACATCGTTTAATGGAAATGAAAATGATCAACCTACAGAGGTCAATCTGAGGTGCAACCTGGCGGCATTGGATGGACCGAAACATAATGTCCCAGAGGCGTTATATTGCATTTAGGTCAGGCGAGTGTGAAGGCCAGTCAATGGTATCAATTTCTTCATTCTCCAGGAACTGCCTGCATACTCTCGCCACATGAGGCCAGGCATTGTCATGCACCAGGACAAAGCCTGAAGTCTGTGTGTCCCTCCATGGGCATGCCTCCCCAGACAATCAATGACCCATGCTGAAGGATGCGTAACAGCACAATGTTCTCCACGGCTTCTCCGGACGCTTTCATGTCTGTCACATATGCTCAGAGTGAACCTGCTCTCATCTGTGAAAAGCACAGGACCCACCAATTCTGATATTCTAGGGCAAATGCCCATTAGGCTTCAGGGTACCAGGTAATGTGCACAGGGCCCATAAGGGGGCTGGAGCCTATCCCAGCTGTCATAGTGCGTGAGGCAGCGTACACTGTGGACAGGTCACCAGCCTGTCGCAGGGCTAACAGAGGCACACAGACAACTGTTCACAGTCACATTTATGGCCAATTTAGAATCACCAATGAACCTAACCCCACTAACGTTGGACTGTGGGAGGAAGCTTCCTTAAATGTTTCTGAGCAGTATTTAATTATTGATGTTTCGCAGTATCCTGTTCTGCCTTCTCACACTGACGTGTGTTTGCAGTTTTCACTCTTTTGAGGCCGTTTTCAGACAGTGCATTTATAAGTGCATAACTGAAAATAAATGGTAACTGAAAAAATTACCACACTGGCTGCTAGAAAACACATGTTTAAGAAAGCTCTGAAGTATAGTTTCATTTAGACTACAACACAACTATAGAGGTCACAGGCATTAGAATGGAGAATATACGACATTATGCACACACAGTACTTAATAAATACATTAACTGTTAATTTTGCCAATTTCTTGGAAATTAGTGATAAAGTCATACCTATTTCTTTAAAGCAGATAAAGAGTAGCATGAAAATGACCCTAAAGGTTTCTGCCTCTGGTACTAAATGGATTCTTCCATGCACATCAAGGTGGTGATGACACCTAATGATCACTGATCCCCGTTGCTGGCAGTCTCCTGCAGTTGCCCGCCCTGTCTGTAACACAGTCAGTTAAAGTGTTTTCCCCGGTCCCATTGATCCCTATCAAACCATCAAAGGCTCTGGAGGCTTTGAAGGGGCCAGCAGGACTGGTCCTGGTGGATGAGCAAGCTCTGCAACTCCCCTCATCAACCGCGGGAAGCAGGGCAGCTAGATTGTGACGAGCACATTTCTCCCAAAAATGTAGGATCTGGAGGATCGACCTGGAGTTCCGATGAAGCACATATAATCACACTTTTATGGTACACAACAGGGATGATCCCTGCAACCATCAAATAAAAAATAGAAGGATGTGAGCCCTTTGAAATGAATTTTACATAATAAAAAGTGACACGACCTTCATAAACTTAAGCCAATAACACACAAAATATTAAGTTCCATGTCTTTGATAAGTACTCATTAAAGACTGGCAAGTGGAAAGATTTCAGAAGCATTTCTCACAGCTGTGCAATGTTCCACAGGAACATTAAACATTCTCCCAGACAGAACTACTTCAGCTAGGCCACATTATTGGCTCTCTGGGCATCTCTGTTACAAATGAGGTGAAGAAATGTTAAATAACAAAACAAAAACAGATAACAGGAGTTTCACCCCTCATTCCCAGTTTGAACCCATAAATCTGTTGTGCATGGTATCAAATTATGGAAGAGGATTCCATGTGTGTACAAGAAGCAGATATCTGTGATTGCTGGAGGTGAATTCTATCAAGAGACTGCTGCTGGTACAAATCCTCTGCTGCTCGCTGCATGCCTAAAATCAAGACGCCTGATGCTGTTAGGTGGCTGATGGTGCTCTGCTGTCCCTAATACTCAGAGAAAGGTTTTGACCACTTCAATTAAAAGAATTATGGAAACACTTCTGTTCTATAGCTCCATAGAGCCCCATTCATTCTGGACTATGTAAAGAGCAACAGGAAGTCAAATGTGGGAGTGGAGCAAAGCTTCCAAGGATCAGCAACAGCTCAAACATGAACATATTAGTGGTTGTTCCACATGTTTCTGACAGTGTCCCTCAGTGCTCCCAACGTTCAGCTCATTCCACAAAAATATAATCATACATAATTCGTTTAACTTGAAAAAATATACAATTTAATCGATCACCACTGGAAACATTTTTAAAATAATTAATTAAATAACAGAACATGTTCATTTTTAGTGAGTCATTAAGAAGTCATTTAAATCTGTAACTAATAACGGATCTGTTAACTGACAGAAAATAAAATTATGTGATCATTTAATAGTTTGTTAATTTTAGTAATAGTTATAATAAGTTTTAGTAATCGTTTTAAATGTTACAACTTGATGCTTTTTTTTTTATCACAAATGATGTTAAGCTGAATATTTGTGTGGCATATTCAAACATTTCATAGACAAACTAATATCTTAACTGAGAAAACAATCTACAACTCAAGTGTCCATCAAAATAGGAAACTAGCTGCGTCTCCTGCTGCTCCCACAGCCACAGTTTAATCATTTACATTCACAAACGCATTAACTCATCTGTTCTCAGAGCAGCCCAGACTTGTAGTCTCCTCAGCGCAGGACAAAGTCATATTTCTTTTGGTTCACACGTACTGTGTCAATGCTGATTTATGGCAACATAAAATAAAACTGCTCCTCGTCTCTCTTACATGCTATAGGGAATAGGAAGTGTGTTTATACCTCCTATAGGTCCCTTGTTTTAAAGTTTATTTATTTTTTGCATGAAATGTGAGTTCCTGGAGAAGTGTGCACACGTGAAGAGTGGATGTGAGAGAGGAGATAGAGGTGTGAGCGGTGACACTGTCTTTGATGTTAAACTGTGTTTAGAGGTTAATGAGGCTGTGAAGGAAATGCCACATGTTCACTCACTCACTCTGTGGTTCCAGATGGACTCTATAGTTCATGAGGGGTTTTTTGTTGTTGTTGTTTGGACCACAGGACATCAGACTGACTGGGCTGGTTTTTTTATATAGCACTTTCCTACTCTACTTGAGCACTCAAAGCATGTCCATTTCACTCAGACACACACACACACACACACACACACACATTCACACTCTGACCACCAACCTTTTGAAAGTGGTGACAAATTTAAATATTCAAGTAAAGTACTAATACGTGGATCAATGTACAAATATTTCTCTGTTCCACAAGAGGAAGACAGGAATGTTATAGAACATGTTACAGATTTGGTTACAGAAAGGACAAAAAAACAAACAAACAAAAAAAGAGAACAAAACAAAAATCAGGGACCCTCAGACCACTGATCTTTTACTATGAGTCACTGATATCCAAGCAGCATATATATTGTGTGGCAAAGAGATGCAGAGACTAAAGCTGCAATAAGTTGTATCCTCATAATTCCATTTTGAACCACAAGATGGTGTAACGAGTCAGTGGCATCCAATCTGCCCTCAATCCAACATGAGACACACCAATGCTAATCAAGCTAGAGTTAGTTCAGTGCTACAGATTTCATAGCTCAGGTCACTTTGCTATTCTTAAAAAACAAACAAACAAACAAACAAAAAAGCACTATGCACATCTACAACCATACATGCATTGTACACTCTTAGAGAAATGTAGCCACAGTTATAAACGTGCAAAAATTCCTGTCTTAGATTGCTGAGGCAAACAGGAGAGACATTTTCTCCAGGTGCAGAAGTGGATGAACTCACTGCACACTAGAACAGCTGACTGAGCGCACAATATCCTTTGTTGTGCCATTTTCAACTAGCTGAGCATGCTGATGAATGACCTCTTTTTAGGTTAAAAGAGACAAAGTCTGACCTGCACAGGCCCATCTCAGTGTCCTCCTCAGTCATGCTAGTTACCAGCATAAGAATGAACGTGTACACCAAATTTCCTAAAACTGTGACCTAATGGCAAAAGATGAAGCATAACTAGAAGAGGACCCAAAACAGAGTCCTGGGGAACACCACTGGCAGCTGGGCAGGCTTGTGATCTGAAAACGTACTGTTTATGATCTGAGAAATATAAATTAAACCAGGCATGTGAAGGTCCAAACAGATGATTGTTAGTAAGGTGAGAGTAAATATATTTTTTTCTATAACGTTCGACAGAAAAGGTAAATTAGCAGTTTTACAATAATGATTTAGGTTGAAAGGGTCTGCAGCAGGTTGCTTAAGAACTGGAATTATCACAGTTGTTTTAAGAGGTAGAGGAACAAAGCCAGAGATTTTAGAAAATCATATAATGTTGATTATTAAAAGGAGAGAGAGGACAAGCAGGACTTAACCGCAAGAGTGGGAAGTTAATATGATAATCCACCATTGTAACAGAGTATATATGCCAAAAAATAAAGAAAGCATCACAGGTCCCCCTGAACATACTATATCTATCAGACAAATGCAGGGCACTAAAAAATCTCTCTAAGATTCATACAGAAACACTCATATAAACTCAAACTTGCACTTAAGTAAATATTTCTATCACATGTGAGATCTCACATCTGCTCAGAACAGCTGCATGGGTTTGTGTTCAGCACGCGTACGGATAAGGCGACGAGGATGTAGGTCACTGTGACACAGGTGTGTATGTGGTGAAATGCACTCAACAGCCGTTTTCCCTTTACATAAAACATACAGTTTTTTCAGTTGTGCATGTGAGGTTTAAACGAGTCGCACGGAAATAGAAGAGAAACATGTTTGACACACTGCAGCCTCAGCAGATCGCTCAGAGAAACTCAGGAGATTCACATTTACAATTAAATCGTTTTTAATGAATGTATTTTCTATCATATTACTCCGCCTCCTGTGGGGGGGGGGGGGTATTTTCCTGACTAGCTTGCTGACTTAAAACATTTTGTTAAAATGCAGAGCATTTCAAATTACAACCTATTAATGCTTCTGCATAAGATCATTTTATTTACATGTTCTCGCCGATTTATTTTAAAATTTTTATTTGTGCACTCTTACCAGTTACTAATAAAAACATTTCCAATATTACACATCATACAGGTCATTACTGGCAAACCTAACATTTGAAACTATTTTATTTCATTAAAATAATTTGCCACATTGCTGTTTGCATTTCATTTGATTTTACTGATGTAGTTTTCATCAGATTTTTCATCATCAACATCACAGGAACAGAAAATATAGATTAACATCCGCTTCATCACAGTGACAAATAAAAGCCATAGATCATGACTCATTTATGTAAAATGTGTGTAAATTTTACATACACCACTGATTGACATGACATGTTATATAGAATTTTAATAGGATCTCACATTTTTATTACAAAATATAAGCCATGCACAGGTCAGAGAATAAAAACAAACGGACTCATGTTATACATGTAGCAGCAAATTCATGCCAGTGGCTGAAACTCAGTAAACACTGATATTCTGATGAAATTCTGATGTCATCTTGTTGAGTACACACATTTAAAACATTTTTAAAAATTGTGTTATAATGTAAAGTTTATGCAATGGAAATGATTCAGTGGACCTCAGTAACTAAAACTTCAATGATACCTCAACTTAAGTGAATGATGAGTGGGTGCCACCTTTGAGTTCAGTCTAATAATATTTCCTTAGTAGTTACATAGTAACTGTAAGCTGTGATGTTGCCCTTACCACAGAAACATAAATGGCTTTTATTGCTACCCTCCAGTTCTTGCTTGCATGCTCTGTAGGAGCTTATCTGGTCTCTTCAAGCATTTCTCTCTGATGGAGGGATGTACTCCAGACCAAGATAAGCAAATATCTCCTCCTCCGATGTAGCTCTCAGATATCTATTCTGTAAGAGAGGAAAACATATATCGTGTCAATAGATTAAAAATACTGTGCTGCATTAATTTTAAGCAGAAAAACGTGGCAGGCATAAAATGCATTTAAAGGAAGCAGTGGGAATCAGGATGAATGAGTATTTCCAAAAGCAGGTCCAGGATTCGCTATAAATTGTGTGTATTTGTTTGCGTTTGTTGAAAATGAATTACTAGATAACTCTATGGCAGGGGTGGGCAATTACTTTTCCCTCATGAGAAACTGGAGTTGTTGTGAAGGACCACACCAATAAGCTTATAGAGGAATAAAATTAATACTGAAGAGAAAGGAGACCTTCCTCAACTGTCTGTCGCCTCTAACAGCTTGTGGAGTGATTTCTGCGGAAAGAACATTGGACAAATTTTCTGCTAAAACAACAATCGCAACAGTGAGCAAAACTAACTAAGGGCAGCTTAAAAATGGACTCCACTAATCGCTAACATTAACAAATGACTGCACATTTCTTTTTACCTGTTTATTATCAAACAGGGCGTGGCTGCTCAGAGACATGTCCTTCTCGTGCCCAGCCCACCGTCGCAGCTCTCTCTCAAACAACTGCAGAGATAGTCGTTAAACAAAATTGCAACATGAAAAGCAGGGAAAGGTAGGAGCCCAAAGTTTTTGAAAGAGGACAAAGGTCAGATGTGACAGATCACCTTGGATCCTGTCCAGCCCAGCACAGCAAAAGCAAACTGGCTGATTGGAGAGACCACCAGGTCCACCCTCACAGCTCTCCACAGTCTGTCTGATGCAGCTTTCATCAGGGAATCTTTACTGAGTTGGCACAACTGTGAATGTTGATTTTGATCTGTGTCTGCCTTCAAGTGATTTCTGTCCTTGGTTTGCACCCCGTTCTTCTCTGACTGTGTGGTTCCTTGTTCCTCCCCTCTGGTCAGTTTAAAGATGGAGAAACACCTTTCAAAGCGGTCCATGTTGGAGGCAGGTCGAGCAGGGCCGTCCTTCGATTCCAAGTATGAGTTTCTTGTAGTTTTCTGGTACAACAGAAAACCCTGAACGGACAACAAACAGTTCAGGACAGAAACATCATATATCATATACAGTTGTGGTCAGACGTTTACATGCACTCATCACGGGCTGAATGGCATGGCAATTTGGGGCTTTTAATGTCGTCTTTGATGTATTTTTCCAGGGTGGAATGATTGTACCATTTGCCATGTAAAATCACAGAGCGGGTCAACGGATGCTGAGGCGCACAGTGCGCAGAGTTTGCCAACTTTCTGTGGCCTTGCGATTAGCTTAAGAACAGCGCAATGCAAAGCATTGCATGCAGTGGTGTAAAGCACGCCACCACTGGACTCTAGAGCAGTGGAGACGTGTTCTCTGGAGTGACAAATCACACTTTGAACGAGACTTGTCTGACTGCACTGTGCCAAGCGTAAAGTTCGGAGAAGGGGGGATTTGGTGCGGGGTTGTTTTTCAGGAGTTTTGCTCAGTCCCGTAGTTCCAGTGAAAGGAAATCTTAATGCTTCAGCATACCGAGACATTTTGGAAAATTTCATGCTCCCAACTTTGTGGGAAGAGTTTGGGGATGGCCCCTTCCTGTTCCAACCACCAGTTCACAAAGCAACTCTTCAACCAGAGAAGTTGAAGCTGTTAGAGCTGCAAAGGGTGGGCCATCATCACTGTAAAGCCGATGGATTAGGAACGGGATGTTACTTAAGTTCATAGGCAGATAAGCAAATACTTTTGGCAATATAGGGTGTATAGGTGTGTGTGTGTGCGCACGCACATGCGTGCGTGAGTGCTACCAGTCAAAACTTTGAACACATTTCACTTGATTTTACAAAAATGATTTCATAAACAGCCAGTGTCTTAAAAGTTACCTGTGATTCCAACCAGGAGACCACTTTAGGCATCAGTCCCACCTCTCTGCCTTCCTCTGGGTGGGTTATCAGAAAGTCAACATCATGGCCCGTCAGCTTCCCTCTGGAAAAAGTGCCAGGGTTCACATTTCTATTAAATTGCTGGAGAAATGTTTCCCCGTCCCTCCACACAAATAACAGGCATAATTCTGATAATATAAAGCTCATACTGTTTTTTTTTAGGCTGTGAAGATTCTGAAGGTGTCATCAGATATAATGTGTGTATTTGCTCTTTCACCTCCTAAATCCTCCGGTCAGAGCGATCTGTGATCCTGGTAACACAGAAATGACGGCTTTCTGCACAATCTCCCCGATGGCATTTGCTTCTGCTTTAGTGACCGGCTGGTTGAGGTCATTGTAGTGCTCCAGACCTTGAAGATGACAGTGTATTATTTTTGTAACAACTTTGTTGTTGCTGTTCAGTTTGGACAGGCTTACAAATCTATTTCTAAGGCTTTGGGACTACAGTGAACCATGATGAGAGCCATTATCCACAAATGGGGAAACTTGGAACTGTGGTAAACATGCACGCGAGTGGCTGGCCTACCAAAATTACTCCAAGAGTGCAGCAGCGACCCATCAAATGTGTTATTAGGCTACTGTTAGGCTACACAAAAGTAAAAAGAACCAGACAATTTTACGACTTTTTCTTTTACTTTCAGTTCACTTTAGAGCCAATTCAAACAAAATTTGAGGCAATTCAATAATTTTAAGTATTTTGTGTTTTTTTATAAGTAAATGTGTATTTTACATATTTCTAAGGAGCTGCGGCCAGCCTTTAAAGATTAAAATAATCGGTTAATGTGCTTCACAGACCTTTCCATATGAAAAGTAAAGTTTACACTTCTGACAATAGAAGTAGAAACAAAACAAGACCCCATCTGACATGCTCCAACTTGGGGGCCAGATCAGGTGAACTCCTGAACAACCCTGAAACTAGATTAAATACACACGCCGGGCCTGCAGCACTTTTTCATATTCTTCATTCTGTATTTAGTGCCGTGTCAAACATACGTGGATGGATGGATGGATGGATGGATGGATGGATGGATGGATGGATGGATGGATGGATGGATGGATGGATGGATGGATGAATGGATGAATGGATGGATGGATAATTTGGTGGCCGTTAAGTTATAAGGACGTACATTGAATGTGACACAAACACAAATGAAGAACGTAACTTTGCATTTGGAGGGGGATGATGAAATAAACATAAACATCCATAGACCTGGAATTTATAATAAATCTTTTTGAAAAACACAGATAGTTACAGTTAAAAATCGCTATATGTGTGACAATGTTCCGCTCATTACGCTTCATAGAGACATATATATATACACACATAGATCACGACCATTATAGTAAGAAGATCATCACATGAATCCCAAGAAAACAAACCTGCTGTTTGTGCTTGATTGAGTGCATGTCCTGAATCTCGTAACTGTTGGAGGTTGTATATTCCGTCTCTGATCCATCGGTCCGCAGTTTTAGCTCCAACTCCAAAAATACCCGTCAAAATCTGAAATACATTTATTTAAAGAACAAAGACAACACTTAAATATTTCTTTGGCTTTTTATGGAACTGCCTTCCTGAGTGTATGTACTAATAACCCCTTAAACCCTTTGCTATTGTGGGATAAACATCCCCAAAACAGCTTCAAAACTTTCACTGAAGGGGTTCTCACATTCAAGCCCTGAATAACTTCGAAATACAATTTGAGAATCTTCTTTTGATGCTACAAAACATGATAGACATTTAAAAAGCCTGATTAACATCTGGTGATATCTAAAGCGGGAACTATTCCCTTTGGATTTTTAACAGCTGCTCTTTTAACAGAAACTCCTGCGGCAGATTAGAAAATATAGCGGACATACCTTTAGTGCTTTGTACCGCTCTGACTGCTTGGTAGACTCAACCTCACTTGATTCTCCATTCTCCAAAACATCCTGCGAGACCAGAGAATTTGATTGGGTTACTACATCTTGTTTGAGGGTGAGGCTGGAAAACTATAATTTTCCACTTACTTTTATGACTCTAAGTGAGTGTTCTCCGAGGCAAGGCAGCCCACTGAGTTGTGACATGCTCGTCACCTGTGCAGGGAGTGCCTTCAACACAGCAGCAGCCCGTCGAAAGGCGACGCCTCGTCCGTCCTCATTACTGAGCTCAGCATTTTCCGCTAAAAGCGACAAGGCATCCTGGGACAGAAAATGCAGATCCATGACATACGTGCTTAACTAAAGTCAGGGATCTGTGTTTGCTGGGGGGGCATACGGTCAAGTTGGTGTTATGGTTGTCTGGAGTGGTCCGTCTCTGACAGGCATAGCTGGGGACTGAGAACAAAGCAACCTCTGCCTCATTGGTCTGCTGCTCCTGAAAGACACACGTGGGTTAAACCGAATTAACACTGAAATCAAAGAGGACTTTTTCAGAGTTCTTCAGCATAACCCGAAACTAACAGCTACCGGCTGAAATTTGGACACATCGGATCCAAACGCACATTTAAGTTAGGTGTTTGCTTTTTATCCTGACATACAGTGGAAAATAGTGGGAGCTTATAGAAAAATACATGAGCCTTTCTGAATTCTCTTTATAATCTACTCAGTCTTCTACACGTAGACTCTAACCAACGAACAATTAATAAATGAAAAGGATGAACCAGAACAATTCTGAGCCACAGTCAGAAAAATCTTTTAGTCTCTGATTTTTAATGAATCTACAAATATTTTCACTTTGACCTTACAGCTGCTGATTGTAGATCAATGAAAAAAAGCGGTCTTAAGCAATTTAGTGTCAATAGACAAACTAACCAGTATAAAGCTGATGGTATTATTGTACAGCAATTCCATTGTGCAATTGCTCCCTAATGACACTTTAAAATAGGTCTTACACAAAAGTACACAAAAAATATGTTCCAAAAACTTGACTAAATGTATGATATGTAACTGATCCCTTTATGATCAGAGAGCTGCTCTAAAGCTCCTACTACAAACTGCTTGATAACTTATATTCATAAGCTTGTTACTCCAAAACAAAAACTTAGAATTGTGGGTTTATACTGGATGTGTAAAATAAAAATGTACCTGTAGTTTATGTCTATCGGTTATCACCACAGGATGGCCTGCACGCATGCTCTCTGTGTACCAGCTGATGTCCAGGAGGTGAACTCCTAGGCTCTGACCTCCTCCCTGAGACTCCAGCCACGTCCTGACCTCAGCGCCACAGTTATTCTCAGAAATAACATGTGTGACACTTTCACTGCGGAGCGGCAACATTCAGTACAACAGCAGAATAATTCACGGGGTTTGGACACTGAAAATGATTAAGCAGGGTTTGAAGACAGCCATTTAACTTAATATCTTTCATTTAAGGCTGCCATGACACCTACATGTTCCAAATCATCCATATCATTTTCTCACTTTTGGTAAATTTGGTAAATTTTGATCTCATGTTTATTCTTAATGAGGGAATTTGTGACACTTCTTACCTGAACAGTTCCTCCACCTGAAAGCCTTTCTTCCGTCCGAGTTGAGAGAGGAAAGCTCTTCGGCTGGCTCCCATTTTTCTTTCCAACAGGAACAAAACAACTTGAGGAAACTTGTTTGGTACTTTAGCTCTACTGCGGTCAGTACCAGTATTCCCAGTATCCGAGGGGACGATTTTTCTTCGCTTTAATGGCACCATGGAATACAACAAAACGTAAAGCTATTTAATAAAACTCAGGTAATTTAGATAATTTTGTATTTAACCCCGTAGTCACAAGTTAATGACATTTGTTTTCCTAGGATGTCTTTTTAAAAACTATTTTCCATAAAATTATAATTTCTAAGCATACAATACTGTAACGCACGTAAACTGACGCGAGTCACGTAGTGAGCTTTAAAGTCTTATGTAGGTTAGTGGGAAAGAAACCCACCTTCATCATTTCATTTTTCAATAAACCGTACCGGATGCAGCTGTTATAGAAAATTATGCGCCGGCTACAGAAAACACACTTGGCACGACACCGGCACCCTGTGGTGCAATACCAAAATAGTTCCGACTGGAAACGAAGGCAATTTATTTATGGAAGCCCGTTTGCGCTAAAACAACAACAACCCGTGCTAAAAAAAAAAAAAAAAAAGAGTTAATAATAATAATAATAATAATAATAATAATAATAATAATAATAATAATAATAATAATAATAATAATAATCTTCTTTTCCTCCTATCTTTCAGCTCCATCTTCAACATCCTTAGTCCAGTATATCTACATTCTCTGCACATGTCCAAACAATCTCAACACTGCCTCTTTAACCTTTGTGTCCAAACCACTCAACTTGAGCTGTCCCTCTGATACATTTTTAATCCCGTCCCTCACTCCCACTGAAAATCTTGGCATCTTCAATTCCAGGCACCTGTCTTTTTGTCAGAGCCACCATCTCCACCATCACCATTGGAGCCTATCCCAGCAATCACAGGGCGAGAGGCAGCGTACACCCTGTACAGACTGCCAGCCTGTCGCAGGGCCAACACAGAGGGACAGACAACCATTCACGCTCACATTCACACCATTGGGCAATTTAGAATAACCAGTTAACTTAACCCCACTAACTGCATGTCTTTGGACTGTGGGAAGAAATCGGAGTACCCGGAGAAAACACACGGAAACATGGGGAAAACATGCAAACTCCACACAGAAAGGCCTGGGCCAAGGTGCATTTGAAGGCAGACCTTCTCGCTTTATATGTATTGATATTTAGGTAATTTTAATGCACTTGGCTAACTTGATCCAGTGGGTCATAAGAGAAATTTGAGGTGTCAAGATTTTTAATAGAAAATGAAAGAGGAAAAACATTGTTCTTGAAACATGAAAATTGTGGGGTGACAAAAGCCAACTGAACATTGTGTGGTATTTTAAAATCTTAGGAATAAAGAGAAGCTGTTCAAGTAAATATTTAATTCTATAACTTTTTGGGGGAAAATATTTTTATTGATTTTGAACAGTTTTTTTTAAAAAATCTATTATGTAAGTAGTAGTATAAAAGGATATGCTATTTACATAGTTTTCATACATCAGCTGCGGAGTGGAGTGCTGCAGAAAAATACACTTTTATCCAGGAATGAAAGTAATGTCAACAAAGGTTTTGCATGACTATGAAAAAGATGATCAAAAACATGAATAATTAAGATTAAAGGAGGAAGAAAACTGTCTGTCTCTTCAGAATGGATGGATGTGATCATGTGAACAAGCAAAGTATAAACAGTTCAAAATGATCTGTACAGTACTAGTACTAATATATATATATATATGTAGAGCATCAATTGTGGTACAATCAAATAAACAAAAAGATTAATCAAACAAACAAAAACAAAACAAAACAAAAAAGTTGGTATAGCTATTAACTCATTAGTCAGCCTATAACCAAGGGAAGTGCAAAGATTTGGTTGATTAGATATGTGAAACAATCAGTAGAGAAATCTCTTTTCATAAGTAAAACACAGAGGAACATGCCTTAATACACTGTATGAGTTTCTTTGTGCACAGTGTTCTCTAGAGAACGTTCAAATTGAATGTTCTATTGTAGAACAGAAAGTGCAGCAGTACAAAGGAACCTTTGGTAAGCTAATTACAAACTCATTATTCTTACTTTCTCAAGACAAGATAAAATGCTCAAAGAGATCAAGGAAATGATCACACAGTAATGGGACATAACGTGATTGGTTTTGCACACAGATATGAAGGCCATCGAGTTATATAACACTCACTAATGAGTGGTTTGAGAAAAAAGACGCGAGTATAATATAATATCATCCATCCTCTTCAGCTTATCCTGTTCAGGGCTGCGGGGGGCCTGGAGCCTATCCCAGTTGACATAGGGCGAGAGGCAGGGTACACCTTGTACAGGTCACCAGCCTGTCACAGGGCCAATACAGAGAGAGTACCCAGAGAAAATATACGCAGACACAGGGAGAACACACAAACTCCACACAGAGAGGCCCAGGCCAAGGTGAAATCAAACCCAAACCTTCTAGATGTCACACTATCTGTGAGGCAGCAGTGCTAACCACCGTGCTGCCCTATAATATATTATAATATAATATAGAATTTGATGACAGCAGCTTTTTACAAAAAGCTGTTTCTTCCATATCTTCTATTCCAATTTGTTCTGAAAGCAAATCTTTGATTTTGCTCCATTTCAGATTTTAATAGTCCTGGGCCGTCTTTGTTGTATGCTTTTGTTTTTTAATCCACCAAATGATTTCAACAGGTCTGGACTACAGGGAGGCCAGTTGTACACCTGGATTCTCTTACTACAAACTTGTGCAGCTGTCATGCATGCAGAACATGGTTTGGGAGTGTCTTGCAGAAATAAGTGAGACACTCCCTAAAAAAAAAGATTCCTGGATGGCAGCATATGTTGCTCCAAACCCTGCATATATCATTCAGACTTAATGATGCCTTTACAGATGATCAGGTTACCCATGCCATGTGCACTAATGCAGCTCCGTACAATCACTCTCCTGTTTAGTCCAGAGGACATGGTATCCATGATTTCCAAAAAGAATTCCACTTTTTAAATGAGGCTCATCTGCAGCCCTGTACGCTACTACAAAGGCTATGACATGAAAAGCGGCACTGTGCAACAGTTTAAACATTATTCTGTATTCAATAACTGTTTCTGTAGTGAAATGAGTATTTAGGTTCTTTATTTAAGTAGTCATGATATTACTTAAGCAGCCTAATGGTATAAACATTTTAGCATCAAAATATAATTATAGTACCTGCGGTAGAAGTACTCATTATGAAGAATGTCTTTCTTCATATTGGTCGTATTTCAAGGGGCACAAATTTTCCAGCTAATTGATTAATAAAGTCTTATTCATCTTATTCTGTAAGATGAATAAGGGACAAGGGACAGATTCTCTGTCCCTTGAGTACAGAGAATCTGGATTTTCCAATTCTTTTAATTATCCTATAACATTTTAAAAAATCCAATTTCTTTTCACTTTCATGTTGAAATGAAAGTGAAATGTTTTTCATATTTGGCAGTTAAACTGTTCAGGTAAATGTATAGTTTATTTTTATTAATTGATCGTTTATAAATCGTTCCAATGCGGTTTTACATTTTACACAGCATCCCCACCTTTTTGTTGTGTTATAGAAACGGAAGGATGGATATATCTATTTTGTATTTCTTAAGTAACCATCTGTCTAGGCTAATGTTAAACAAGGTTCTGTTATATTTGGTGATTTAATTTAAATATTTAACTTGCATAAACATAAATAAATGAATGTGTAAGTTGTGTAGAAAGCTGTCTCAAAGCTGTACACAGTGTTCTCAGTCCTCTCCCCTCCCACTCAGTGTGATCATATGACCGCTGACTCTTACTCCACTTCCTCAAACTTTAAAATTGCCAGTGTGTCTGTCCGGTCCAGCCTCATCACGCTCACTTTACAGCACGTCCTCCCCCTGAGCAGGAAACGAAACCTGCTGAACGGCAGCGGCGGCTGTGTGTTGCACCAGGCCCGGCGCTGTGGTGTCCCGATGGCAGGCCTGAGGAACGGAGCTGGAGCGACCATAAGCCGACTGGGAGGAGGAGGAGGACACTCCGCTGCCTTCTCCCTGCTCATGCTGCTCTCCGCGCTGCTCACCTGCGGCGTCAGGTGTGCGGAAAGCGCCAAACTGAGCAACATCATCGTCGTGCTTGCCGACGACCAGGATATTCAACTAGGTGGAATGGTGAATAGATTCACTTGAGAAATATACACATTGACAGCTATGTCGATTCCACAGAGTTTTTCTAGTGAAGTAATGAACTGTTCATACCTTTCAAAGATCCTGTAAAATGGTTATATTGTGTCTATAGTCCCCGAACACCAACTAAACCTGACTGCGCTTCTGTTTTCTTCTCAAAGTCTTTTCTTTGCTGGCTTTCAGATTTAATGTCCACAACCAGTTGATCAGTTAGTTGATTAGCTGAGTTGTCTTAGTTGATGAAATAATTATTGAAATATTAAAATAAGTATTGCGGGAATTTTAGGCCTTTAGTAAGAGAGACTAGATATATATTTTTTTTAAATTACAAATAAAAATTGAGCAAATAAAACTAAAACTGAGCTAAACTGATGTTGAAGATACTAGAAAATGTATTGAATTAGTATGCAAATTTATTAAAGTTAGATATAACATCAGTACAGTCAGAACATACAACATGCAGTGGAAGGCAAGTCTGTACCCACATAATTGCTCTGAGACTGAGAGGTAATTTTTGTAAGAAGGCTTTGCAAATATTAACTAAAATTTTCATGTGCTTGAATTTATATAGCACTTTTCTAGTTTTACTGACCACTCAAAGAATACATGCTTTGCAGTGACTTATTATAGACACTTCAAGGCTAATCCATGGCCAATTTAGAATCTCCAGTTAATGTAACATGCGTGCCTTTGCTTAGCTGGGGCTGGGTCGCAGGAGCAGCAGCTAAAGCAGGGAACTCCAGATCTCCCTCTCCCGAGCCACCTCCTCTAGCTTATCCAGGGCATTGCAGGCCAGCCAAGAGATATAATCTCTTCGGTGTGTTCTGGGTCAACTCGAGAGCCACAATCATAGTTCACATGTGCGAGTGCTCCCCTTTCCAAAAAGCATCTTTTTCGTTTGTTTACACTGAGATGGAGGCTGGAGCATTGCAGAAACACTCCGCTCTGGAGCCTGTTTCCAAAAAGTATCATTTTCACTCCGTTCTCGTGTTAACGGGAGGCCGAAACGCATCAAAACTGTTTTCATTTTGAAACGGTGTTGTTTAAACGGGGCCTTAAACTCCTTCACAGCAACTCATCCCTGACCCAGAGTGGGCACTTGACCCTTTTCCAGTTGAGGACCATGGCCTCGGACTTAGAAGTGCTAATTCTCATACCTGCCGCTTGGCTGCGAACTGCTCCAGTGCGAGCTAGAGGACACCATCTGATGAAGCCAATAGGACCACATCATCTGCAAAAAGCAGAGATGAGATTCTGGGGCCACCAGGGCAGAAGCCTTCCACCACTTGGCTACACCTAGAAATTCTGTCCATAAAATTTATGAACAGAATTGGTGAAAAAGGGCAGCCCTGGTGGAATCCAACACCCACAGAAACAAGTCTGACTTATTGCAATACTCACAAAATTCTCACTGTAGTTGTACAGGGACTATATGGCCCATAACAGGGGCCACAGCACCCCATACTCCCACAGCACCCCCCACAGGATACCCTGAGGGATGCGGTCAAATGCCTTCTCCAGGTCCACAAAACAAATGTAGACAGGATTGGCAAACTCCCACTCAAATATCCTTGAAAGGATAAAGAGCTGGTCCAGCGTTCCACGACCCGGATGAAAACCGTATTGTTTTTCTTGAATCCGAGGTTCAACTAACAGACGGACCCTCCTTTGCAGCACCCTGGCATAGACCTTCTCGGGGGGCCTGAGGAGTGTGATCCCCCCGATAGTTGGACCACACCCTCCAGCCCCCCTTCTTGAACATGGGGACCACCCCCCTAGTCTGCCAATCCTGAAGCACAGCACCAGATCTCCACGCGACATTGCAGAGGCGTGTTAACCGAGACAGCCCTACAACATCCAGAGCCTTCAGCAGCTCAAGGCAACTCTCATAACCCAGAGACCCTACCACCAAGGAACTCAAAGTTTCCTTCCACTGCACAACTATATCCTCAGATGAAGTCAGCAGTGCCCAACCAGCACATACACCGTTACTCTGAAGCAGTTACTCTGTTAGCTGTGGTCCTGTTTCAGGTCCTACATCTGTTCCTGCATGTATTTTGTTTATAAGTGTTGTGGAACCTCAAATAGAAACACATTTGTGTTTGCAATATGTTGCTCAGAATTTAAAATGTATAAAAAAAATCTCAATGGAAATGTACTCGGAATATTTTCAAAAGCTGGTACCTGTTCTCAGTATGTGTGGAGAGATTCTTTACCAGAGATTTGAATAATCCAAAAAGATCCAGTCACAGACAAATGAGCAGCTGCTCAAGTATTTCGCTAACAGAGATTACTGTGCGTGCCTCTTCTATAAGACAATCTAACAGTAGCTAACATTGTCATAATGTTTTGACTTAGTGCTTATAGTATCTACTGCTTATCAAACACTCTGATTATGTAGATTTATGTTGGGTGTGTCACTTTCTGTTCTTGTTTCTGTTGCGCAGACACCGATGAAGAAAACAAAAGCGTATATAGGAGATGCAGGAGCAACATTTGTGAATGCTGTGAGTATTTTTATTCAGTACATATACTTCTACTCCACCATATTTCACAGGGAGACATGTTTCTTTTTCCGCTATATTTTTATGACAGTTGTATTTACTTGAAGATTAAAGTGTCACTCTATAAACCATATTATGAAACAGTGTATGTTGTTAAAGATTAAACCAAACATGCTCATTCCAATTTCCTCATAACAAGTGTCTACTTGGGGGGAGAACCTGTTTCACATGTGAGCAGTTTGACCGGAGAAGACAATTTCTCCTCTAGAAGTGTCACAGCAAATGGTGGCAATCACACACAAACCCAAGATAAATACTCTGATATGTTGCCCATGATAATGGAGATATCATGATAACAATGGATCAATTAGAAAATGTGCAAAACCTGACACATTGCAATACAACCATTTAAGATATGGCACAATATGTGTATAAAAATGCTCTCCAAAAAAAGCAAAAAGCACATTTTTTTCTAGTCTCACAGACCATTCAAATACCTTTTTTATATATATAAATTATCTTAAAGCTGTCCAATAGATGATCTAAAAATACCAGATGTTTGATGTATTGTTGATACCATGATATAGAAATAAATTATTCGAATAAATGAGCAGGATTGGAGCTTTTTGTGAAGAGGGTTCTGGGTTGTTAGATGCTTCTGGACTAATGGTCAGTATCTTTAGCATCTGTGCTACTTTTGAGTATTTGGCCACTTATAAAGTAGTAAAAATGTGAAATGCTGCTTCTTCAAGAAGCATTTGGAATGCATGACTTTTGCAGTGGAATGTTTCTACTTTTGCTGTATTGTTACTTTTACTTGAGTAAAGCATTTGTTTAAGTTGTTAAAGCGCTGCTTGCACCAGTGATTGCGTGCTAAATGAGTTATGCTGTCACGCTTCTCTCTCTCCTTTCCCCCTGTTCTCACTTCCTCCTGTGAAGTTCACAGTCACGCCACTGTGCTGCCCCAGCAGGAGCAGTATTTTTACAGGTCGATACCCTCACAACCACGAGGTGAGAAACAACTCCCTGAGTGGGAACTGCTCCAGCGTTCAGTGGCAGAAAGGCCCCGAGGCAGAGGCTTTCCACACTTACCTCAGCAAACTGAAATACCAGACCTTCTTTGCTGGGAAGTATCTTAACCAGGTTTGGACATTTATATACTTTCATAAGCTTTACACTTTTTTTTTCAAAAGGTTTCCAAAGTTGAAAACACAGACCAGATCAGTACAATGAAGACAGCATTTTTATGAATGACTTTTCCTGTTCTAAAGGTTATAATGTTGTTGCTGACCCAACAGAGTAGTAGGGTTAGGGATTACATGGATTATAGGATAATTTGGTTACACAAATTCATGTTTCTCAGGATGAATTGGGATAACTATGATGGACATCTAACCCATGTAGCCTTATCTGGTCTTTGTGTTTCAGTTTATTCATTTGATGCGTTTGACAGGGGCAGTGATCTACAGATGGGCTTCAAATGTATCTGGCCATATTTTGCTGCAGGCCACTTTGTAAAAATTCAAGTACAATGGCTTATCACAGTCAGCACATACAGCTAATGCACATACACAAATCACACAAGGTGACCCAAGTGTAATTACTCTTGGGTCACCTTTTGTTTTGCAATTAAAGTCAGTAATTGCTGACTTTAATTGCAAAACAACAGTATTGTGTTGGAGTGTTTGTATAAAGCCCTAAAGATACTCGTTGCATCATTTCTCTTGATCCCGACTGAGCTAACCGTCTCTTCTGCCTTCAGTACGGTAGCAAAGATGCAGGAAGTGTTGGCCATGTTCCGCTTGGATGGGACCAGTGGCATGCACTGGTGAGTCACGAGTAACATGTAAACACACGCACAACTGCTGCAAAGTACAACTGCTGTCATGACATCATTTGCTGCCTGATTTGCAGGTGGGAAACTCTCAGTACTACAACTACACGCTGTCAGTCAACGGGAAAGAAGAAAAGCACGGTGACAGTTACGAGGAGGACTACCTCACAGACCTCATAGTCAGTAGTAATCACACTCTCAGATTTTAAGTGCGGGGGGTTCTTTACTGAGCCTGCTGTATTTCATACCAGTGTTTCTCACATACATACTTGGGCGGGCTGTCCAAATATTTTCGGAAATTATTTTCTTTCTGTCCGAGACACCAGTGTGCTCGATTTACCTCACTTTTATTTTGAGGTTTTAGTGCTAAGCAGCTAGGTCCTGATACAGCTGATTACTGCTCAGTGGTGTTATTTATTGATTTCTTTAAGGAAGTATGGAGGCTTCTCTTCTTCATAACAACTGTGTGGGCGGTGAATTTTTGTACAGCTCATGGGTAATGGTGTTAGGAACATTGCTGCTTTGACAGGTTACAAGTGGCTGTAGCTGCTAGCCATCTGTTTGGCTTCACATCTGCTAATTCAAGTCCCCAAATTGGACGTCTCGATCAGGCTTGTGATGATGCCTTTTAGAGCGTTTTTAATTGGATTATCCAAAAATAATCTGGCCTGCTGTGTGGTGCAGACTTTGGTGGGTGAAATTCTAATATTTTATGAGTCTGCTACTTCACACAAATTAGCAGTTACGTGTGTCTGTGCATTGCACCCCTACAGTTTATGTTGGCAGCTAGCTTTCCATAATTGCTTTAGTTGATAATGCGGCACTCTGCCTTACAAACACTGAGCTCCAAAGAGTCCAAAGCCATGTTGCTATACTTTTTTTTTTAAATTTTAATAAAGTTGTGGTGAACACACGTGCATATGCCCTCTCTTTGCTACCACCACAAATACAATCCTAATTGTGTGACAACATTGTGCACTTTAGGACATCCGAAGAGGAATTGATATAAGAGGTTGTTCACCTCTGACCTCTCTGAATCAGCTGCTGGTGTAGAACGGTAAAATTTTGTCTTTTTCTGCCAGTCAGCATTGTGTAAGGTTAATGATCAGCTGATGCAGTAGCTGGTCAATGAGGGATGCAAGAAAGAATGCAATATTAAAAATGGCCATTTAGTTTCTGTAGGACTGATCAGAGTAAATTCAGTCTGAGAAACTGAGATTCTCAGTTTGAGGAAAGATGTTTGGTTTCTTTGCGGATTTATTAAAGGTTAACATTTTATGCGGTTGCTGTTCATCAAGTGACTCGGTCCATTTATCCTACCGTAAATGTAGTTTATGAGAGCTGAATGATCCCTTTGTCACATGTGCTGCTGCATGACTGCTTGAAACTTGCAACAAAGAATAATAGTGTTGCTTCGTTTCATGTCGGTAGTCCTTGTTCTAATGTCTGTAAAACCATCAAGACGGGGTGGAGTGTCAGTGATGTGCTGACACATGCGAGAGGAAACATGCGTCCAGTTTTACATTCAGCACGAGTGCTACTGCTTTCAAGGACCGCGTGTGTTACTGAGCGTCTCTTATATTCACAATTTTTGTAAACCCTTGCTGCCTAATTTTTCAGTTTCATTTTTAGCTGTTTGGAAGAAAAAAAGTCGAGCTGTTGTCATCGCCGTGGCATCAGCGTCTGCCCCACAAAAACTTTAACGTTGGCCATAAATCAAAAACGATGTGACGTAGGATGTTAAAATTCACAGCATAGATGCAGCTACTAAAAATCTTGGCGAGTGTAAATCTTAGCAGCCTTGACCTGAAGGTAAAGGTCAAATGTGAACGGTCTAACTCAAGAATAATTTCACCTCGAACGTTCAAATTCACACAGATGCATACTGTTCAAGGTAGACCATCAAACTCCACACTTGTTCACTGGCTTTACTAGAACAGCATTTTCACTTTGCCTCCTAAGCTGAGCTTGTAAATAAACTGAAGTTTTTCATGCAATAAGTCTGTCGCTGTTTGTCGATCCAGCTGAACCGGTCCCTTCACTTCCTGGATGACAGGAGCCCTCAACATCCGTTCTTCCTGATGCTGTCACCTCCAGCTCCTCACTCCCCGTGGACGGCTGCGCCTCAATACCAGAAAGAGTTCCAGGGTGTTCAGGCCCCTCGAGACGGCAGCTTTAACAAACCGGGGAAGGTATGCCTTAAAGGAATGTTACGTGCCATGTGCTTGTTTTTGTTTTGTTTTTTAAATTTTGTTTCTAGTGAATCTCTTGTTTGTCTGCACGTTTTAGGATAAACACTGGCTGCTGCGCCAGCCTCCTAATCCCATGCCAAACAGCTCACTCACCTTCCTGGATAACGCATACAGGAAAAGGTACAACAGCTAAACGTACGTCTGAAGACGCAGTTCTTGGAAGCCGAAGTCAGAATAGTATCAAACAAGTAAAATGGTAAAACTAGTTTTATATTAGTAATTTTAGCCTCATCATCCTCCAAAGATAAAGTGATTCTTAAATTTTAGCTGTCAGAAGCCTTCGAGCTGAAAGTGGGAGATGGGAGTTGTCTGCGAGCATACTGGCTGCTTTTTTACTCATTCTTTATTGTACAAATTTGACTTGTGAGCTTTGTCACATTCCTCCAGTCTGAGTGAGTGCACAGAAAGGACAGAAGTCCCTCTGATTGCCTTCATTTTAAATCTAGCATTGTGAAGATAATTCTGCCACATGTGGTGACGAATTCTTGCGTTAGGTGCAAAGAAATCATGACCCACATTAAATTTAGCATATTTCTCCTTAACAAGAATCTGAAACTTGGATGAAACCAGGTTAAAATTAGTGTTTCATTTTTATTGGTAATTTTGTAGTTAGTTTTTTTTGGTAATCACTTGACATTTTTCCTCCTAACGTGTATATATTAAAAAATCCCGATGTCTCCGGCAGGTGGCAGACCCTGTTATCTGTGGACGACTTGGTGGAGAATCTGGTGAAGAAACTCGGCAGTATAAATGAGCTGAACAACACCTACATCTTTTACACTTCAGACAACGGCTACCACACAGGTCTGCTTTGATGAAACTCCTTTGTCTCATTCTTAGATTAGTTCATGCAGGATATCTCCTCAGGTGCCCACAGCTTGGCTGTTCAGCATCTAAATGCCTCTGTGTGTTTCTTTTGTCTGACTTCTGTGAACATTTCATACCTTTTTTGTTTTGGGTCTATTTTTATGGTTTGTTTTCCTCACGTGGTCAGAGAATATCGTGGGTAATAAAAATACTACACAGCTTGATCTCCAGCTCATGATCAGAGGTTATATCAATCTTTCAAAGTTCAATGCCAAAAAGCAGTAGACGCATATCTGACCTGAAGCTCACTGTTTGACTTTTTACTATATAATCATAATTTAAGACTGAATTGTGCTGCTTTTTGGGAGCAGATGCAGATAGGGAGTTTAAAAAAAAAATCCAAAAACATAAGCCTTTATTGTCCCAATATGGGGTGGCTGTGGCTCACGAGGCAGAGCAGGTCATCTGCTAGTCGGAAGGTTGGTGGTTTGATTGCTGGCTTCTTCAGTCTGCATGCCAAAGTATCACTGAGCAAGATATTGAACCCTGAATGTATGATAATCCCATATTGTTCAATCACCTATCTGTCTGTGTAAGGTTTAGTTAAGTCATTAAAATGTGTAAATGAGCAGCAATGACTGCAACAAGTTACTTTTTTTTTTTAAATATCACCCAAATAATCCCACAGCAAAATGAAATAATTATTTTTAAACACCAGGTAAATGGTTTGTTACAGGTTGTGTTCCTCAGTCTGTCTGTCAGTGTTTGTGTGTACTGCTCTCTGCCTTTTGTAGGTAACTGTACACTCACCTGCCACTTTATCAGGTACACCTTGGTGGTTCCAGATTGGACCTCTTTTGCCTCCAGAACTGCCTTAATTCTTCCTGGCATAGATTCAACAAGGTGCTGGAAACATTTTTTCAAAAATTAGTCCATATCGACATGAAGGCACCACAACGTTGCTGCAGCTTGCCATCCTTGATGCAAATTTTATATTCCACCACATTCCAAAGGTGCTCTGTTGAAGTCTGGTGACTTCTGGTGAAGGCCACCTGAGTACAATGAACTCAGTGTCCAGAAACCAGTTTGAGATGATTTGAGCTTCGTGACATGGTGCATTGTCCTGCTTGAAGAAGCCCGCAGATGTTGGGTACAAGATTGTCTTAAAGGGATGTTCATGGTCAACAAGTCTTGGGTAGGCTGTGACATTTAAGTTACGCTTACTTGGCACAAAGGAGCACAAAGTGTGCCAACACCACAACCACCAGCCTTAATGGGTGATACACAAGGTAGGATAGATCCATGCTTCCATGTTTATGCCAAACTGAGAAATCAAGTCTCATCAGCCTGTTGGTGCTTTTTCAATCTTCTACTGTCCAGTTTTAGTGAGCCTGTGCAAATGTATCCTCAGTTTCCTGCTCTTAGCTGACAGGAGTGGCACTCAGTGTGGTCTTCTGCTGCTGTAGCCCATCTGCTTCAAGGTTTGATGTGTTGTGTGTTCAGAGGTGCTTATCTACATGCCTTGGTTGTAACCTGGCTACATGAGATATTGTTGCCTTCCTATTACAGCTTGAAGCAGTCTGGTAATTCTCCTGACCTCTGGCAGGAAGCATTTTTGCCCAGAGAATTGCCGCTCACTTGAAACTTTTTATTCTTAGGAGTCCCAAATCAACAGTTTCTGAAATACTTAGACCAGTCCCCCGAGCACCGACAACTGGGCCAGATTCAAAGTCACAGACATCACCTTTTTCCCCCATTCTGATGCTTGACTTGAACTTCAGCAAGTCATCTTGACCATGTCTACATGCTGCGTTGCTGCCAAGTGATTGACTGATTAGATATTTACCTTAACAGGGAGTTGAACCTAATAAAGTTAACTTGAAATCCAAAGCTCCTTCATTGAATATAAATTCAGCCATCTTTGCTGTTCCAGGTCAGTTCTCGCTGCCCATTGATAAGAGGCAGCTCTATGAATTTGACATCAGGATCCCGCTCATGGTCCGTGGTCCTGGCATCAAACCAGGGCAGATGCTGCAGGTCAGAACAATCCTCCACTAAAACACCATCTTTTTTAAACTGTATTAATGTCTCTGGAACAGTTTTATTTCTGTCCATTTTATACATTTTCTTTTCTCATGATGCTTCATTCTTCCAGGCTCCAGTGCTGAATATCGACCTGGCTCCCACCATATTGGATATAGCTGGAGTCAACCTGTCACTCGTGAATGTGGACGGGCAGTCTTTCCTCGCTCAGATGGTCAGCTGCTCCTTGACGTGGACTCACACTTTCTTCCTAAAATTGTAACTGCTAAATATTAACCAAAATTTTATCTTAGGCTCCTTCATTGCGTAATGGTACGGTGCGACCATTCTTCCTTGTTGAGTACACTGGAGAGGGACATCCAACAACAGACCCTGCTTGTCCTAAACTAGGCCCAGGACTATCTGTGAGTAGCTACCAAAGCACGTTTTATATTCTAGTGACCATTGAAATTGAAGTTAAACAGTCCTTTAAACAATGCCTTGAAGACTGATGAGACATGCCTCTGTGAGGACTTGGCTCATAGTTTCCAGTAATATCATGATTATCATCATTATTATATTAAAAGACTTCAGTATCAGAGTATTATGAATGAAAGAACACATTGTTTCAGTTTTCCTCTGCCTTTCCACTGTATTCCTCATTCCTTCTGATAATGAAATGAAGGAATACTGGACGCTACTTGACTGAAACTAGTATTACACAAATATACAGCCTGGCTCTGTTGAGCTTCAGTTGATATCACTACACAGTAATTGAAGTCATAGCAGTTAATTCTTCTCATTCCATTAATGGCTTTAGTTTAGTTTAGTTTAGTTTGGGGGTGGCTGTAGCTCAGGAGGTAGAGCAGGTCATCCACTGATCGGAAGGTCGGCGGTTCGATTCCTGGCTGCTCC
>JAVDPK010002319.1:163411-173621 GCA_034780415.1 Cichlasoma orientale
TGCAAACGTGTTGTATAAGCGCTTTGAGTGCTCCAAGAGAGTAGAAAAGCGCTATATAAGAACTAGTCCATTTACCAGTTAATTTTGTAAGTTTGTAAGTAAATTTACCTTTTAAATGGTAACAAATGTAGATAAAAGGCTAAAAAGAGGCTTCATGTTGCAGCTCAAAATGTTCCTCCGTGATTCTGAAAGTTTTTGTGTTTCCAAGTAACATGCAGTGTAACATTTTCACTCCTCCTTCAGCAATGTTTCCCAGACTGTGTATGCGAAGACTCCTACAACAACACATATGCCTGTGTCAGGACCCTGGACAGCAACCAGAACCTCCAGTACTGCGAGTTTGCAGACAGTGAGGTACACCCGCAGGCTGCCTTTTTTTTTGTGTGTGTGTGTGTGTGTGTGTGTGTGTGTGTGGAAGTAGATGTGACACATTTTGTTTCTCCCCAGTCGTTTGTAGAATTCTATAACCTGACAGCGGACCTGCACCAGCTGGAGAACATTGTGAAGAAGGTGGATCCCTCCGTCCTGCAGACCATGAACCAGCGGCTCATAAAGCTGCAGTCCTGCATGCGCGACAGCTGCCGGGACTACAAGTAAAGATGAGGCCACCAAAGAAACAGCCAAACAATGACCACACCAAGCTGAGGGGAGAGTGGGGTCAGTTTGCCTGAATTTGAAAGTATGAAAATGTTCTGAGATGATTCTGAAGCAAAAAACACGTTTTAACAAATAAAATAACTGGTGGCTGTGTTCCATTTAGCTGTGCCAGTTTCAGGGGCCCAAAGTTTCTTTGGAAATTTGCGCTTTTGATGTTCGGTACACAAATTGTGCGACTTGTGTTCAGTGACTATTAAGCTGCAACTACCAGCTGGCTTAGCTTAGGCGAGATGTGGGAAGACAGCTTGGTTATGTGCAATGATAACAAAATCTATCAAAATTTATAATTTTATTTTCCAGTCCATAGGGATCAGTCCATCAGGCAAACATCGGTCTCAGCCAGTATCGAGCTTGTTGATTGCTTTCGGCACGTGGACACATTTGCACTAAATGTTCAAAGATTTAAAGAGCTGGAAGTTTTTCAAACAGTTAATTTTTTTTAATATGATTTCATTAATCATCCCAAAACAGGAACAGGATAAAAAAACAAAAACAAAATAAACATTATCTAATCAGAATCCGATATCAGTGAAATTGTTGTATCATCATTAATGTCCAACAGTTTTACAGTTGTTGTGTTATTGGTGTACTTTTCCTTTAACAAGTCAAAATTTCTGCTGTCTTTCAGATCTGTGCTTGTTTATCTTGTGTTTTTATAGAGTTTACGTTATTCTTTTTCAAGTGTGCTACATGTAAGGTTGATGTTATGGCGTTCCTCCACCATTCAGCTGCCGCTCCAGTGAGTCTCTCTGCAGCTGATAGTGGTAGTTCTTATTCTGCTCTCTTGCTCCACTCCAACCAAAACCAGCAGCTGGTGGAGAACCGGCTCATCTGCTGCTATGCCAGGCTCACCAGGGCTGCAGAGCACAAGGACCAACTAAGTCCAGCTTTTGGAGAGACTCGTGAGGAGTCTTCAATTAGAAAACATTAGATGGGAGAGAGTTAGCTCCTTAGCAGTGACTGAACTTTCCAAATAAAATACTTGCATATAGCACTTTTAAGATAAACTTATTTCCCCATGCCATCATGTGTTTATGTATGAACTGCAATGTCAGGCGGAACATGCTGTAAACATTTCACAAAATGATGACACTGTAGCTGTCACTCATCCTGTCTTTGAAGAGTTGGTTCAACATTCCGGGGCTTCATTTAAATGCTTGCCATGAGATGGATAAGCAGATTAATACCACTTTTGGGTCCATTCAACATAAAACTACCATCAATTATTAGTTAGCCCAGCATGTAATCTTGCCTGCTTGATACAGGTAAATATTTAAGCAACTGCTTGTATGTAGGTTTACAAATGGTTATGCTAATCTGAGCTAACCAAAAGCCAAAAGCTCTAAGTACATGTGTAATATGCTGAGTTGTTGTATCGGTCTTCTTTTGTTTTTTTGTGGCAGCAGTTTTTCTTTCATAAAAAAATCTTTGTACTTTCATAACTCATAATTGCATCTCTGCGGCCCTTTCAAGCCCTTTAGGTTCAAAGGCCTAAAGACAAAGTCTGTCTGAAATGGACCCCCTGTCCCGTGTCCAGTATTTAGTCTATTTTCAGTATTGCCTTAGATTTAAAGAATGAACTCTGCTTTTTTAAATTGAACTCTTTATTACTGTATTTAAAAGTTGCCAAGAGCCATTTTTAAAGTGGGAGCTGGAACACATGCTGATACTTTTTGAGATGTTTTCTAATTGTAAGGAATCTATCAAGGGAGCTTTTGCACAGTGGTGTTTGAGATGAGTACTTTAATCCTGTGTGCCTTCTGTTTGCACTGACGAGGTGCATGTGCCTTTAAAATGTGAATGAATCTGCGCTGTGATGAAACTGATTAAATTAAAAGAAGCATTTAAACGCACTTGTCATGTTTCCTTCTTAAGGTGGCAACCCCTGGGCACAAATGTCTGTTGGACCCTGATTTTAATGGTCCTTTTTTTTCCTCCCATAATTAGACGAAGCAGGACATCCAGTGTATATCCACTCACTAGCCATTTTGTTAGGTACACCTCTTCACCTGCTCGTTACTACAAATATCTAACAAACCAATCAGCAACTTGATGCTTGTAGTCTCTCAGACATCTGCTGAAGTTCAAATCAACTTCGGCTTGTTTCATTAATTTTGGAACTGCTGCAGCCTCATCTGGTGGAGACTACTGGCCTTCACATCACAGGGTTGAAGTTATTTGATTGAAAAAATATATACACGTTTAGTAATATATAGTTTCAGGACCAAAAGGTTAAGAAAATTATTAAATTTTTTGTGTTCCTTGCCTCTTAGGTGGTTTCCTCTATTGTGTGTGGGCCCCTCAGCTTTTGCCTAGAACTCACCACTTAGGGTTAACAGTGAAATGGTTTCCTGTTGCTGCTCAAATGTTCAAGAATACATTTATTAGGAAAAACCCTTTTTAAGTCAAAGGTCAAGGAGGGATATTGCTTCACTTTTCAAGGTTAAGTTGGAAATAAATTCACACATCTGAACTCTTGGGATCAATAACTTGCATGAAACATTATTAGAACTGCCTTCAAATCATATCAACAAAATCAAACAAACAACTTTTAGGGGTTGCTACAGTGGATCATCTGCCTCCATCTCACCCTAACCCCTGCATCTGCTTCTGTCACACCAACCCTCCGCATGCCTGGCAGCTCCACCTTCAACATCCATTGTCCAATACATCCACGCTTTTGTTCATTTCCAAACATCTCAGCCTTGCCTCTCAAACTCCTCAGCCTCTGATATACTCATTTGTCCCTCCTGAGCATCTTCAACTTCACTTCCAGCTTCGCCTCCTTTTTGTCAGCGCCACCAAACCATCAGCAGGTCTCCATCCTCCGCCCTGCCTGCACTCTCGGCTTGTTTTGGATAGTTGACCTCTTTCACCTTCACTACATCTTTACCTTTCCACCTGACTCCCTCTCATTCATACTATGTATCGTCTTGGCTCTGCTGACTTTCATTCCTCTTTGGCACCCCTCCACCTCTCCGGGCTCTCTCTTCTCCCTACAGATCACAGTGTCATCTGGAAGCATCATATTCCACGGAGACTCCTGCCTATACTCATCTGTCAAGCTGTCCATCACCACTGCAAATACGAAGGCGCTCAGAGCCTATCCCTGATGTAATTTCACCCCCACCTTGAACCCATCTGTCACTCCTACTGCACATTTCACCACTGTCTTGTATGTCCTCACATGTCCTACACCATATTTAAATACTCACATGTGCAGTAATGAGAATGTCCTTTGTTTCAAGCTGTAAAAAATGCAAACCAGCACTCTGAAGTATCTTATATGATCCCAGTCTGGTCATTTATTTGAATTCAGGAACATGAATTAATGAGCATTTTGTAGAAACTGAAACCTCTTTCACCAGGTCATTTTACAGCTCTTTGCTTTGGCGAGAAACTGTTTTCCTTTAGCTGAGGAAATAGAAATGAAATAAATATGTGAAATAAGCTCATTTTTCAAAAAGCAGACAGGCTGAAACTGTCTGCAGGAATGGCATCATTACAGAGAAAAAGGTTTCATTACAGGTACTTGTACACAGCCTTATCCTGCAGGGTCTGAATCTCTAACTTGACGGGGCATTTGTAAAAGTGTGACAGCAGTGACTCAGTATAGCCAATCAGAAAGTAAAACTTCTGTGGGGGTAGCTTCTGTAGCATCACAGCGCACACAATGAGCAAATTGCCGCGTCTTTTGATGACAATCTCATTGGCCAAACAGCCGTGGAACGTCCCAAACACGAATCTCCGAATGAAGACATCTTCTACGGTGCGTTCAGCTGCCCCGTCCTCTCCTTTGAGGTTACCTATCAGGAAGAGGGGAAAAAAATGAGAGCTGTCCTGAAACATGAGGAGGAATTTTGGCTGTTTTATAATTTGCATCCAGCCTGTAAACCTGCCATATTTTTTGTCAGCCATTGTTTAACTGTAGTTGCTGCCGTCTGCTAAATTTGCTGAGAGCGCACAAAAAAAAAAGCACAGGTGGCAAACTCCCGGCCTGCGGGCCGCTTCCACGAATTGATGTCAAAAATATCCCACAACTTGGCCCTTTAAGTTACTTTTTTGACATTTCGCTTAACCCACGGGAAAGCGAAATGTCAAAAAGTAGTGTTGCCCACTGTGTCTGACTGCAGGATGAGAGACGAGTCAGCTAGCCAGAAGGTAAATATGATATATGAAAGGTCTTGATCACGTGAGGTTAAGTGACCGGTGCCCTGGCCTGCGTGGAGAGTTGGGCCAACGCGTGGTTCACTTGAACTCGGGAATGGTAGGTATGCAGCCTGATCGTGATCCGCACGAAGCAAGCATGGAAGGCCAACGCTTCCTCAATGGCAGCTGCTTTCATATCTGTTAATTACCAAATATGTGAGCGAGTGCATAAAATCAATAGTGCCTAGTGAGAGTACATCTTCAGTCTCAGCCATGCTCACTGGTGTGCTGTGATAGCCATCCTTTGCGGTGGGCAATGTGGTGAGGATGATGCGCCTGCTCGTAGGTCACAGGTCTGTCTCCTTTCCCCACTCGGATACGAGCAGCTCGATTCTGGAAAAAGAGAGAGACCAAAAAATTATTTAGGATGTCTCCTTGCTTGCTTCCCAACTTTATACAAATGTCAGATACACACAATTTTGCCATTCTGCAAAAGTGCGTCCAAATTACCTGCCCCCCCAAAAAAGTGGCAAAGGGTACCTCTGGTATATTTGCAGCAAACTATCAGACACACCAACAGCTTGGTACTAACCTAATGTCTGTGACTGTTGAACCACACTGACTGTGGCCAAAAATGTCTCGTCTGTTTAAGTGTCACAGAAGGAGGCCTATAAAAAGCCAATTAGAAAATCTGCATTTGGATGGTTTTGATTAATTGATCTTTCACACTAAACAACTGCATCAAGATTTGAGCAAAATTGTAGTGAGCACAAAATTCAGCTGCCCCACCACTGACATCGTCATGCCCCGGAGGGGGCAACACGGTATTGTTTTTCATACCAAATTTGCACAAAAGCTGGCCCTAGATCACCTGTTTTAAATTTTTGCCATAATTGGGTCAAGGTCAGAGGTCATTTTTCTGAAAATCTTGTGAATGTGGTAACTGGAATGATGTCACCTAGGATGTTCAAATTCATATCATAGATGCATCTACTAAACATCTCTGATGACTTAGTTCTTACTATAATAATGCCAATAACAGGAAGTGAAAGTATTCTCAGTGGCTTAAAGTTATAATGATTTTAGCATTGCTTATTCTTGGTTCTTACTTAACCATTTGCAGGTCACTAAGGTTCATATGTACCCCATTAAGAGCTACAGAGACCTGGTCATTAAAATTATGGGCATGGAAAATAGGACCTGTGCGTTATCTCATTAATTCAATGTTTGGAAAGTGACATGTTTGTGAGATGAACAATGTTCAAATCAGCTAAAACCTCTGCCAGGGTGGGGGTATTGTGCCCCGCACCACTTGTTTCACGATGTTTTACATCTGCAACAGTGCTTGGACATAATTAAAAAAAATTTTATTCCTGTGAATAATCAAAATGAGCACTGACGTAACAATATGAAAAAGAAACTGTAAAAAGGTTAACATAATCTCGCTATGTTAAACAGTTAAGGCTGCTGTATCAGCAGCACTAGGACAGTCAATACAGATCACACCACATGTGTAGAGCCCAGTGTTTACCTTGCAGCACGATGCAGTAACATGGAGGCTCCTGCTTCCAGAGAACCTGCACAGGCTGGACCAAGCTAAGGCGCTCTGCAAAAGAAACAAGGTAAGATGGTGAAAGTGAAAAACATCAGATTACTGCGTAGGGTGCTGAAAACAGCCGTGTTTTATAACAGGTCAGTAAGTGTTGAGCTTGTGAAATGATGCTCAGAAATTATGTCAAAGGCAGAAAGGTGCTTCCAGCTGCTCCCTTATTTTCCAATCTGTCACAGCAGATGGATCCGCATGTTTGATTCAGCAAAGATAAGCTGGATGCCCTTCCTGATGTGACCCTTCCGCTTAGTGGGATGTAGTGATGGGAAAAGTGAGGCTTTGTGAAACAACGAAACGAAGCAGCTGTGCTCGAATTGTATTGATGTTTCAGAACAATCTTTCACCCATCGCCACAGTGACACCTCCTGTTCACTCTGGCCATCATCGCACCTGATAATGCTGTGAATCAATGATGCAGACAAGCATTGGACAGTTCCAAACAAGGCTACTGATTATACCAGACTATGAATAATTATGATCAACACGTTTAGGAGAAATCCCATACAAACAATGTGAACACGTTTCAGCAAATACTATTTTCTCCCTGTGTTGACATCCATGATGCTGTCATGAATGTCTGTTTCTTATTAATTCAGCGAAACAACAGTGTTTTTCTTCTAAAGAACTAAAAGGCAACATTTATTACATTATCATAGGCTAATTCTGACCAAGCACACAGCAACCTATACCTTTCCTTAACTTTATTTCCAAAGTATACTGCTGTGGGTGCCATACACATCATGTTTTATTCAGTCTGTGTCTCAGGCTTTTGATTACACTGAACCTGCATGCCTTTCTAGGGTTTGTAATCATGTGATCAGGGTCATTTTATGCATGTGTGCCCGCTTGCAATAAACAGAGAAACTAGCCATGGTCATGTGACATGGGTGTTTTGAAACATTTGCGCTTCTTGACACGGTGTCAAACCATCAGCATTATTCGGCAGGCCAAATAATTCAAAAGCTTGACCAAAACAAGACCCCACTTATCCAGCTGGATCCAGCCCACGATCCACTGGAAATACTGCACCATCCAGCTGGTAATATCACGTGACCCACTCAGCAGCTCAGAGCTATCCAAACCAGAAACACTTGAAGGGTTTTGCACTTCCCCTTGACAACGGCTCCTGATTGTCTTTTAGTAAATAAAGTGAACTCTGATTGTGGAAGACAACACTGAATATGATGGGCATCCTTTGTATGCCATTGCAAATATGATGTTATAACAGATTACTGTGAAGAACTTATTGAGGTTTGAATGGACACAGAAGGAGCTTTTCAAATTAATAACATCAGTGCTGCTGTTTCTTACGTTTTTGACTTCAGATTAATATTATAAAACTTGGCAGTTTTCTATTTTGAAAGTATGACTTTATTGCAGTCACGTTATTAGTAAAAGTTAGCACAAGTTATCTGACCTTTTACTTACAAGGGAACAATAATGTAAAATTAAATATTTACAAGTAAAATACTTAGACTGTACTTAAATAAAAGTATAGAATTACTTAGTCTAGGTTGACAGTTTTTTTTTATTCTGCCATAAAACAGTTGTCAGCTGGATGCCGAAATCAGAAATCCACCTTTACAAAAGAATTTCTCACTTTCGTAATAAACGCATTTCATAAGACACTGACAATGCAAGCATTGTTTCTCAATTACCAGCTCATCAGGGATAACGCTGCAAACAAATCAATTCTCTGCTAAAACACTGTAAATGTAGCAGTTATCCACCTGATCAAATCTGACAGTTTGAGATAAAGTATTAAATGCATTTTTGCACACAATGTGTGGATAAACTGGATCACTGACATTTACATGCAATTAAAGGGGAGCTTTTAAGAGCGAACAGCGACTATTGTGTTATGACAGGAGTGAAAAATTAGATTTTTGTCTGTGTGACTATTTGTTTACGTGTCCTTGCCTCTGATAACGGGTACAGTAAGTAATTTTTTTGAGGTTATTTATTAGAAAGAAAGAATGCTGTACTCATAATAAAAATACATTGATCAGTGTGTAATTACATCTTCCAACAATTTGATGAGTTCCCATAAACTTAGAATTAATCCATTAAAAATGAATAGGAGCAGGCGCTGGTTTGTGGAAGCCTCCATGTTGCCCTGCCATCTTGAATACAGTGGCCAAGATGGACATCACCAATCCGCTTTGTTGAGAGTCACTGTGACTAGAGGCCAGCCACACACGTAACATGCCTTCTAAGTTACTTTTGATTTGGCTAATTGTGTCCAAACTTTTGACTGCTACTGTATATTTTCATCATCTCTTTCTCCTCCTCACCTCAACCCTCATCTCCTGATGTCAGGGTTCTAACACACAAAAACATCCACATACATGCATATTCATTTCCAATACTGTCACAATTACTTATTGTCTGCAGATTAGACATGTGACACAGTTGTTTGTCCTACAGCTAGGATTATGCACTTGAATTGGAAGGGGTAAGAATATAGAACTCAGTTGACCGCAAACTACTGGCATCTAGGTATGAGGTTTTACACACTGTTCCTACAGTTGATTTAAAGTTACACTGATGGTCCCAGCAAGAGGAGTACACTAGCTTGTGTGCAAAGCAAAGTTCATAAAGCCGCGGTTGGATGAGTTTGGTGTGGAAGAACTTGACTAGCATGCAAATAAACCTGACCTCAACCCCATCGAACACCTTTGGGATGAACTAGAACAGAGACTGTGAGTCAGGCCCTCTTGTCCAGCATCAATGCCTGAGCTCACAAATGCTCTTCTGGATGAATGGCAAATATTTCCACAGACTCCCAAATCTTGGAGAAATCGGATCTGATATAGCTCCAAAGGGGGATCAACTCTCTATTAATGCCTGTGGATTTAGAATGGAATGTCATAAAAGCTCCCATAGGAGTAATATGTAGGTGGGCCGCTATTTTTGTCCACATAATACATCTCAGCAACATGACACACAGAAGTCTTGGACATAATGTCAGAGATGTCCTTTCGTAAAATATCTGACACTGGAATCACGGCTAGTCCAAAACTAGTGGAGTGTCTTGCGAATTGTTGCTAATGCAAATTAATTTAAAAATGTCTAGTAACGCGTTGCTGTCAAAATGCATTTGCCGCTATTTCCTATAGTGCCATTCAGAGTGCAGTTTCAGATATCCTGAATTATAAGTCTAATAAGGCAAAAGGATGTTAGACACGTTCACATGATTTTCATTTCATTTGTATTCTACAAAGACTTGTCGTGCTGCTGCATCTGTAACATCACCTGTTCAGCAAAAAAAGTGGGTGTTAAGTTACTATTTAAGTTCGTGTACGTTTCGAAAAATGTTACGTGTATGAATGTTTGCTGTTTATCATTTTGGGGAATTTTTTAAAATGTAAAACATTTTAGTAAAATGATTTTCTTACCAGCAGCCTTACGTTCCCAACGCTGCTCAAGGACGCCGCCATGTTTTCTCCAACATGGAGAAGTTTAGCACTCATGGTACTAAACTACCACACGGCAATACATAATTTGTTTATTATTTTATAAACAACTGAAGCTTTTCGCGACTTACTAATAATTATAATGCGTCAAAACAACAAAATTTACTTTTCTGTTGGAAACTTTGACGGTACACCGGAACTGTTTGTTCTACGGCAGATATTTGTTCCCACCGGACGAGTGTTAACCTGAACCAACGGGAAATAGGAAAATAAAAGCTTTAACATAGTTTTCACATAGATATATACTTCGTTGACTGGTTCGGCCCGCTGATGCGACGTAACTGTGTGTCCGCCATATTGGAGGAGGCAAAGCTGCGCT
>JAVDPK010002319.1:179250-203508 GCA_034780415.1 Cichlasoma orientale
CTGTGTGATGCTACCGTGTCAATATGGATGAAAATGAGCAGTGTTTCCAGCACCTTGTTGAATCTTCTATCCATGAAGAATTAAGGCAGTTCTGAAGCCAAAATGGGGTCCAACCCAGTACTAGCAAAGGCTAACTAATAAAGTTTCTGGGAATGTATTAATGTAGCTAGCTACTTTGCAAATGTCCTGAGCCATATGGAGCCGGAATAGTGGCACTTGATTTTGATACTGAAAATAAACTTTGGCACAGAAACATAAAAACTGAAATTGAAAAAGGAAACATTGGCACTGAAACTTTTTTGATAAAATGAAGAGTAAATAAAAAAGCTGCACTGGAAGATAAAATTCAAACATTTAAAAAAAATCAAAGCCATAAAGAAATTTGTTGAAGGTTTTTTTTTTAGGTTGACAGTTGTTTTTTTTATGCTCACTGCTTTTCAGATTTAATTCTGTATGAGGCTATTATTGTAGCAAATCTATTTGCGCGTGTGTATCTCTGTCCACGTGTAATCGATCTGTGCGGAGATCTGTGTGTGTGTATCGAAATCTCTGTGTGTAATCAGATTTGTAAATGTGTAAATAAATCTGCAAGCGTGTGTAGATATTGAAAAGTCAAATGTAGACATGCAGAGGTGAATTGAAAGCAAGTTCTTTGAGCCTGTGGCCCAGGCTCAGAGCAAAGCCCAAAGTACAGACATGCTCCATGCTGGTATGTTCTGATCCATGGATTGTCATCCAGGGGGAGATGAAAGATGGAAGAAAATCCTCCTGCAGTCCACCATTGGGATCCATCAGGTTTGAGGTGCTAGGAAGGATGGAACACCACCAACTGTGCGCTGTCATTCTGGAACTGACCTCCTATAGATTGAGCCCGAGTCCTGGGATGGTGGTGTGTCCAGCAGCCAGTAAAAGTCTCTGGTACTCCACCTTGAGGCCATCCAACTCAGTGTCTGCACACATGGCAGGTGACAACACTCTTTATTGGTGACTCAGTAATTCAAAATTTTAAAATAAGCTCAGACATAACCCACTGTTTCCCGGGAGCCACTGTCCAAAACACAGAGGAAAGAGCTACCGAGCAGCCTGGCATTACAAAGACATTGTTCATGCAGGAGCAAATGACATCCACAAAGAGCAATCAGAACTCCTAAGAGAGACTCTGGACACTTATTCTGCTCACCAAAGAGACGTGGAGCACATTTTCGTGTCTGTTCTCATCCTCACCTGTAGCGGTAGTGTTTAGCATTTCAGCAGGTAACTGTCACTGCACACCTGACTCTCATCAGCCTGCACTGCCCACGTTTATGCCACCTAAATGTACAGTTGCTGAGCACTGCTCAGGAAGTGAAATATTATAGCCTGGAAATGTAAAGCTTACATGTAATTTCCAAATTCATTTTAGAGTTTTAAAATCAGATATTGTATCTATAAATCATGTTTTTCTTGTTTGTTTTTGTGAAACATCTAGCAAAACAAAATGACAATACCAGGCGGTTTAGTGGAGAATAAGCTTGTTAGTTTGCAGCATTGTGATGAAGTTTACAGTGATGCACTATGTTGGACTTGGCTCCATCTAGGTTGCATCAGTTGTAGCAGACATCAGTTTATATTGATGATGCTGATTGATTCACTCACTGAATTCCACCTTTTATACATGCTTTATAGTATGCAGGGGTTGGAAAATCAACCAGTTTTTCCTTCCCACTGATGCCAAGTGCTTGGTCATAGGGGGTCTTTTTGATTGTTGGGGTTTCTCTGTAATTATTGTAGGGTCTTTACTTCACATTAAAAAGTGCCTGTTTGTTGTGATTTGGTGCTATATAAATAAAATTGAATTGAACTGAATTTACAGCAAAATCAGTAAACAGTTATGTCTCACCGTTCTGTCTTCTCAAACTGAAGTCATTCTTGGGTCTTGTGCTTGTTCATGAATCGGGATTGGACTTTGCTGTCCTGCGATGTTTGGCTGCTGAAAATTTTGTATCAGCACCTTTATGAAGCTTAGTGCAGCAGCAGTACTGCTGGAGATAAGAGTGTTGCAGGAAAGTCAGCTAGCTAATGCATGGGCTAACATTTCCTCCTGCTCTTGCAGTTCTCTATCAAATGTGTATGCAACTAATAAACTGCTTAAGAGTATTAAGACCATTTTGGCTCCATAGAGCCACCCCTCATTTCCTTCGATTTTGCTAGGAAAGTGGGAAATAGCTGCAGCTATTCACTGAAATGTGCAAATGTACACGGAAATGCTGTTTAAAAGGCAAGAATGAGTTTGTACAATTCTGATGAACTTCAAAGTCAATATTTAGTATGACCACAATAGTTCTCCAGGTTTCTTGAAGGACATTCCAAGATAAAACTTCTCTGGATGTTGGTTGGCTTTTGTTTTATTCTCTGTACGGACGATCTCACGCTTCTTCAGTAATGTTGAATTCCAGGCTCTGGAGAGCCCATTTCATGTCCTGTGTTCCATTTTGTGTATTTGTATCAAGGTATTTAACTGTAACAACCAAATCAATTACTAATTTATTGTTATTATTAATTAAGTATAAATATGAGGAAAAGAATATATAATTTGTAGCAAATTTATGAAAATTAACAGTATTTTTTTTAAATTAAGTCCTTATTGGACAATAATAAACTGTTAAAAATGAGAATTACATTAATACTAAAACAAAAGCTTGTTCTCGTGCTTATTTGAAGATGTTGATACATTATAGTGTTTATGAATGTGGATAAAGGGATTAGCAATGCCTATATTCTTTAGAGGTGGCATATTATTTAGTCATTAATAAATGATATATGAGTGCTACTGTAAGTTAATAAATCAGTTCAGGTTTTATTTAGCAGTAACATGTTAGTAAAACATTAATAAGTAATTTAGAGTAAAGTTTTAATAAAATGCTAATCAATGGATTTGTTAATGATTAGCAAGCTATACATTATACATTAATACATTATAAGTACTTGGCTTTAGTACTCATTAAATCAATATTTTTTATTTAAGGCACAATTAATAAGTAAAACATATTTGTTTTTAAATATCGGGGGAAACGGTTACAGTTGAGATACAACTGCTGTAATAGCACATCCATTACATACACTATTCTGTAAATAGCAAAACAGAAAATATATATACTCCATATACTTTCATACATCTTGTATATTAAGCATCTTATCTCTACACTCATCTTCAGAGTCATCTGTCTTTTCACTGTGCGGATGGAAATGATAATGTGATAATGTGTTGAAGAGAAGAATGGAAGATGGAAAAACAGAAACCAAAGGGAGTAAGCCTGAATAGTTTATTGTTAGAGGCAAGAGTAGATACTTGATCTGCCTAATGAACCCAGACCACAGCCAGTTTATGGAATTTTTCTTTCCCTGCAAATTTTTTTTAAAGATATCATTTAGTACTTTGGGCTTTCTGGTTTAACTTAGGATGGTATAGTTGATACCGCTCTCATGTCTGTGGCTGATAGAGTCAACAGGATTCCCATTGGTGGTTGGTTTAAGCATAATGTGAGGAGTAGTTTAACTCTGTACCCACTCTGCCTGTCCCTGATTTTTCATTTAACATTCATCTGGTTGCTACACTACTTCTAGTCTCTTCCTGTGTATACCAGAGAGTCTGTCTGGGACAAAATCTTTTCTTATGCGCTGGCCTTACATGTTATGCAAGCTGTGTAGCTCTACCTTCATTAGCATATTTGACATGAACATTTAATTTAACTTCACATTAATCAATGATGTAAATTTTAATAGCGAGTACTGATGCTTCAATAGGCTGTTAAGACATTAAATTAATGGTTAATAAATTGTTTGTGAATTAGCTCTAGCTAAATGACTACCATAGCACGTGACTCAGTGGATACACTCCTCTAAAAAAGTATTGGAACAATGAGGCCAATCTCTTTATTTCTGCTGCAGACTGAAAAAAATCTAGATTTAATATTAAAAGTTGAATATGAGACAAAAGATCAACCTCCATCCATCCATCCATCCCCAAGAGCCAGGGGTGGGGGGGCTATCCCAGCTGTCATAGGGTGAGAGGCAGGGTACACCCTGTACAAGTTGCCAGGTCAGCTTTTATTTCCAGGTATTTACATCTGGATCTGATACACAATTCAGGAGATAGCACCTTTTATTTGAAGCCACCCATTTATTTGAGCAAAAGTATTGGAAGATGTGTTTGACAGGTGTGTTTTGTTCAGGGTCTGTGCAAATGACTGATACTGTCCTTTGGATTGGAGGACATGTTGGCTGGGGCCCATGGGCAAAGGCCTGGCCACCAGGTACTCTCCCTCAGGCTGCCTCCCCATGGCTCCAGGGTGGGGTCCTGGTAACCCTATCCTGGTTATGGTAAACTGTTCCCTTGATGTCTCTTCCATAAAGGTTGTCTGCACAAGTCCATGCTTCTCCACACTGTAAGGAGCCACTTGAGATGGTTTGGGTATCTGATGAGGATGCCTCTTGGGTGAGGTGTTCTGGGTATCTCCTATGCTGGACAAATTATATCTCTCAGCTGGCGTGGAAATGCCTCAGTGTTCCCCCAGATGAGATGGGCTGGGGAGAGAGAGGTCTGGGCTTCTCTGCTTATGCTGCTGCCCCTGCGATAAGTGGATGAAAATGGATAGCTGGATGGATTTATCAATAGACTAATAATAAGAAATTAAAATGATTTTGCATCTAACCTTTTATTTGAGTATTTATTTGACCTATTGATAACAAATTGGATAATTAGCTTCTGATAAGAAATACCTTGCAGTAATTACAGTTATTTAAATCACATTTCTTGCATAGATCAGATGTTCACATCTTATAAACATCTGATCTAACAGTCTATTGTCTTTTAGGAGCTTATAAATATGTTTCATCTGAAAAGTAGCCTAACAAGGCTTTAGGCTTACATGATGAAAGATAGCCTAACAAATAGTCTAAATAAGCAGTCTCGTAAGTAGCCTAATTAAAATGTCAGATTAGTAAATTGCATACCTGCCATTTACCTATACAGTATTTACCACAAGTGCAGCATGAGTGCAAAGTAGCATAAATGGACCCAAAAGCAACTCCCTACCACCATCACCTCCACCACCACTTTGAACCACTGGATGGTGCAGCCAGTCAGCGTTGCGTCTAATCTTCCTTAGTCCAACATCTGTACAGGATTCATGTTACTATCATACTTACCTGACTTACCTTTGGTAGCTAGAAGCGCACAAATATTGCAAAATAATTGTGCAGAGATGTTGGGATGGACCACTACAGTAAGACTTCTTGCTAAAAAATGATACAGTTATAAAAGTTTTCATTTAATTTAGATTTTTTTTTTTACCATATTTTTTAAATAAATTGCATCTCTAAAATAAATGGTATGGAGTAGAAAGTACGATATTTGTATCGAGAATAATAGTGGATGTTGAAACAGAAAGCCACATAACATTGAAATATTAATTTCTACTAAGAATTCAAAAAAATAAAAAAATAAAAATAAAAACTAACAGTAATGTTTTTTTGGGAGGGGGAAGCATAGAGGGGGATACCCCATGCGTGGACACGCCCATATCCCCCTCCTCCTTCCCACCATTTTATTAAAAGTATTATGTTTGATTATTTTATTTGTTAACATGTCCGTTAATATGCAAAGCATTCTTAGATGTTGTGATTAACTGAGGGACTCCTCTCTGAAGCCTAAAAATAGACCCACACGGCGCCCTCACTGAGTTCCACGTGCAGTAATGTCATTATATGCTGCAGGCTTCTCTTCCTTTTATGATTTATTAGGTGTAATCAAATTTTGCGCTCCTCCGCGCTCTTCAGTCAGCTCACTCCCAGCCTTTGATTTTCCCTTTTCTTTATTTCTTTTTCCTTTTTTGCATCCGGGGAGACACGTCATGTGGTGAGCTCACATTACCATTTCGTGTGGTATTTAAAGAGTGCGTCCTCCTTGGCAGAACGGAGAGCCCACTGACGTCCGAGCCGGGACCGTGCGCGTGTCTGCCGGGCTGCAGTTGAAGCACTCCGCCGTCCGGAGGTCTAAGGTGGGCGGAGACTTGAGATCGAGGTCCTCCCGTGTGGAGATAGAGACGCACCGTACATTTCGGACTCGGCATCCGCACACCCGTCCGAGGAGGAAACATCATGGCAACGACTACTTGCACACGTTTTACAGACGAATACCAGCTGTATGAGGAGCTTGGCAAGTAAGCCGCTGTTATATTAATTATCCAAAGTCTCCTGCATGCAGCCTGACCCCGTCCTGTAACCGTACAGAGCGTGAGGAATCGAGGTCTGCACATCTGTGGTGATGGATGCAGCTCCATCCTTTCACAACAAAGCGCACGCTGGTCTGGAGCAACTAAAATTAGCCTCCTCTAAACCCAAATCCTCAGTGTAGGGCGTCTTTTTGGACTTCTTTAAATGCATGATCCAGATAAGGTTGTTTTAGCCCAGGAATACTTAAGGGCACCCCCCAGCCCCCCACCCCCGCCCAAAGGATAATTAGGGACAAACAGACCTATTATCAGGAAAAAAACTGATGTGTTGGAATTAAGCTTCCCTCATCAACAACTGGCTTTAATCACAGTGGCACAAAGCTTAACAGAGAAGTCAAAGAATAATGCTGCCACTGCCCTTGATCTACTGCAAATCTAATGAGGTGTGTCTTGTGATTAAAAAGGAAAAGAAATGGAGAGATTGAGGATGTGTGGTCCCTAATAAGATGCAGACAAATTGAGACTGAAGAGGCTATGGGTGCCACAGTGGGTAGAGGCAAAGTGAACTCAATGTCTCTGTCAGGTTGTGCGTGGGTAGAGAGGATCTCTCTGCATGTTTGCCTCACAGGAACATTTATTCAACAGCCAGCCATGGAGGAAAAAAAAGTAAATTTTGAGTGCTGTGGTTGGTTTCAGTTTTAAACCTTTGATGTTCATTTTAAGTTCAGTTATTTTTGTGATCTCCAGCCTTGTTCGTGGGTGCGTGCGTGTGTGTGTGTGTGTGTGTGAAGTGATAAGTTAAAGACAATAGTCATACTAGCAGCAGCTGCCCTTGCTGATAACAGAGCCTTATTGCTGCTTTGCTTGTGTTGTCACTTTCTGCCATGTCTTGGGTTTATGAGTGTGCGATGCAGATGTAAAGACCATTGCCTGACTTCAGTTCTAACCAAGTAACCTTTAAATAGTCATGCTTTATGAATCTTGATTTGAATAAAGAAAAAAAAGAATAACAATTTAATTGGACAAAAATGGAAGAAATTTCCAGACAGAAGGTATATTCAGAAAACAAGGTAGAGGACATGCGTTTAGGTTAGGTTAATTGGTGATTCTACATTGCCCATAGGTGTGAGTCTGTCTCTCTGTGTTAGGCCTGCGACAGGCTGGCGACCTGTACAGGGTGTACCCTGCCTCTCGCCCTATGACAGCTGAGATAGGCTCCAGCCCCCCTGAAAAGGATAAGCGGAAGCAAATGTATGATGAAACTGAGGGCCGTATTTCTCTCTTATAGTGTCTCTGGCACTACCCAGGACCTAACCTAGCAGTGACCAACATGTATACATTCACAAGTCATTTTTTCTACATCTAAGTGCTTTTTCAATCTAGCATTCACACACACACTAACAATCTAATGAATACATTGGAAGCAACTTGGGGTTCAGTTTCTTGCCCAAGGATACTTTGGCATGCAGACAGGAGCAGGAATTGAACCATGGCCTGCGCTACCTCCTGAGCCACAGCCAGTGCTTGAAATGTTGACTTTGGAATTACCTTCAGAAAAGTTATTCTGATTATACTCACTCCACTTCTGTAGCACTAGCTAGATGCTGAAGTACCGCAAGCACAACCCAGAAGAAACTGAATGGTTGGTTCAAATCATTGTCAATATGTTTGGTGCAAACAGCCATCTGTAGCACATGGTGGAGGCTCTGTGCCAGTGCAGCAAGAGCATACCTGGATAGAAAAATACAAATTAAAATTCTATCAGTCACACACTGGGCTCTCCAGAGCCTCAACATTATTGAAGCAGTGTAGGATCACCTTGACAGAGAATAGAACAAAAGGCAGCCAACATCCAAAGAAGAGCTTTGGATTATCCTTCAAGAAGCCTGGGCAACTATTTCCTCAAGACTACTCAAAGAACTTATGAGAAAGCTTGCCTAAAACTGCCTTAATTCTATGTGGCATAGATTCAACAAGGTGCTGGAAACATTCCTCTGACATTGTTGTCCATGCTGACATGACAGCATCACACGGTTGCAGATTTGTCGGCTGCACTCCATAATGTGAATCTCCCATTCCACCACTTTGCAAAGGTGCCCTCTTGGGTTGAGATCTGATGACTATGGAGGCCATTTGAGTACAGGGAAGTCATCGTGATCTTGAAGCAACCAGTTTGAGATCATTTGAGCTTCGTGAGGAGGATAATTGAGGCTACAATTCTCAGCAAATTCACTCAAACCCATCTGGCACCAACAACCAAGTTTATTAATTGAACAAGCGTTCAAAGTAACTTAAGTCACCTTTTTTCTCCATTCTGATGGTCAGTTTAGCAGTTCAACTTGACCATGTCTACATGTCTAAATACATTCAGTTGCTGCCACGTGATTGGCTGATTAGATATTTTTGTTAATAGTTGTACCTAATAAAGTGGCTGTAAGTGTAAAGTTGTGCGCGTGCTAATAATTGAGTAATAAAACTGAATGCTGGTTTTACTTTGCTAGCACTAATAAAATATTATTTTAGCATTTTTACTTTTACTTTTGCTTTCACAGGTTTCACTTTGCAGACCCAGAGGCTCAGTTTATCTGATCCATACAGTCTATGATATAAATGTTTAATTGTCAGGTAGAAATCTGCTATTGTGACATCCCAAATGTAGAAGCAGTAGTTCAAAAGACTTCAAGCCAGTAAAAAAATAAAAATAAGAAAGAAAAGTTCTTTACATTTTTCTCCTGAAAAACTCTTTTTGTTCTGTGCCAAATCTGTCCGCTGTGGCCAAACAGCTCAACAGGAGTCCCTATAAACTGCTAATTTTGCATATTTGTAGATTAAGATGGCGGTAATTTTTAGAGCCGCCTTTATTGAAAATGGATTTTTGTTTTGGCAAATTAGCAACTTGCTTCATGTGTAAAGAAAATTGGTAGATTCCAGCATCCAAACATTGTAGAAAGTGATTAATGAGCTAAGAGTCAGATGGAGTTGCCAGGGAGATTGTCATAATGTTATTATCATATGACGGAATAGACTTACTGCTAAAAGTTTTTCTAGGTTAAAAGCATTTTCTAGAGCACCTGGGTGGCTCAGGGGTGGAGCAGGCGACCACATTCATATGCCGCTTTACGGTGCGGGTGGTGCGAGTTCGAGTCCTGGCTTGTCGCCAATTTGCCCCGTATCTTTGCCCCATTTCCTGTCGCTCTACACTGCTGATGAAAGCTGCTGTGGCCAAAAATGCAGAAAAAAAGCCATTTTCTATCTGTTTAATTACCATCCATTTGATTGTATTATGAGAGAGAGAAGATAGAAGATTAGGTAAGAGAGGTGCTACACTCAGAAAGAGATTAATCCAGGTTTTGGACCCCGATCCAGCCCTCCTTCTGATTCCCACCTGCCCTGCAGATAACCTGTCATGTTTAAGCTCTGCTGCCTTTCCCACCAACCGGCAGGATGTCAGCAAGTGTCATGCTTAGTCACCCCGTCTCCCCATAATATATTCATGTTGGAGAGCTTGTGAGAGGCAGGGGCTCTAAGGGGAGTGTGAGTGTTTCATTGCGTAACAATACTGAGGTGAGATAAAATTAGCTCTGAGAAATGACAGTGGTGGTTATTTCTGTTGGTCTCCACTGAGTTTGATGAGCAAATGTGGCCCTAAAAACTGTACACACTTAGAGTACTTCTCTTTGAAAAGCTGCTTTTCTTGCCTGTTTGATGCCACTGAAATCACTGGAATTATTCCAGTTGTAGAGGAAAAAAGACTGTAAATAATAATGGAACCAAACCATTAGTTACAATGTATATATTCTGTGACCACAGGGGGCATCATTGTTGAATCCATTTGTGAATATGTGTAGATTCTCAGGTGTGTAGCTCATGTTTATTCTAAAACTTCACTAGAAGATGTTTACTTCTCATCTAAGAGGGTTGACTGATTGGGGGGGGGGGGGTGAAACTTCTTCAAGAATAATAAAGATGTCTTCATTTTAAACCCTCTGATTATTTTATTGGGAGAACACTGCAAGCACCCCCTGTTCTTTATAGTTACCTTAGTGCAGATAATTGAGATACTTTAAGATACCTCATTGGCTGCTGCCATTCACAGCAGTGATACAAGCAAGGAAATCACAGTTAAAATAATTCAGTTCCATTCATGTTTATTTAAATAGCACCAAATCACAACAGGCACCTCAAGGTGCTTTATACTGTAAGGTAAAGACCCTGCAGTATTCTGGAGAAAACCCCAACAGTCAAATGACCTCCTATGTGCAAGCGTTTTGCGATGGTGGGAAGGAAAAACTCTCTTTTAGCAGGAAGAAATCTGAGGCTCAGGGAGGGTCAGCCCTCTTCTGTGGGAGGTTGTAGGGTGAGGGGGAAGAGAAAAGGAAAAAGAAAGCATAAGGAAACGGGATAAAATACAGGCTGAGGGTCAGAGAAGACAAAGAGAAGAAGTGCTCAGTGTGTCACACGAAGTCCTGCAGCAGTTTGACCCTAGAGCAGCATAACTAAGGCAAGGTTCAGGGTCACCTGATCCAGCTCTAACTACAAGCTTTATCAATAGGAAAGTGGGTGCTTGTCTCCCAAATCAAAACTGAGCTGGTTCCACAGGAGAGGCTTAAAATTTTTTCTTCATTTTTTATTGCAAGTGTGTTCTACTAGATACAGTAGCAAGGATATAGAAGCAAGACAGAATATGTGTGTGGATGAGAGAGAAACAGGTGGAACTGTGAGGATGAAGTGAAGAGTGTTGCTCTAACTTTGGAGACAAAGACCTGCAGGAGGGAGACTCCTCTGCAACAAGAACCTGAGCTGTATAGGAGTCTGTGAGAAAACCGCTTACTAGATTTATGACCTCAGTAAACACTTTCCTGATGAGTTTACGGTGTCAGTCACTATAAGTTAAAATAATTATACAGCACTGTGCTCGTTTTGTAATTTATGTGCCTGTTTAAAAGCAAATAAAGCAATAATGGAGAGTACTTTATTATATATTACTGACTACTAGATAATAGCACCGTGTCCCTCAGTTCTGCAGTCAGATCCAGTCCTTCTAATCATGGAAAAATCAGTTTATTATAAATGTGAAACACTTGATTCTAAAAGAGTGGAAGTGATCCAAAAAATATAGTTAAAAGAACCAAAGAAATGTAATCAAAATATGAGGTTAGGAAAATTTAGGCTTGTTGTTTTCATTTATTCTCTTCCCAACATAGTCTCAGTTTGTTCTTGGAAAAGGATCGATAAGAAAAGAGAGCTGCAACAAAGGGGACTTTGTGTAGAGTTTGATTATATAACCAGCTCCACATTATCTAATAGATGAATGTCTTGGCTTAAAAAGTGCAGAAATTGATCTCAAATTCTTAATTATAAGTGAGGTGCCACGGCAGGAAAAGGCATTTTTGCCTCGTGTCTCTTGCACAAAGTGTTTCTCTCTAAAATGATGTTTTTCATGTGGCTGTGGTTGAATTTTCAGCTTAGGTTAGGGTAAAGTTAGGGTTCACTGACATCCATCGTTATATTGGGCTGAGGTTATGCAGAGAAGAGGCAAGGGGAAACACAATCTGACAGATTTGATGCTAAAATGTAATCTACTGCTGCAGAATACATGTTAGCATCAATGTGGCATTTTTAATGGATGAGACTCTAACGTGTCTAAAACCTTTGATAAAACTCTATCAGATCAGGCAGGCAGAAGGGAGTCCAGGATGACAGCAAGGTCAGTCTGATAGCTGAGATGTCCCTTTTGATGCTGACCAAGCTTATGTAGCAGCTGACCCATCTCATCCCTGTGTCTCCTGTCTTTTGTTTTCCAGGGGGGCCTTTTCAGTGGTGCGTCGCTGTGTCAAGCTCTGTACAGGCCAAGAGTATGCTGCCAAAATCATCAACACCAAAAAGCTCTCGGCCAGAGGTGAGAGAGGAAAGCAAAGCTATCAGAAGCTCTGTGCGCTTTCAGGGATATGCAGAAGCAGAGGCTTCATTCCATCAGCGTGTATATCCCAGATTGGAAAGCTCACATTAGCATATTTCAGTGCTTGTTTGATCCCAGCGTGTGAAGCCTTCACGTCTGTTTCTCGGAGAGAGGCAGATGATGGCCTCAGTCATAATCCATAGGACAAGAACTAATCTGTGCACTGAAAATCAAGCCTTTCCCCAAAGAAATACCTACAAGGACAGCCCAGCTATGAGGTTTTTTTTTACTTCTCCCAATATAACGCTGATCAAATAAAGGAAAAAAAAAAGACTGAAACAAAACACCTCTGAAAAGATCTAAAAATACAGCACTGTGCAGAAATGAGACGATAGGTGGAACTGTGGGAGTGTCAGCGTCACACCACCTTTATTAAAAACACAGCTGCTTGTGTCTCAGACTCAGGACGGTTTGGGCTGAAATTATGTGCAGGACTCACACAGACGTCTGTGTCTAAAGTGCAGGGCAGGACTAACTGTCTGCAGCACAGACACTCACTTTAACTTCTCAGCAACACAGTCAACTTAACCAAAGCTCTGCCTGCTTCCTTCTCTTCTTTCCTGCCATTTCCTTACCTGTTTGCTTCATCTCCTCCTCTTCTTCTGTATTCTTTCTGCTGTATTTTATCCTGTGTTATGCCTCTCTTGTTTTTTCTCTCGTTTACCTATTTTTATTTCCTCTTCTCTCTTTCTGTCTCCGATCATTCCTGATATTTTGCACCTTTCCTTTTCTTTCCACTCAGGTTGTTTCCTCTACTTTTGTTGCCATTTCTCCTTTTTTTTTGGTCTTCTTGTCTCCTCACCATTCCCTTTCCTTTTCTTGTGTCCTCTCTCCTTGTCGTCTTTTGTCCCTCTTCTTTCTTCTTCTTCTTTGCTTCCTTGCTTCTCTGATTGTTTCCCCTCCTCTTTTTCTCTTTTGTTTCCTCTTCTATCGCTTGTCTTCTTTTATTTACTTTTTCTATTACTGTCCCATTTCCTCTTCTCCTTGCCTCCTGTTTTCTCTCATTTCTTTCTTCTTTTCCTCTTTTCTGCTCTTGTTTCCTTTTTTGTTTCCTCTCTTCTTTGACTTGTCAACTTGTCTACTTGTTTTACCTTTCCTTTCCTTTCCTTTCCTTTCCTTGTTTCCTTTCTTCTTCTGTCCTCTTCTTTCCTCATTTTTTCCTCTTCTTTTCTGTCTTGTTTGCTTTTCTTCCTTAGCTCTTTTTGTTTCTTCCCCTTTTATCTCTCTTTTCTTTTCCTATCGCTTCTTCTTTTTTGTTTCATTTTTAAATCTATGTCCTGTTTGTTTTCTCTCCCCCTTTTCTCCTGTTGTTTCCTTTCTTTGTTTCCTTTCTTGTTCTGTTTATTTTCTTGTGTCTTTGACTTGTCTCACCTTGACTCCTTGTTTTCCACATCTCGTTTCTTTCCCGCGTGTTTCTTGTGATCTGACTCCTTTTCCTCTTATGTTTTTCCTCCTGTTTCCTTTATTGTCTTTCCTTTCCTACTTTTATTTCTTGTTTGCTTACATCCTTGTTTTTTCAGCCCTATCTCTACTGTCATATCTGCCCTTTTTCTCGTGTTTCATCTCTATGCTGTTTTTCCTCCTCTCCCTCTGGTAAAAAGGGGTTAAATGGGCATCTGGGACAAATGTAACCTTCAGGCTGTTCTCATTTGTGTGTATTTGTGTGTCTTTCAATCTCCTTGAGGAAAGTTACCACCTCAGTTATGTAAATTGCTGATGTAAAAAAATTTGTTAATACTTAAGTTCTGTTGAGTCATTTGTGAAGACAGCAGCAGCTGTGTCGCTCTGGCATTGCTTGTTTGCATTCATTAGACCACACCCTGCTTCCCTTCTTTTGCTAACATAGTTTTACTCCTTTGCAGACCATCAGAAACTGGAGCGGGAAGCCAGGATCTGCAGATTGCTCAAGCATCCCAACATTGGTGAGACTTTGCTTTTTAAATGTTGCCTCTTTGAAAACAAAGTTCAGCTTTGCATCGTAACAACTGTTTTGTATACAACTAAATCACAACAGCACATATTCTTTGAAAGGAACATAATTGTAATTAAAAGGCAACTGTATTGCATAATTTCTAGGAAACAAGTCAGGCTAGATTTGAGATTTTACATCTAATTTTAGATGATTTGGTTCCTATCTGCAATGCAAATAATTATTTTAGTCATTTTCCCAAAGCTAAAATCAAAAGTATTTGGTTCTAGCTTTTGATATTTAAGGATTTGGCACTTTTCTTTGATATGGTACATGACAGTATGAATTATTTATTAGCTATTATCTGTAAGGTTGAATGATTAAAGTAATTAAAAAGAATACACTGTGTAAATATGTATGTAGAAAAAAGTACTAACTTAAATATTTTGAGTTCCTGTAACATTTTCTTTCTTTTTGAGTTAGTAAATTCAACTGATTATTTTTGCTGAACTGTTTTGCAGTTCAGTACAGAGAGCTCAGTGGAAAGATTTAACATGATTAAGCTATGACCCCCATAACAGAGCAGAATTCCAGCAGTGATAGGAGTTAGGACAGGACCTCCCGGAGTCTAGACCAACAGTTGTTTAGGTGGCTCGTTGTCAGCTGTGTGGAGAGTTGCATGTCTAATCTGCTGACAATAAGTAATTGTGAAAATATCGGGAATAAATAAACATGTTTTCACGTGTGGGATCCTTGACTTCAGTTCAGGAGATGAGACTTGAGGTGAGGAGGACAACATTTTGTTAAGATGTGAGATGTGTTGTCTCTCCTTATGACTGTTTGTTTCTTTGGTGAAGGGGATCCTTTGTCAGATGATAAAACATATGTATGTTTCTTCATGTCAAAAGGTAGATTTCCTTCACAGCCACTGTAATTAAATATTTAAATATGGTGGGGCAACGTGGTGGCTTCTATAAACCAGGGCCCGCTCCTTTGGGGTGGCTGTTGTTCAGAAGGTAGAGCAGGTTATCTAGAAATTGGAAAGTTGTTGGTTCAATTCCTGGCAGCTCCAGTCTGCATACCAAAGGATCCTTGGGCAACTGTACCTCAAGTTCCTCCTGATGCATTCATTGGCGTGTGAGTGTGTAGATGTTAAATAGAAAGCATTTAGGTGTAGAAAACAAGTGCTTGTGCGAATAAGACGTTGTATAAAATGATTTGAATGCTCGAGTAGTGCTGTATAAATATAGAAAGTGCTATATAAGAACCAGTTCATTGCAATATGTATTCTTAATGGCTTACTTCTAAGTTTATGAGAGTGCGGCCGTTTGTTAGAAGACATAATTATTCACTGATCTGTGTATATTTATGAGTACAATATCCCTTTTTTCTATTAAATAACCTCGACACCTCTGACTGTGCCTTTAATGTGAGCCCTTTACAGCAGCAAGCTTATAGAAGTTGGCTCAAATATTGTATTATGCACACAATCAGCTAAGTTATTCTGTGTTAATATTTATTGCCGCTTAGGTTGCTTAATTCATGCTGCAAACTTGTGACTGTGAGTGAAGTGGTTGATGACTATCAGCAGAACAAATAGGAGAGTCCACAGTGATGCTCTTTTCAGTATAAAAATATAGACCTGCAAAATGAACTTCAAGGTCTTTACATTGAAATTTTGCGAGACAAAAGTAATGCAGGTCCTGCATTTGTTTCCAAAAATTACTCAGACAAACAGTACAGAGTGAAGCATAAAAGGGGCATTTTTAACTAATTGGATTTAAAGTAATCCTAAGATTTCTCTCCTAAAATATCCATTTTTTGAAATTAGAATATTTGGCCTGAAAATGTTTTACTTTTTAGTTCATCAGCTTAAGAGCTGACTGTTCACCTTTTCAGGTTTATAGACTAGACAGAACATATAATTGATTATCTGAATAACGATCATTAGCAGCTTGTTTTAAATCCTGGTGTGATTTCTAAACACGAGCACACAGACATTGCCTGCAAGTAGGATACATTCAGTGGTGGTTTTTAATTCATATGCAAAGACTTGGTTTAAGACTGGATTTTATAACTCTCTTTCACCCCTTAATTAATAGCATATATTCCATGTGAATCGATAAAGAAGCAGTGTTGTATGACGAGAATTACCACATTTCTTCAAATAGTGGAGCCAGGGCCGTTACGTATCGAAACTGTAGGCTTTGCAGTGTAGTAGAGGCAGGCTTTTATTTCTAATTCCCTGTGTTTGAGAAGTATAACTGGCCCTTCAAGACAGATGGATGTAGCCTCCAGTTCTAAACAGGGAGTCCAAAATGGAAGTGCCTTAAATCTACACTCTAATGACCAGTAGAGGACAACTCTGGCTGCAGAAATAATAAAATGACCCTACTTGGTTTACGACTTCAGTAATGTTATCTCAGTTAATACATTATGTTGATTTCGTAATTCACCCTGTAATTTACACACTTAAAGTAAAACAAACAATAAAGCAGGGCGTGGCTGCCTTGTGACTGACAAGACGCTGCCATGTGACTTTAACGTTATGCAAGAGAAATGATATATTATTTGAAGATGAGCTTATACCACTCCTTATTTTCCAGACTGGGTTGTACCAAAAGACTCTCTGAACCTCCTGCTCATTTTATTTGAGGCTAAATTAGCATCCTAATTCATATCATAATGAATGAACAATGCCCTTTGCTACCTAAGGCAGCACTAGCGTTGAATGATCAGCTGTATAGAATAAGAAATATCACTTCTTATGGAAAAATATTTGTCTGTTAAAAAGGCTAAAAATGTAAAAAGCAAAAGCAATATCTATTGTTTGTTCTCACCAGCATGTCTTAAATATATGATTTAATCAGATTTATAATAGTGCCAAATCACCCTTAATAATGACAGCAGACTCTATAATGAAAAATTCCTAAAACAGTCCTAATTATTCTGATACCCCTCTTCCAGTTCGTCTCCATGACAGTATCTCTGAGGAAGGCTTCCACTATCTCCTCTTTGACCTGTGAGTTGCTTCCTTCCTTTCTTGCTTCTCCCTCTTTTCCTCTTTCATTCGTCTACTTGCCTCTACATCTTCTTTTTCCCTTCTTTCCTCACTTCTCCTCTTTCCTCTCCCATGGTGCTTCATGGTACACTCCCTTCCTTTAGTCCTCACTGCATCTGTCTCCTTAATGCTGCTGCTGCTTTATGTTCTTTATTCCTTTATAGCCACATCTCTTCATCACTTCTTTTCTTCTTCTTTTTCCTCGTCTCTCTTCATCCCCCTCCTTGCTTCCAAGGCAGTTCCCCCCATTACATAACAGCACCCCCACCCCCTTCCTTGCGGCTCCCACTTTAGTGCACACACACATACATTACACTCCCACACACTGGAGCCAGTCTCTATGGCAACCCAGTCGGAGTGAATCCTGCAGCCGGGGTTTCCCCTAATGAGGACATCCCCCTCCTGTGTGTGTGTGTATGTGTGCGTGTGTGATGCCTGAGTGAAGAATAAAAATTTATATAACTTGCCATTTTAACCTCCATTTTTGCATTTCATTTAGGGTGACAGGAGGGGAGCTGTTTGAGGATATTGTGGCTCGAGAGTACTACAGTGAAGCAGATGCAAGGTAAACCCCTGGTGAATTTCATCTCTGACCCCTTTTTTCTTCATCTTTTCTCTTCTTCATCCTCTCGCTATGTCAGTCCTCCAGCCTCTGCTGTCCTCCAGCAGCAGCTTGGAGAGTTGTGTTCCTTTCATTAGCACACAGATAATTTTGACACTGTTTTTTCTTTTTTTTTTCTTTTTTTGGCAGAGCAGGCTGTGGCTCTGACGGATAATACCTCTATGCAGTTTTCTGTGCACTGAATTGCAAATCGAGGTCGAGGAGCTTTCTCCAGAGTCAGAATTTACAGACATATTGAGACATACAAGAAAACTGCACAAAATGCACACATACCTATGCCATAACCCCCTCAGGAGGTAGACTTAAATCAATTTGACTGTGGAGGTGGTTTGTGGAGGCGAGAGAGAGAAGAGAAGAAGGGGACAGAAATGTTAAAGGGAAGATGGGAAGAGGTAGAAGGAGAGATGCAGTAAACTGATTTTTTTTTAGCTGTTTGTTATCCTCCATAAATATCTTTACCTCTCAATCCTGGTCCCAACTCTGGCTTTTCATCGCCTCACCTGTTTTCCAATTCACGACCATGAATTACCTTTTTCACATTCTATTTTTGCTGTTACACTTCCAACATAAAGTAGCTGACTGGGACATGAAGTATCAGTCAACTACAGCATGAGGACCATCAGATTTCAAGTGGAAGTAGGTTTAGATAGTGACAGCAAAACTGTAGTTTTCTATTGCACAAAACCAATATAATGTTCTTTTATATGTGGTAATTCCTCATATTACAATTTAGTTCAAGTAAAAAAAACACAGGATCAATCAAAGCATGGCATGTGCACTGTCAGAAAATAAAATACCTTATTGTACCTTTAGCGGTACAGGGGTAGTATCCTCTAAGGGGGACATGAACCAGTGTACTCATAGTGCTGGACCAAAGCCCAGGTAAATGGGGAGGGTTGCATCAGGAAGGGCATTCAGTGTATTGAGATTTCCACGATTGATCGGGCTGATCTCCTCTGGTACTTTTGGCCAACAGGGTGCTGGTGAAAACTGTACTCCTGTTGGCCAAAGATAAATGAAGAGGAGAAGGGGAAGGCATATTTGCAGGCAGTGAGAGAGAAGGAAAAGCAGGAGCTTGGATGTGAGAGTAGGGACTTTATATGCAGAGGATATAACTGGTAAAGGGAGAGAGCTGGCTGAAGAAAAGAAAGATAGGTATATTGTTTGTGCAGGAGACCAGGTGGACAAGAAGCGAGGTCAGGAACATTGGAGGTGAAACCAGACTGTTCTACCGTGGTTCAGATAGGAAGAAATGGAGTAGGCGTAATCTTGAAGGAACAGTGAATAGTGTTGTGGAGGTGAAGTGAATATCAGACAGGATCATGAGTTTGAAGCTGGAAATCAAAAGTGTGATGTTGAATATTGTTAGTGTGTATGGTCTGCAAGTTGGATGTCACTTGAAAGGGGAATTCTGGAATAAGTTGGATGAAGTGGGAGTGAGTGAATGAGTGACTGAGAGCGGTTATAGGACCAGCCTTCAGTGGACATGTCTTGAGAAGATGAAAGGAGTACTTTGAGGAGCTGATGAATGTAGAAAATTAGAGAAAGAGGAAAACAGATGGAGGACAGTTAGTAAATCAGGAAGTGCAGAGGATTAGTAAGGAGGAAGTGAGGTCAGCTATGAAGATAAAGAAGAGTGGAAAGGAGGTGGGTCCACATGACAAACCTGTCCAGGTATGGAGATATTTAGGAGAGAGGACAGTGGACTTTTTGACCCGATTGTTTGATACAATTTTGGAGATTAAGACGATGCCTGAAGAATGGCGATGAAGTGTACTGGTGCCAATTTTCAAGAACAAGTGTGATGTGCAGAGCTGTAGTAAATACAGAGGGATAAAGTTGATGAGCCATACCATGAAACTATGGGAAAGAGCTATTGAAAGTTAAGAAGCGACATGATGAGTAGTGATTGTTTGGATACCTTTGATATTTCCATTTTTGTCTTATTGCAGCTGCTAGTGGTCCAATAAACAGAGCAAAGAGAGGCGGAGAGAAAAGGCATCCTTGCCTGGTCCCATTGTGCAGAGTGAAGTTGTGCGAAATGTTGACTGTGGCTGTTGGTGAAGTGTAAAGTGTCCAATTAATAAATGATTTCCTAAATCCAAATTTTCCAAGTGTTGTAAACAGGAATTTCCAATTACCTCTATCGAATGCTTCTTCTGTGTCCAGTGATAAAATTTTATTAGTGGATGAATATTTACTTTTAACGAAACCTGTCTGATTGGGATGAATAAGAAATGGTGTGATTTTATCTAGTTTGGATGCTAGGGCCTTGCTTATAGTTTTAATATCAGTATTTATAAGAGATAGTGGCTGATAATTAGCTGGTTGAGTGGGATCTTTGTTTGATTTCAAGAGTAATGTGAGCAAAGCTGTATTCGTATTTGGTGTGATTCTGTAGGTGGTTTTAAATTCGGAAATAATTATTTTAAATAATGCAGATCAAACTGGCCAGAAATGTCTTTCAAGCTCATCAGGGAAGCCATCAGGTCCACGTGCTTTGTTATTAAGCATTCAATTAAGTGCACTAGAAAGTTCTAAGGGAGATAGAGGTTTATCTAGAGTGTTAATTTGATCCTGGGTTAAGTCTGGGAGTTTTAGGGTGTAGAGAAATGTAAAGATGTCTTCAATATTTGGATTATGAGCTGAGGTGTATAATTCCATATAAAAATTCTTGAAAACATTATTTATATCAGTAGAGTTATGAAAAAGCTTCTCTGATGAGTCCTTGATAACTGTAATTCTGTTTTCATTGTTCTGGTATGCATTTACTTGAATTATTATTGCACTGAAATTTGTTGAGTTTAATTTGCTTTAAGAAAAATTGTGTTTTCTTGTTTATTAGATCATTTAGTTCTAGTTTATGTTTCCTTAATTCATAGCATATGTTTTCAGATTAAATACCAGTAAGGATTTTTCTAAATTTAACATTTTTTTCCCTTCCAATTCGACTTCCCATTCAGTGTCTTTTTTCTTTTTATACAATGAATATGAGATGATCATTCCCCTTAATATTAGTTTGCCTGTTTCCCAAAGAAGTGGTGGAGAGGTGTTCGGAGAATCATTTGTTTCCGATCCCTTTTTAAGAAACAAGAACTCTTAGTGAAGTGATTTGCTTGTAAAAAAGGAATCTATTGGAGGATGAATGGTGTAATTTAGAAAAGTAGGTATATTCTCTTTTGTTTGGAGGATATAACCTCCAACTATCGCTAAGGCCCAAATCTTTTACATACTTACATACATTTTAGAGATGATTATGATGTTCAAATAATTAATTGTAACGTTTGATCTATCTTTTTGTGGCTCAAGCACAGCACATTAAAATCCCCTCCTGTGATAAGTTCTGAGCAAATCAGGTTGTTAAGTAGGGGAAAAAAAGTGAAATAAATGATGGGTCATCTTTATTGAGGCCATATAACCTAGCAATACTAGTTTATATGGCCTTCCAATACTTATGTATTGTTAATAATAACAAAATGTCCTTCTGCATCTTTGATTGTAGTATTGTGAGTAAACTGAATGTTATTATTAATCAAAATTGCAGCCCGTCTTTGTCCTGAGTTATAATTGGTGAGGTAGTAATGCTGTGCTTTTTGTATCAGTTAAATTAGTTTCTTGCAATAAACATATATCTGCTGGCCTTATTTCGAATTCCACATATGTTCCAGCTCACAAACCTAAAGGTATCATGGCTAACTAGAAAGGTTCTGTAGAGATGCAGTAATGATGAGTTTCCAAGGTGGGTGGCCGGCTATAGATGTGTAAATCGGGATGTGAGATGAGTGAGTGTGAATAAGTGTAGATGTGTGGGGGTAAACAAGAGGGGAGGGAGGAGACATATAACAAAGAAAAAAAGAATAAAAATAAAGGACAATGTAACGAGTGCACAGAGATTTATAGTGTAGTCGCTAAGTAGACACTGTGGTGTCGATATATATACTAATAGGTCATGATGTGTTCCACAGTATTGGTTTAGAATTTTTGGTGACAGTGTCGAATATGACCTTGAGTTTTTTTGGGATTGGGTGAAGGAGGATTCAGGGATGCCAGAAAACATTAGATTGTCTCTGATAGAGCGCATCTGTAGATCGAGTATTGTTTAAGCTGTATATTGTCTGTGGTGATGGTGGATATTTCATCTCTGAGACTGCTGAGCTTTGTCTCCAACTGAACATTCTCACTTGAATACTGTCCACTGAGCTCATCGGGAATACTGATGAGCTCAACGACAGAAAGAATGATCAGGGTCTTCTGCTTCACTTGGTTCGGTACTGGCCTGATCTCATCAGGGTAAGTGAGGCTGACCACATTGGCAAAGGTGGAGTTCAAGAACTGGGTGACTGAAGAACAAGTACCTCTGTTTGTTCTTGTGAGGAAAAGTCACACAAAGCAGCCAGAAGTTCATTGTAGGCCAGAGTGGAGCGGGTTTGCGAGCAGTTGAAAACGGCTAAGAAGCTTCTCCAACGTTCGCAGATGTTGTGAGGTGAATTTGGTTGGATCACTGGCTGCTTTTTTATATAAGAGAGTGACGGGTTGAATCATTGAGTTCAGAGCCTCCTGGACAAGGTTAGTGAAGATAGGACGGGTGCCGAGGCCAACCCTGTTGCCTCAGAGGAAGTCTCAGGGGCCTAGAGATTAACCTCTAGACATTGCACCAGTAGGGACTGGAACATAGAGTGCTTGCCTAGGGCTTTTTTCCTCTTTCACATCCAATTCACAGGAGTATGAGGGGACTTGCTTTCTGTTGAAACTGAGGAGGGTAATCCACACACCCAACCATGACATTGAAGATACTTGCAATAGCATTTAACACATTAGGGTTTCTCTGTCTATTATGGCTGCCATCTTTGCACAGAGCTCCTTGTAGCAGATGTTCTCCTCAACTGTAACCATCAGCACAGAGCAGCGAGCGAATACTTTGTGGAGCTTGGACCATGAAGAAAGCATTGACTATTAGTCTGTGTGATGTGTCAGTGAGGGAGCTGACCATTATACTCCACATCCTCAACAGCTGTTCTGTAGAGACCTGGCACTGTGGCCAGTGGCACCCAGCACAGATTCCTCAAATTCCACAGGGGAGGTGGGACCTGACAGGCCACAGCTGAAGGCAGTTAAAAAAAACTCTCATCCTTGATGTAAGCTGGAAGCACACTGCTGCTGTAGAGGAGGAGCAGGAGGAAGAGAGTGGGTGTTCCATTTATCACATTCATCTTGCCCTCTTGATAAGATGCAGAACTGAGAACTCTCTGGGGAATTTCTATCACTGTGGCTTCAAAAAGAACTAGAACTGTCTGCACGCAGAGCTTCTGAGGTGATGATATTCTGCAGAGCCTGAAGCATCAGTACTTTGCTTTCCTTACTGCCAGACTGTATAGTCAGTTTGACAAACTGGGCAACACTTGTCCTTATGAGGGTTAGAAGAGAATCTTTGTTGTGTGAATCAATGTTGGTGAAGCCATTTCTGGTGTTTGAGATGAGCACAGCAGCACAGCAGTTAAAGAGGAAGCTCCAGAGAGGAGTGGGTGGTTCAAGGGCTCGAGACTCAGATTTATTTATTTATTTTTTGCTGCAACAAAACAACAAAAATTACTGCAACAGTTGCAACAACCTCTGGCCCCAGAAAATAGTGCAGAAACATCTCTTGCCTGAGCAGCTGGATTGAGGGGATTGTGGAGGCGAGCCGGATGCTGGAGTTCAAGCTCAACCAAGATGTGTTAGTTGGGCTATTGAAGCCTGGAGTGCATGCAGTCTTGGGTGTACTAGGAGTAACAGCACTATTTTGAGCGACAGCTCTAGAAAGAGTGCCTGACATGAAAGAGGAATCCAAGCCGAGGGTGTACTGAAGCAGAGGTACACATACCTGATCAAAATTGAGTGACAGGTTGGGCCTGAGTTGGACCACAAGGTACCACCACACTTCCACTTTGGTGAGCAGCAGGGCTTCTGTTCTGATGTGGATGGATGTGAGGGGCTGCATCAGGAGCTTCATATGTTTAGCACTACACAAGATGTCAGAGCCCAGTTATCTATGAGACTCTTCATATGAGGCTATCTTCTTAAGATGATGTGTGGAAACCAAGCTTATCCAGGTGCAGCAAAAAGTTGATGAAGGGACCACTTCTGTGCAGCAACTTCTGTTGCAGTTTCACAAATAATGGCCACAGCTTTAGCATGTTGGTTTCATTCTTTCACATGAAACATTTCTGCATTTCTGAGATCAGTTTTGTGGACATCATTGGTTCAGTGACAGCAGCCACCTCTGTCTGTTTTTCTAATAGAAGGGGCATACCAATCTCCAAGGCTGCAGCAGCATGCAGAAACACCTTGGATCCAGACTGGACCACCAGCGGGATGATGTTTTGCTCAGTGCTCTTTCACTTGACATTAAAGTCTTCATGCTCCATTACCACAGAGTATATATGTTCTCTCTTTTCCACAAACTCCCAGAATTCCAAGTATGGACGGCACTTTTTAGTGACTACTTCTGCAGGAAAG
>JAVDPK010002319.1:209871-221494 GCA_034780415.1 Cichlasoma orientale
AAGATTTTCAATGCTTGGATGATCAGTGATTAGTGGAACTATTTTCTCAGTAACATCCGACACAGTGTCATTAGGGACGACACAGTGTCATTAGTGTCATGGCACAGTGTCATGGTATTCTATGGCAAATGCCCACAGTGCTGGGCAGTGAGCACAGGTCTCACTAGAGGACATCAGGCCCTCAGGCCACCCTCATGAAGTCTGTTTCTGATTGTTTGGTCAGAGACATTGATGGAGATCATTTTGTAGGGCCCTCTCCAGCACTTCTAGAGTAACTGACTGTTTTCTGGAATCTCCTCTATGCTCTTGAGACAGGACAGTGCTGGGAGACACAGCAAACCTTCTGGTATTGATGTCCATCCTGGAAGAGCTGGACTACCTGAATGGTTTTACCAATGGAGCCTCTGTAGAGGCAAGGTATTGTCTTATGCTGCCAGTGGTGACACTAGCCAAATGCAAAATTAGTGGAAAAACTGTCAGAAAAGATGAGGAGGGAAAAATGTCAGCGACCTCCACCTGTAAAACCATTCCTATTTTGGAGGTTGTCTCAGTGTTGTCCCTCTAGTGCACCTGTTGTTAACTTCATTAACACCAAAGCAACTGAAATTGATACAGCCCCCTCTGCTACTTAACAGAGCAGATCAATATCCTAGAGGTTTAATTGACTTGATGTTGTACTCTGATTAAAATGTGTTCCTTTAATTTCTTGAGCAGTGTATAATAAGGTTTATTTGGGCATTCCTGTCCATAAGTGTAACCAGTAGTTTGGACTTTGTTGTAAACTCTTTGCATTTACATTCATGAAGATGTCTGTTGATTACTTACTTTGATAATGATATGCCTACAGTACCTGTCAAAAGTTTGGACACACTCACCCATTCATATTCATATGAATGGGTGAGTGTGTCCCACCCATGCCTGCCAGTCAATTATCCAATTACCTTTGAGTCTCTGATAATGGGGGACTACATATAAAAGTGGCTGTAATCCCTAAGCAGGTAGTGCAATGCTGTTCTTAAACCCACTAAATTATAGTTCAAAGCCTAATCGTCACTCACATCTTGATTGTTTGATTTAAAATCCTCTGTAGTGGTATGCAAAGACAGAATTACAAAAGCGGTGTCATTGTCCAAATATTTATAGACCTACAGTAACTGTTGTTACATTGAAGTCCAATAATAGCCCTAGGGGATGCATAAATTGCACCTGCAGGGACATTAATAAATAAAAGAACAACGTTTCTGAGGGATGCAGAATTTGAGATAAACAACCTAACAAAATATTCTGTAGTTTTCTAGTGTGCGTTCTTGCACCTTACACTTTCAGCACATGCACTTGCAAGTTCCTGTTGTGTTCAGTGTCAGGGATAATGATTACAAAGTATGCTGTAATGTGATGCCTTACTGTATGTCCACCTTTTTAGGATAGGAAATTGTTCTGATAAATTTGAAAAAAGAATTTCTATTATTCTGTATGAATATCACCCAAAATAGTCACTCCTAAAAGCAGATAAAAAGAACCCGCTTAAACAAATTAAATGAAAACATTAGACTCGTCATTTATTTATTGAATAAAATGATACAATATTGCATTTTTGTGATGGAAAAAACTATGTGAATCTTTAGGATTAGCGCTTAATTTGAAGGTGATATGAATGAATCATGGCATAAACAAAGTAGATCTCAAGAAAAAGGTTTTGATGCTCATCAGTCCAGAAAAGATTACAGAATTGTCTCTGAAGAGTTTGGACTCCACCAATCCACAGACAGACAGACAGTGTGCACATAAAGTGACGCATGGAGTAGTCTGACCTACAGAGGAATGCAGGGTAAATCCTTCTTTCTTTATATTGTTCATGAGTCTACCGTGACACACACACACACACACACACACACAGAAGACTGTTTGAGTCCACAATAGAACTTTTTGGATTTGTGACAATAAAGGAAAGCATTGCCTTCCAGCATCAGAACCTTTTCTGATTTGTGTAACGTGGTGGTTGTAGGATCATGGTTTGGGGCTTTTTTCTGCATCAAAGTCAGTATTGTTTGTAATCATTGATGGAGAAATACATTTTGAATAATTCCCACAACATTCTGACATAAAAATCCATCTGTGAACTAACACTCAGCTAAAGCTGCCAAGTTGGTGTCCGGGACTGATCGACAGTTACCAGAAAAGTTTAGCTGCAGTTATTACTCCTCAACAGGCTCAAAGCAGGCCGTGAAAAACAGAGGTTCACATACGTTTTACCCTCACAGACATGTAACATTGGTAACTTGTAATTTTAAAGGCAGTTTGACAAATTACTTTCCACAGGGAGTACGTTATTAAGTAATACATTGAATTTCATCAGAATTTATGAGTAATGTGTTTCTTTTTTTTTGGGTGACAACCCCACTCTGTGTCTTGGCTGTTTTCTGTCAAGCTTACTAGCTTTAGGCCAAATACTAAACTAAAACTTTTAAAATGAAATTATACCCACACACCTATAGGAAGGGGCTACATGAAGTGGCCCTTAATGAATAAATGCTGTACTAATGCTTTGCCAATTTGAAAAATTAAGTTGCTCAACCAATTAAAGGAGATAAAAGATAGAAAAAAATACGTTGGTCAATTTCAGTAGGCAGGATTTTGGGTTAAACTGTGAGTAATGTTATTCCTCTGTAATCTTCACCTTTCCCTGTTTTTCTCTGTTCTCCCCCTCAGCTGCCTTCATTCTCCGCTGTTCTCTTTGCATAAATTATGTGTGTATGTGTGTGTGTGTGTGCCACTCTATGTGTTCATGTGTGGGTGTGTGACTAGCATGGCTTGATTTCTGTCCAGCAGTATCTCACTGACAGTTTCCTCTCTGTCCTCCATCTGTACACAGAATCACTCCCTCCTTTCGCCACCCTGTTCGTGTCTTGTCTTGCTTACTCCAAATTACCAAAAAACAGATTTCCTTTCGTTTAACCTCTTGTGGTGTCCAACTCCGTTGGTTTTGTGTGTCCAGGTTTTTTTGTATCCACCAAAAATCAGTGTATAAAATAATTCCACAGAAAACTGATACTGACAATGTGTTCTCTGTATTACCACAAGAAACATAATCTGTTGGCAGTTTTGGTCATCTCAACAACTACTGGTTTGAATATCGTGACAGATTAGCATCGGCCCCCCCCCCCCCCCCCATCCTGGATATTGTTTCCTAACCATGGCTAAGCTACTTTGGCGACTTGGGCCCGCACCGGCTGCAGGGGGCTGGCTAGCTACTATTCTATTTTCAAGGGTGCAGAACATTGTTTACAATTTACTGGCCTGCGAAGCCAAGCATAGATTACATTTATACATTTATTCATTAAAGTCTTACTGAATATAACATTTCAGTGAAGAAAGATCATTTGAAAGGACTGAACATGATTTATTTAAATACAGCGTTATAAATTATTTTGTGATTATACTCCAATGAGGCTACATAGCAGAGCAGATGCTGGTGGTGGCAGAGATGAAGTGGAGACTTGGACGAGGGTTTAACATCTGGGAGGATGAGGTTGAGATGGGGAGGAGGTGTGTGGCACACATGTGATTCTGAAAGGCAGAATGACAGAAGAGCACAGAGGTCTAAGCTTAACTTTGTAAATGATGGTCCACATTAGAGTCCAGCATGTTTTAGTGCAAGCCTACCTTATAAATGGCAAGAAGCTACCTCTTCACTTTTTCAATCAGATCCACCCCTTGATCATCATGTTGGGTATCAAATCTCCACACCTGCAAGTCCACTAGGGTCCGCTGGCTTACGCTTATCCCAGCTTTCATGCCGCAACAGTGTTAACCACTGCATCACTGAGCCAACCAGCTTCAAAAAAGTAATGGGCAGTGTTACAGTGACTGTGTATCTTTTATATACAGTCTGTGCTAGAAACAAACGTAAAGTGCACAGTTCTTTGCTAATATGATGGCAGGTCTACAAAGCTCCCGTTTCCCCATCCTCACAGAGTGCAGCTGTGTTTTCAGGTTTACTCACTCTGGAGGCCATTTTGGAAAAGCTCCATGTACATGGGAGAGAAATTCACTTTTAATCTGGACACAAAAGCGAGATAAAGAGGCAACGATGTGTTTATGAACTGAATGAAATCTCAGCAACATAGAACTCAAAACATGGGCAAATAAAAATCAGAATTGTGTACATCTGGTCAGAGGCAAATCAGGAAATATGTAAAGTGCTTCTCACATCAACTCCCTCTCTCACAAAATCCTAAAACCTTCCTTCTTTGGAAAACAGCCTCTTTGCCTCAGATGTTCCCTTTATCTTCACTGTCCACTTCCCTTTCTTATTATGGTCTTGCCCACTTTCCTTCCCGTGTTGTCTTCACCCTGTTGTGTTGTCACCCTGTTGTCACAGTCACTATATCCATCAGATTCTGGACGGTATGTCTTACATCCAACAACATGACATTGTGCACAGGGAGCTTAAAATGTGTGTGTGTGTTTGATTGTGTTGCATTGCTGTGCACCCTCTGGACCAGGGTTGCAGAGCAATTTTTTTTAAATTTCTGCCTGTGATTTGAAACAACTTTTGTCTGTGTCTGCTGTCTGTTCGTCTGTCTCTCCTTGCCCGTGTTGGCTGTCTTCAGGTTTTGCTTTTGGGTCTCTTGCTGCACTATTTTAGAAGTCTGAAATATATTTGCAATTCCTGCGGATCCTGACAGACAGGCGCATCATACTTTGAGTGAGTGAGTGTATGAAAAAGGGTGAAAGAGAGTGGAGGTCAGTAGAGTAACAGCAGAGCATTGTCTGCTTCAAATACTTGCAGAATGTTTCCTTAAAGGCTGTGTTACTGCTGCTGCTGCTGAATAAATTACACAGGGAAATGCACAGGTTAGACACAGTGTCTCCCACGCGGAGCTGCAGAGCCCTCCTACACTACCTGACTAATGTTTGGCACTTTCTTTAAAACAGAAAATAGCAAACTGCACACATTCTCCCTCCGTAGCTCACAGACAGGTTCACACTTTTTTTTTATGTGTGTATAAATGTGTTGAGTGTGCAAGAGAGAACCTGTTCCTACACTGAAATCATATATGTGTATGTGAGCCTGTGACAGCTGAGTGTGTTCAGACTAACCTGCTCCCCCTGCTGTTTGCATGCAGTCATTGCATCCAGCAGATCCTGGAAGCCGTGCTCCACTGCCATCAGATGGGTGTGGTACACAGAGATCTCAAGGTAAGTCACCTGCAGGGTCATGTGTCTGTCCATGTGGGTGTTTGTTTTAGTTGGATAGCTGTAAAACCAACATCAGGAACATCCTGGACTGGATTCAGGTCAAGTTCAAGACTAGAGGGACAATGACTGGAAAAGTAGAGCTTCCATAAAAAGATTTACACCTTCCAAAGTTACTAGAGGAAAAACTTTTTTTTTCAGGCAAATGACCAACATGACAAAAAGACATAGAGGTTTTATAAACACACACCTTCCACATAAAAAATGTATATCCAAAAAAATTATAGTGAAGGAGTGAAAAAAAAGTTCATGCAATTTAGTTTTTACACCGTTTACACAGTTTACATTTCTTTCTCTTCTTATGAAAATGTATGCTCTCTGTTGCCTTTTTTTTTTAACAAAAATGAAAGAACTTTAAAGAAAAAGTTCATTTCTTTTTTTTTGTTGCCATATATATAAAAATTGGTTCCTAGTGGTCCTTCTTGGACCTCCTTTGATCAAAAGCCTTTATTATAAGTGAAGAAATATCTCCAAAACCATGCCCTCAAAGATGTGTTGAAATTGGTTCATAAGTTAATTGTTTGAGGAATGAAGTATCCACTTATTATGGTTATAGGTTTAGGAGTCTTGGGATTCATTATTTGAAATGTAGGGAAAACAAAAATGACAACTATTGTACTTTGTCATCAATGTTGTGATGAATGTGCAACAATGTAATTCATAGGAAAATAAAAAACTCTCCCAGATGATTTTATACAAATTTTTATATGTGGAACTGGCACTGTTGTATGTGGGTGGTACAGCTGACTGCTGTTAAATTTTGCTGAATTTTGGGAGTCTAATCTGTATTGCAGTTTGGTGTGTATTTCATCTTCTCTCTTTGTCATGTCATCTATTTGTCTGATGAGGACCCAGTAGGGCTGGTGTCTCATTTAGTAATTCAGTAAGAGGACACTCTACTTAAATCTCTGTAACTGTATGTTTTGTCTGACTGTTGTAACTGATTTTGATAGCTGGTAAGTGCAGTGAAAATATTTAAATCCAACATATCTGTGCATATCTATGGACCGGATTTATCAAATCATGCATGAGTGTGTGTGCACACAGATATAAAAGTTCTGTCTTTTGCATGTACTTTAGTATACTTCAACTAAAAATAAAAACTTCATAGCAGCTGGAAACCTTTTTTCTGTTGACCTCCAGTCCTGCAGTGGTGTAGACATGTACTTGGTTAAAGGGTGCAGATGACATACTTTTTTGAAGTTCCTTTGGAGGTTCATTGACCTGCCCCATGTTAAAGGCATGATATGGTAATTAAAAAATGAATGTAAATCTGAACTGGTTACAATGATGCCTTGTTTACAGATGAAACTAAATAATTTGCAAAGGAAAGTTTGCATATTTTTGTGGATATCAATCAAGACAAAATGATGTAAACAACTTGAAAGTGTTTAGCAAGTTATTACATTTTTAACAGAAATCTTTATGATGCCCTAATATGGAATTTATTTCTCTTAAATTACTCTCATATCATCATTTATGTCCACAGTTGGCTTCCACCCCCACACACACATATGGCCACATAACAGAGCATATGAACTAATATGCACAGCGGTGAACCTGTTGAATTTACAATTACAACAATACAGTAGGGGGCATTACTAAAAACCTACACACTGGGCCACCTTGACATGCTACATAACAAATTCAGCCGTATGACTTTAAAGCATATCATGAACTAGAGCTACACAATTACGGCCAAAATGATATTTGGATTATTTTGATCAGCATTGAGATCACCATTATTTCTCATGATTATCCATTGATTTTAGCGATAAAAATGTTCCGTTCCACTGTCACATAAAAATAACGCTGCTTTCACATCCATCTTGTGCTACATTCCTGCTAATGTACAACTCTTTATATTAAAATAAAATTGTTCCTCCTTATTCGCCTGAATTCATCATGTCTCTAAGAAAATAAATAAAACAATTTTACTACTTTCACCTTTACGTTGTGCTTCATTCATGTTAATTAAAAAATCTTTGCAGACAAATAAGCTGTTTATTCACCTTTTATATAGGAATAAAACACTAGCGGAAAAATCAGAGCTGGGCCGGCGGCGGGGCAAATGACCGGGCCCTTTATACCCAAATAATCATAACATCATTTTACAACATACACAGCGGGGCTTACAAGCTTCGGCACCACGGAAAACAACTGTCATTTTGAAGTCCATCAAAGGGACATGAAATATAACACACCAAGAGAACAACAAAAACATTAGGCTACATGGTAACTAATGATAAAACAACACAAATTCAAAGCAGTTCAGCACCACGGATAGCGATCAGATCCTTTTGACACCCACTTTATCTATTTCAACTCAGAGCCTGTATCAGTAGCTTTTAAGTTTGATAAAACTGGCACAGCGCCCCACATGTTCACAAACACAATTTCAGTATGAAGTACTTTAGGCCTACTCACGACTATTTGAAGGGCACACGACGAGCCTTGCGTGCCACAAACTCGTCCACGATGCTCTGTATGTCCATTTTCTTTGCTCTCTCATGCTCTGTGGACAACATGGCAAGACCACTCATTCTCTCCTGTCCCACTGTGCTCCTCAAGTGGTTTTTAATGAGTTTTAACTTAGAGAATGAGGTTGCAACAGTGATGGGAAGAGTCAAAAATAAAAGGAGGGCAGTGCAAACCTCACTGAATGTAGAAGCTTTACCCAAAATACACTTGGAGAAAATATCGGCGATCCACTTGAAAATTTCTGTTCAAACGCATTCACCCAGAGGTTGAGGTCATTGCTTGCTCAGCCTCTAGGCAACCAGTTGGTTGCCCCAAATACTTGCAGTTGGTCACTGAATGTGAGAAACGTTAATGCAATCACCAGGCAGCCACTGAGTTTTCCTAGTTGCAAGGAGGTTACTGTTCTATTTTTACTCTAGTGTAAAAGCCATAAGGTTATTTCATAAATTTATTAACTACGCCCCACTCCATAAATAAGGTGTTCTAGTTTCATCATCATTGTTATTGGACAATCACAACATGACAGACCGACATCAAGTACAAAAACAGATTCCTCTTCCTCTTTCGGTTGGTCCCTTAGGGGTTGCCACAGTGGATCATCTGCCTCTTCAGCATATTATTGCAGGTTCTTTACCTTACAATATAACGCACCTTGAGGCAACTGTTGTTGTGATTTGGTGCTATATAAATAAAATTGAATTGAATTTCACGGAATTGAATTCAACTCTGCCACTTCCAACTTAGCCTCCTGTCTTTTTGTTAGTGCCACCATCTCCAAACCTGACACTCATCTCAGGTCCACTCTGCCTGCAGTCTCTTCCTCACCTCTTATGTGCACCCTATGTGCAACCTCAAATATTAAAACTCATCCACCTTCACTACCTCTTCTCCTTGCATCGTCACCTTTCCTCCCTCTCATTTATTCTGTCTTAGCTATATGAAGAAACAGAAAGTACTATTTGATCTGCAGTTTTTTCTGAGATTATTAATTTATATTGTGATGCAGTACTGCATCCTCATCAAACCGTTCCATGACCCCTATGATTGGTGTCAATGTCATTCTGGAAGAGAACACTCCCCTCATAATCGAAATGTTTCATTATAGGATGCAGGTGATGACTCAGGACAGCTCTGTGTTGATTTACGGTGACCCTTGCCATTAAGAGGACAAGTGAAGTCGAACTCTAGCAGCAGAATGTCCTCCGCAGTATAAATCCCTCCACTGTAGGAGTTAACAATGAATTCTCTTTCATTGTCACTTAGATCTTTTGCTGTCTTGACACAGAAATAGAAACAATGGGCGTGCTCAGCTCTGAGCCTGCTCTAACTAGAGCATGGTTGGATGTTAATTTCTGTACCATGCATTTTTTGTGTTATAAATATTATATACAAATATACACAAGTGTGAATCATGAAGTATAAACATGGAAACTTATACAATTACCTACTGATTTACTTACTGTTAGATTCCAGTTAGTTTCTAAAGCAGATTTATGATTCTTATTGGAAAATTCATAAATTATATCAAGTTTTGTGAAACCTGTTCTTTGTCAACACTGATTTTGACTCTAGTATTATTGCACTTTACTACACCTGCAGTGTGTATTAAAGGTTGTCCACAAAGGAAAAGGCACCGAGATGTCCTTGTTTTTCTCATTTGTTGTTTGTGAAACAAAGTTAAAGGCACAGACTGAAAGTCAGGAGGAGAATGACAATATCTGATCTCCAGTGGGCCTCAATAAATGTCATGTCCCACAGTCTGAGCAAGGGTTTAATATAGAAAATTGATAATTCTTTTATTTCCCAGCTAAATAAAGACTCTCTGTGGTGTAGAAAGAAGAAGAAAAGAGTAAAAAAAAATGTAGCGCTTGCTTTTGTTTTACTTCCGCTCTCTTTACTCTCGTTTGCTCTGCACTGTTAAAACAACCTGACCTTCGAAGTAGTGAGGCGGAAATGTCACCTTGCACTTCAAAAGAGGCGTATATTAATGACAGCAGCTCTGTACTGTTTCAAATTCACTTTTTTAAAAAAGCATTAGCATTAAAGATGCTACCTGCCAGTTCATTGATTAGATTAAAGGATTTACAGGTAATCTGCTTGTTAAAGTTATTTCTGAAATTTTACTGATTGGTATCTCACTTTCTCATTTAACCACTTAACCAGTGATCATTAGTTTACAGGTTAAATAATAATTTACATAAATATTGTTAATTCCCTACTGGAGAAATGCAGTTGTAGAAATCCAAACTTAAACAAGATGTTTTAATTTTCATCTTATTTTGTGCTAATGGAACACAATAGAATCATTAATAACACAAAAAGCCAAAAACAAATAAATAAACAAAACAAAAACATGCAAACTACACTAGAGCCATGCTGGCAGCTTTGTTTGTTTGTTTGTTTACTTTTTGATAATTTTTAACATTAAACACTGACTTAGTAAGAAAATTTTTCACTCATGTTTTTATTAAAAGATTTTACCCATTGTGTATATTTTCATTTTTGTTTCATGTTTTTGATTAAGACAAACTAATTTTTTTTTACCTAGATCATATTTTTTACTTAACAAATCAAAAATATAACGCTTCCAATTATGAACTTTTTCTGATACTGTTACATTTATTTGATACAGTAATATACATCATTTTTAATTTTACATGTTTGGTATTGACATTTTTATCTCTTTATATCATGATTAAACAAGTATCATCTATTCATTTTGACTTAATAAAAAATATGCCAATTAATCACATGATTTTTTTTTTATTTCAGTTGTGACTGAAGTTCAAATCCTGAATTTTCTTTTTTTTTTAAATCTCAGACATACAAATGCCTTTTTCATATATTAATAAAATGAACTACTATTTCACAAAATGTTGAGCTATTCCATCTGTTCAAACTACTGAGTCTGATCGTTGCTGAAAAAAAACTACATTTGTTCCAAATGTCTGAACAAGAAGGAATTACTGAGCTTTTAGTTTCTCGTTATGACTTTGACAGCTGGATTAAGAGTTCAGGCTTTTACTGTACACTCCTTCTGAGTTCTTAAATCAGCCAGCAGAGGGTGATATGATGACTGTCCTTCAGCTAGATGAGACTTTGCAGCTGTTTCTGTAACTTTGTGGTGAAAGATTGCTGCTTCCATGGCACAGATCAGTCACAATCAGCATAAACTAGTTATACAGCAAAGTGCTGTTTTCTCTGTGTGTACTGTATTTGTCAGATTTGCTTTTGCATCACTGTCTGAGCAGACACGATTGTTGCAAACAGACAAGCTGTGTTTGGTCATCCTCAAATAAACAAATGGAAAAAAAAGGCTTATAAACATTTTTCAGTCCCATTTGTCTGTCTTGGCCTCTGAATGTGTGTGCTGTGTCTGTCTGTATTTTTAGTCTTTTGATCTGGGCTGCCTCATTCTCCTGTTTCCCCCTTAAACTCAAGTAAAGAAACAGAAATAAGAGAAGCAACTTGTTCCTGATGCCCCACTTTCCACAGTCAGTTGGCTGTTAGTATTAATGAACACTGGTACAAGCTTAGGTCCCCTTGACCTTTTCATGTGGAGTAAATCATCCATCCTCCCATTTTCTTAACCACGTATAATACAACTTGGTATTTTCATTGGGGGAGAGATTTTGTCACTCGTCCAAGTGAGACTGAAGAAGTCACTTGGATGAGTGACAAAATGTGTCTCCCACTGAAAATGCTACGTCCATGAACAGAATCAACTTTCTGGGACACGATAGATGGAGTTACAAATGACTTAACATGACATAAAGCTTCACTAGACTTTGCCACCCTGTGTTGTAAGAAAAGCTTCTCAATAAAGGCTGTACCTTTATTGAGACGTGAATTTTTAAGGTCATAAATTGTACTGTGTACTGTG
>JAVDPK010002319.1:221651-231841 GCA_034780415.1 Cichlasoma orientale
ACACACACACACACACACACACACACACACACACACACACACACACACACACACACACACACACACACACAGTTTGAACTGGATGAATTGGGATTGATCCACTGACCATCACATTTTAAAGGCAATACAAAAAAATCAAATCCAGTTACAAAATTTAAACACCAAAATAAGAGATTATCTAAAAGATGGGGCCATTCAGCCTTTTCAAAGGCATTCTCTTCTGTACTTTGTTCCAAGAAACTAAACCCTCATTGTTGGTCTTTGTTTTCATGTGTAGGCTTTGCGGGGACTCCCGGCTACTTGTCCCCAGAAGTGTTGAGGAAAGAGGCGTACGGTAAACCTGTAGACATCTGGGCATGTGGTAAGCTCTTTGTCTATTTCTTACTACCACCTCCACAGTTTTGCTGCTTGTCACTCAGACAATGGTTGTGTTTTTGTGTGTAGGTGTGATCCTCTACATCCTTTTGGTTGGGTACCCTCCGTTCTGGGATGAGGACCAGCACAAACTCTACCAACAGATCAAAGCTGGAGCGTACGACGTTAGTCAGCCTCTCCTCACTTTTTCTCCCACTTTCACATGTTTTCATTGTATTTGTGGGTATGCTTAGGTGTGTGTTTGCTTTAGTTTCCCTCCCCAGAGTGGGACACAGTGACTCCCGAGGCTAAAAATCTGATCAACCAGATGCTGACTATTAATCCAGCCAAGAGAATCACTGCCCAGGAGGCTCTGAAGCACCCATGGGTCTGCGTGAGTAGCACACACGCATCCAACACCCTGTCAGAGCTGACAGGAAACATTATTTCATAGTCCCTGATTTGACTATCCAACAATTTGTAATTTACAAATCCTCTGTCAGCAAGTTTGAGAACATCTGCCCAAAGCTGCCAGATATCAACACCATCTGTTTCTAAACATGCAATCTCTGACGTGTGCAGACACCGGGGCAGCTTATCTTGAGCGATTTGTTCCATAGAAAGGCAAAAGCACAACGCATCTCAGGATGAGCCCTCCAATCTGCTCTTCTTCAGCAAAAATGTGTGTTCTAACAACTTTTAGCACACCCGTGAAACTGTGTTTCCACACAGATTTCTGTAGAGCTCTTGATTTTCTTCATTTGTAAAGCAGCACTCATGAAAATGATGTTTAAAGTGAAGTAACTTGATAATAAAAATATATCAGAGTGTAAAGAAAACAAAATTTGATGCTATGTAAATAGATGGCATCTCCCACGGGCCCTTTGTGATTCACTTCAAGAATAATTTAATGTTTAAAGTCTTTTCCCTTTTGCACTTACACATACAGTACAATAGGCTTTGTATAGAAATGGGTGCTTCTCAGTACTCAAGAACTCACACTCTCTGGATCCGGGCTTCATAAGTGAGGCGCACAGTGGAACACTTTCAGGATTTCTTATTAAGTTTCTGATCGATGGGTTAGAAAGAAAATAGTAATTTTATTATTAGTTTTGATTGTAATAAAATATTTTTTTCTAAGTGTTTGGGATGCCACAGCACCATGAGATACTTTGCTGTTGCTGTCAAACTGTTATCAAATCCAATAAATTGTTAAACAACAAAGTTTGCATGCATTACTGGAATGCTAGCATTTATTGGGCAATATCAGGTTTCTTGTAAAATGCAAAAATGACAATATTAATTTTTATAATTTTTATTTCGGCTCAGTAATAGTACCAATTCTGTATTTGTGAAAATGTACTCCAGATGAATTCCAGTAAAATTTTAAACAGTGGGATTAATCAGAAGTGGAATGGCTCCCTTAGATGAGCTTTGGTGTTGTCATATTTTGCTGATAAATTATTTTCGGTATGAAAATGTGAATTGAGTTCAATGAATTCAGTAATTTTTATTTTAAAACAAGTTTTTGCCAAATTTCCAAAATATTTGTTTTTTATTTTTATGACAGGTGGTCTAATAACATTTTTAATCACTGTATATCTAAATAGCATCTTCCAACTCCATTTTTATTTGCATTTCAAATATAACTATTACACTGAACATTAAGTACATTTACACATCCATCTGAAACACTTGGGTTTTCACCAGAAAGGAAAAATTATCTTTAAAAAGTTGTTTTTTTCCCTCCCCTTAGTCTACATTTTCAAGGTGTTAAGTAAATTTGACAAGTTATGCAACAAAAATTTAGCACAATTTCTTGAAAAAATATTAACATAGCAACACAGAAATCAGTTACATTTATGCTCATTCGGTGTTTTTCATTTATATTTTGTAAAACAAATTTTATGCTATATTTTCCTGTATTGTTTTGCAGATAAATTTGTATGAATCTATAAATTTAATGGTTGTGCCTTTATCAATTTAAAGCATTAACCCTGGACCTGTGATATTTACGTGAATAGTTAAGAAGAGAAATTGAGAAATTGGCTAAAAAAAACCAACAAAATCAAGATCTGAATATTTCCTTCCTGCCTCTGCCTTATATGCCATATCATATACTCTGTAACGAAACAGAAATGATTGTGCAGACACAGTAAAGCCATGTTAAATCTGTTTAGCTGGGGGTTTTGCCAGAAACGTTGTTACCTAAAGAGCCTCCGAATTAACACATTCCGGCAAAGCAGAATCTCTGTGACAGCTCCTGCCCACGTAAACCTGTCACTATCAGAGCTGCTCTTCTAACATTTTATTTTCAGCATCTCTTTCTCTGTCTCCCCACAGCAACGCTCAACAGTGGCCTCTATGATGCACAGACAGGAGACAGTCGAGTGCCTGAAGAAGTTTAATGCCAGGAGGAAACTCAAGGTGTGAAGATGCTTGATGGGTCAAAATGCAGTTGTATCTCTGATTTCAGGAGAAAGAAAGAAAGAGAAAATGTGCCTCCTTTGTTTGTTCCTCCTGTGACCCTTACTGCAGCTCATTGCAGGGAATCTTTCAAATTCTTTAGAACCTCGGTAGCCACAAAAACATCTTTCTTTTTTTCTTTTTACAAAAAATGTCATATGCATGTTTGTTCTTGCCTGCTGTGGTCATCCTAATTATAAAATATATATGTGATATTAAGACTGACCCTGTCCCTGCTCTCATGTTAGTCCCTGCATATTGTCCAATATGTCTTGGTATGCTGAAACATTCAAGAGTTCCTTCGACTGGAACTAAGGGGCCGAACCTAACCCCTGAAAAATAACCCCTCCACCATCTTGTTGTACCTCTTACTCATCCAGAACCTGTCTCATCATGATGCACTTCTGCACCTCTGTTAGCCAACTAACATCCTTCCGTGCTTCCCTGATTCTGGCTTCCAGCCTTCTTCTCCATTTCTCTGTATCCATTCTTGATCTTATATCCAAGTGTTTCTGGGATTACTGTGGCAATGGTATATTTGAGATCTTTTTTTCAGTAATACTGGTTCAAATCCCAGTAAGTACATGCATCCAGTGAGGATTCTGAGCGTAGACTCAATGGTACTCAAACCTACCTTGGAAGACCTGACTAAAGCCATCCCAGCTCGGGCTCCACCCAGTTTACCAAGGTCTGTGTCAAGTGTTGGGGAACCAGACATACTGATGAGAAGTGTACTGCTGGAAGAAGACACACATGGGCAAAGATGGGTTAAATAGCCTATCTCAAATCCTTTCTACTAAGGATCACTGTCTCTGCATTTACTGCACTCTCAATCTGTGAGATAGTCAGGTGTCTATATCAACATTTAAGCAGTCTTTGCTTGCTGTGACCGTTGACACGTCAGACGCTGGTGATACTGGACATTTTTTGACACACTGTTTAAAAGCTCATTCAGAGATGACACCAGCATGTTAAACGGGCTTTCAGGTGGACTCTTGTGATGCTGTCTCCTGTTCTTCCTCCTCAGGGTGCTATTTTAACCACCATGCTTGTCTCCAGGAACTTCTCTGGTGAGTGCTGTTCTTTAAAAAGATGGGGATGAGGAGAAGAAGATGACATGCCATCTGTCTTTTGCCATCTCTTCACACATTTGCACGCACACAAACACACATTAACACACAGCAGGCTGATGGGAGATGAGTGTTACAGTAGAGATATTTGCTTGTTTTTTGTGCTTTCCTTAAAGGCTCACACATCATAGTTGTCTTTATATCAGGCTGTGTTTGATGAAGCAAAAACTACAGAAGTCATACAAACATTCTTTAGAAGCAACCTTTTATCATGTCGGAGTCACATATAACCAAATCTAGTTTATTACGAGTGGTATTTTTAACAGAAATCCAGGAATATGCTAATAGAAGTGTGAGAAAACTAAAAAAAACATCAACACTCGCTGGCCTGACTTATGCTAGCAAATCTCCGTTAAGTTGAGTGGTTGGTTATTTTCACTATAGCAACTCTCAAGCATTGAAGTAAGCACTGTATATATGTGAGTGCTCTCTGAAGAAAGCCAAATATATGTGCAAAATGTAACAAATTTCCTTTCATATGAAAGCGTTACTGGCACAAAACTATGATTCTTTTTTAACCAATCAGATTTTGATTTACAGGACTGTAGGTAGGACTAAAGCCATCTAACAGCCATCATATTAGGACACCAGGTAAAATAATTTTGTTCAAATCAGACTGTATATAAAACACAGAGTGAAAAGTGAATGCAATGCGACAATGCCTTAAACCTGTGTTCTTTCTCATGGTCAGCAGGGGGCGACTCCTCTCGATGGAAAAAGAAGTCAAGTTTTATAGAAAGCGGCTCTTGCTCCCCCCCCCCCTCCCCTTAATCTGTGTCCTCAGAAAATACATTTTCTGCTGATTTTATGGTCACAATAACCAGCTACCAGTTTGGATTTGGGAGACAGATACCCTCTCTTCTTTTAAGATTAGGCTTAAAGCTTATAGTTAGGGCTGGATCAGGTAACCTTGAACCACCCATTAATTATGCTGCAGTACGCTTAGGCTGCTGGGGGACTTCCCCTGATCTTCACTCATCTCTTTTCATTCCCTGTGTGTTCATATACCACTACTGCATTTAACTATTAGTTCCTATTAAATTCTGCCTTTTTCTCCCATAGTGTGTCTTTTGGTTTGTCTTTCTCTGCTCTCTTCTTTTTCACCTCACCCCCACCCAGTCGTCAGGGATGGCTGTCCCTCCCTGAGCCTGGTTCTGCTGGAGGTTTCTTCCTGTTAAAGGGAATTTTCCTTCCCACTGTGGCCATGTGCTCGCTCACAGAAGACTGTGGGGTTGTTGGAGTTTCCTTCTAATATTGGGTCTTTCCCTTAAAATATAAAGCAGCTTGAGGTGACTGTTGTTGTGAATTGATGCTGAATTGAATTGAGTTGAATGTTTGCAACCTGAGGAGTCACCACCTGCTGGCCATTAGAATAAATGTGGGTTTAAGACACTTCTGCACTGGCTTCACTTTATAGACACATGAAGGCATGTGCAGCCATATTTTGTATACATGGATATCCACAAAGAATGGGATAGGTAGATGGCACAGACATGAGAAGAAAAAGTTTTCTATTTATATATGTAAAATCCCAGAAACAATTTAGAAAACATGCAGGAAAAGAGGGCCTACTTTATGTTAAAAATATCAGCCTTTTGTTAATATTTAGCAGTCTGGGCTTTTTATCCCACAAGTAAAATGTGTGTGGGAATCTTCATTCCTCTGTGCCATTGAGTCCCATTGTTATCCCGAATCTATTAAAAAATACATCAGTGAACTGCACTGTTACGCTGTGTGACAGGTTCCTTTATTACCATGATCACAGCACCACTAGAGCAAACAATGTAGATTCATCTTCCACTAAAAATAGTCCCCCAGCAATTTTAGCATTTAGTCCTATTTAATGACTAAGAATGGCACTATATGTTGTGGGCTGAGATTAAAACATTTATTGAGCATTTTACCATTTTATTTTACATTGTAGAATATTTAGTAAGACAACAGCCACTGTTTGCTTTAGACAGATTTGCACACTAAAGTCAGTTTGCTAACTAGTTTGATGAGGTTGTTTATTTAACAGATGAACCATGTCAAAAGTAAACAGGTAGAACTCCTTCCAGTTGTGTTGTCCTGACATATCGTTGGTGTACAAGTTTAAAAATATGGGCTCTCACAAAGACTACAACAGGAAAAGAAGACCAAGATTTCCCAGCAAGCACAAAACCAGATCAGATCCTTCTGCAGGGTTCAAGAAGTGGACACATCTCCACATCAGCTATTGAAAGGAGACTGTGTGAATCATTACCATTACTTAGGAAGACTAGTGAAAAGTACTGCTGGGACTAAGCAACAAAAAGAAGAAACATTATATGAGTAGAACTCTCGATTTTGGTCTGATGGGTCCAAATGTGAGACTTTCAGTTTCAGCCACTGCATCTTTGTGACTGTGTCTCAAGGGCAGGTAACATAAGCAGAATTTCACTCGCTAAACTGGAGCATCAATTTATTGTATAGGCTGTTAGTACAATTATCCACCAAGAATTCACATTATTTGTAAGTACAGTGATCTGAATAGCTGAGCAGACAGTTGGAGCCTTAATCCACACCCACCAGTTACTCAAAGGGGTCACACCCGTAATAATGCATAACCTTAATCCTTAAAAAAATTTATAGGGACAAGTTATGAAAAAGATCTATAAAGACAAATTATTTTTTGCAACAGGCTGCAAGTAGGTTAAGTATGCTGTAATGTTGGGCATTTTATCATAGGAGTCAGTGGGGATTGACTCACTTTTATGATCAGCCTCAAGTGGCCATTTGAGGAACTGCAGTTCCTCCAATCTGTAGCCAGACTAGTGGCGGGCACAGCTACCATAACATTCTGCAGTGACACAGCATCCCATCTGCTTTAAGAATAGAATGAACATCCTTACTTTTTTTTTTTTTTTTTTTTTTTTTTTTTTAGCAGTGAGTTAAATCAAGAGGTTCTGTAAGAGCCTCCCGAACAAAAATCAAGATAATGGACGGCTGCATCACATGATCTGACTTCTGCAGTCACTGACTGACAGTCAGCTGAGATTAGGATGAGCTGGAGTGCAGACTGAAGGAAAGCAGCCAACAAATTAGCAAATGTAGGAACTTCATGAAGGGTGTTGGTGAAGCTCCAAGGGATGACCTCATGAAGCTAGTTGAAGATTGAAGTGTGCAAAGCTGTTACTGGAGCAATTTTGGCATTAAAACAAAAGTATCAATCATATATAGGTTTGCTTATACTCTGGCTTTCTTCACAAACCAATATGAGTTATTTCATAGTTTGGATGCATTCTTATATTAGTATTATTCTAACCTGAAGAAATGTGTGTCCATAATTTTGACTCTTACCGTTAATGATCGAACTATCCTTTGTGTTTTTCAGTGGGCCGTCAGACTACAGCCCCTGCTGCTGTCAGCACTGTGGCAGGAACCACAGCTGGCATCGTGGAACAAGGTAAACAAATCTCACCGGCACATCTTTTAGCATCTTTTTCCTGCATCTTTTAAAACTTTATATGCTTTCCCGACATTGAGGCAGCAGCAGTTGTGATTAAAAGGATATCTCCCAGGCTCCCAACATCATACACTCCTTTAGCTCTATCCCTCAGCTCATTTTAATCTCTTTTCCCAAATCTTTCTCTCCCCCCCTTCCTCGCCTTTAATGCTCCTTCAAATGTTTGGCAAGGTAAGCAACCTCGTTTCTCATCTGGGAGGGAAGAGTATTACTGTTCAGATGTCTTGCCCCATCATAGGTTCAGACTTTTCGTTCCCTTTGGGGACAAATAGCATGCAATCCAGTGTCTAAGTCAAGGCTTAGATGTCACATTTTAAATGTGAAGTGCAACAAATGTCTAGTGCTGCTTTTAAGTTGGAGATCGCACACCCACTCAGCGCTCCAAAGTGATGAAGGATTAATGTCAGCAGAACTGTAGCTTTTTTTTGGTGCTATTTCTTCCTCTTTTATCGTCAGTGCTTAAGCAGGAAAACACATACTTCATTTTTATTTTTTCATTTCATCCACATGTCCCTTATACACTAATTCCTGCCCATCAGTGAACTCTGTGAAGTAATCCAGCCTACTCTTGAGATTAATAAACCCATTATCATATACCTGCATCTCCGTTCCACTTCCCTCATGCTTTCGCTCCTAATCCCCCTTCTATCTGTGCCAACTGTGTGTGAGAGTATATTCGGATTATACAGAGAATTAGTTTGACTTTTCCCCCCTCCCTCATGGCTGATGCCCTCTGGTTATCTAACGCTTTGGGCAATGGATCAGGGTTAGGAAGTGCCAGCAGGATAGAGAATTTTTTTTAAAGTGTGTGTGAGTTTTTGCGTGTTTTATTCATTTGCTTATTAATGTCTTTTTACAGGAAGAAGGGAGGGTGTTTTCTTCTTTTTCAGAGGGAGGGTTAAATTCTGTCTTTTTTCTGCCCCTAAGGGTGGTGAATGGGAGGATAAGCATTGTCACTCTCTGTGTGGTCTGCATGTTCATTTGTGAGAGTTTGAGCACTTTGATGAGCAGGTGATTTTTTTTTCTTTAAGCCAGTGCCTGCATGCATGCATGAATGATCGTGGGTCTGGATCTGCGTTTGTGTGAGCAGATTTACAAAGCAGTGGTCATCTGAAGGTATATAATGTGTACTCTTCCATCTGAGGGTGTGTCGTTCTGCCTCTCTGCAGCAGCCAAGAGTCTCCTCAACAAGAAGGCTGATGTCAAGGTAAGCTAGCTCATTGTCTTCATTTTCATCTGCAATGTTTCCTCTTTATAGTCTTGGCTGCCCTTACAGTGATCTGCTACTTTTATTATTCCATAAATATTTTGGTCAGAGGGATAATGCGATACGTTCGGGGTGATCTGACCTTGTGAAGCACCACTGCATTCACTTTCATTTTTTACCAAGATATTGTTTTGTATCCTACACTTTTCTGTTATCCTTTCATGTTTATCATCAGAAGTTCACCAATGCTCCTGTCTATGGTCTTAGTTTTAATTTAAACCATGCTTGTTGAACCTGGATCTCAATAATGTAGCAAATTCACACAAACACTTGGAGCATTGTGTAAAAAAAACACCATGATTTGCAAAACAGTTAAGTCCTAATTTAATTAGAAATAGTAAAACAGAGGAAGGTGTGTTTAGGAAGGTATTATCCAAACGAATGTTGAATTGGAAACATGTCAGGAAGCATTTCAAAAGAGATGGGACTAAAGTGACTCAATAAAAAAAAAAAAAGAAAAAGTAAAACACAGCAAAAAATAAATGGTGGAACATCTAACAACTATTTAGATTAACTGATAATAGGCCAGTAACATGACTGGATGTAAAAACACCATCTTTCAGAAGAAAAGATGGGAAGTGGTTTACCGCTCTGTAAAAGTCTATGTCGGCAAATAGTTCAATCATTTAAGGATATGTTGCTCACAAAGAATTTGGTGACTGTGTTATAACCTTAGAAAGATCAAAATATTCAAAGAAAATCCCTGTATGCAAGTGACAATGCTGAAAACCGGTAACGGCTGTGATCTCCAGGCCCTCCGATGGCACTGCATAAAAAATGCTCTCAGTTCTGTAGTGGAAATCACTGCATGGCAAATAGTAAATAAAGTGGTGCATGTACTGTGTAGTTCTTTTCTACTCAGACTGAGCACTTTTTACTACAAGCTGCGTTCACCCATTCACACACACGTATTCATGCTTTTAAGTGCTGTTTATCTGTCATGCACACACTCACTCTCCAGCTGACTGATTGGGGGAAACTTGGTTTCAGTATCTTGTCCAAAGTAACTTCAACTGGGATCAAACTACAGACTTTACGATTAATTGAAAACCCACTCTGACTCCTGGCTCAGGAGCACTAATGCAAAGTAAAATTTTACCTTGCCAAGAAAAAAAAATGTATCCAAAATGCAGAAATGCCACAGATTTTCTCTGGGCCTGAGCTCATTTAAGGTGGACTGTGGTTAAGTAGAAAACTGTCCTCTCAGTCTGAACAGCCAAAATTTTAAATTCCTTTTGGAAACTATGATTAGTATATCCAGTGTAGAGGGATCATCCAGCTTGTCTTAGTGGAAAGTTTAAAGCCAGAATTGATAATTTATAGGGGTGTATTATTGCACATGGTGTAGGTCAGGGGTGTCAAACTCAGTCATAGGATGGGCCAAAATTGAAGCCACAGTCTGAGTCGCGGGCCGAACAGGATTAAAAATAATAATTTTAATCAGTAATATGAATTTGAATGGTCAGAATACAGCAACCTTTTCCTC
>JAVDPK010002319.1:233011-251349 GCA_034780415.1 Cichlasoma orientale
ATTCTAAATTGCCCATAGGTGTGAATGGTTGTCTGTCTCTCTGTGTTGGCCCTGCGACAGGCTGGTGACCTGTACAGAGTGTACCCTGCCTCTCGCCCTATGTCAGCTGGGATAGTCTCCAGCCCCCCCGTGACCCTGAACGGGATAAGCGGATGAGAATGGATGGATGGACACAATTTCCAGATATCATTTAGTCTTATTCCAAAACTCCAAACATTCTCGCTCACTAAAACACATTTTACACAGCGAGTCACTGCACAATCTTCCTCAGAACCTTTCACCCTTTCTTGGAACTCTAACGCAACACCTAATTTTGAAATCTTTGCAGAATTAGAAGACAGCCACAGTTCCGTGTCCCTGTTTCTAATTATTCGATGAAGTGTGTAATGAATGCTCAGCGGTGTTATTATTTTGACTGGCTGTGTGCGATTGTGTGCTTTCGTCCACAGATGTGTTTTTTTTATGTTTGTGTGAGGTTTTGCCAGAAGAGTCAGAAGTTTAGTTAATTTAGTTTGAAAACTGAGTTTATGGTTTGGAATTTTGAGAAACAACTCTTCAATCGCACAAACACTGGAAACCACATCACACAGCTACAAGAATCTGCACTAACTTCTATTCTGACATCACTGAATCTCTGTTAGTCTCTTTCTTCCTTTTAGCCTCGTATGTGTTTGCAGTTTGTTGGCTTGTTCTGTAAGTGGCTGCATTCTAAAAGTGTGTTTGTGTCTGTCTGCACGTATGATGTGATGCAGGTTGTGTTTGTATGAGTCGGTGTGAAGCCTGTATGTAAACTCTATAAATGCAGTTTTAACTGTACAGATGGTCAAATATCTCTAGAAAGACTTCTACATAGCTCAACATTGTGAAAGGTAATACATTTCTTTCTTGCGGTAACTAGATATTATACTGTTCGCACAACATCATTTATGCACACGAAGTATTTTGTGTGCAGGAGTTTTACACATGGTTATGCAGTATAAATACTATCTTTTAAAAATAAGATTAATTTTTTTTTTTTTTTTTTTTTTTTTTTGGCGCCTGTCATGTCTGGCAGTTTTGCAATCAGAATGATAATCTGAATGCACTGTTGTACCAAACATATTTACTTTCACAAGAAAAGCTCTATAAGTTTCCTATAGGCTATTCTTGTTAATTTTTGAATTTTATGTTATTTTTATTTATTTTATATACATATATATATATATATATATACATATATATATACATAAACAGCATTTTTATACTTTATAAATGATGGATTGAAGGCAAACAAGTCTAAGAAAGTCTATGTAAATGATTAACTACTGATTTTGAGGCACATTTACACATACAGTTTATGAAGTGAGCTGTGTTAATGGAGTTTTTAATAATCATTTATCCATCCATCCAGCCATCCATTTTCTTTCGCTTATCCGGGGGCCGGGTCACGGGGGCAGGAGTCTAAGCAGAGAAGCCCAGACTTCCCTCTCCCCAGCCACCTCCATCAGCTCATCAGGAGGGACCCCAAGGCTTTTCCAGGCCAGCCGAGAGATATAATCTCTTCAGCGTGTCCTGGGTCTACCCTGGGGACCTCACCCGAGAGACGCCCAGAAGGCGTCCTAGTCAGATGCCCGAGCCACCTCAGCTGGCTCCTTTTGATGTGGAGGAGCAGCGGCTCTACTTTGAGCCCACCTCCCGAATGGCTGCACTCCTCACTCTATCTCTAAAGGAGAGGCCAGCCACCCTTCGGAGGAAGCTCATTTCTCCCACTTGTGTTTCTTATTCTTTCGGTCACCACCCAAAGTTCGTGACCATAGGTGAGGGTAGGGAAATAGATCAACCAGTTCCCTGTTCACCACGACAGACCGATGCAGCATCCGCTGCTGCACTGCAGACACAGCCCCGAGCTGTCTATCAATCTCCCATTCCCTTCTCCCGTCACTCGTGAACAGGACCTCGAGATACTTAAACTCCTCCACCTGAGGCAGCAACTCGTCCCTGAGCCGGCATAGGCACTACACCCTTTTCTGGCTGAGGACCATGGCCTCGGACTTAGAGGTGCTGATCCTCAAAGCGGTTTGCCCCGAGTACCTGAAGGCTCTGGATGTTGTAGGGCTGTCTTGGCTGACAAGCCTCTGCAACATCGCATGGAGATTTGGGGTGGTGCCACTGGATTGGCAGACTGGGGTGGTGGACCCCATCTTTGAGAAGGGAGACCGGAGGGTGTGCTCCAAGGTACTTATAGCTTATAGTCCTCATTGTCTGCAATGTTGCCTTCTGGTAGTGCAATCTGTAAATTCTGACCATCTTCCCTTACTTTGTAACCATCAGACTACACTTTTCCGGTCCGAATGGCATTCCGATGGATTTGCTGCAAATCCTAGTGGTGTGGATTAGTGACCCGATATCTCATTCACATCCTGCACTCAATGGTGACTTGTGCAATTGGCTTGAAATTGGCCTCTAGTGTTGTTCTCCACATCCCTACGGAATTCCTGTTGAAGGCTTTTAGGGTCCTGTTGATATTGTACAGTTCCAGGCAGGCTAGGATCCATGTCTGAAGCACTGAGTCATAGGATTCATTGTAATCAATCCAGGTGGTGCTCAGGTTGGTCAGTCTGGTCTTACTATCTCAAGTGACTACTCTACCTAGCGGTAGCTGTTGCTTTAGTGCTGCTCATGTATAGAGGCACTGTTCATCTTCACTTCTAAGACGCCTGACAAGAGCAGAAACTAACTGAAATAATTGAACTGAAGTGTATGCATTTATTGACTCAGCTGTGATTTGTTTTATCACATTTATTATTTCTGAAACAAAGATTGGCCAAAAAAAATGTTGCAAGCTTATATGCAATGATGTCACTCTGGCATTATAATTTCTAAGGCTTGATGGGCTTTGCCTGAGCCACAGATAATATTATGAAAACTCTCCACAAGTGATTACCTTTGACTAATGAAGCAGTTTCATGCATAAAGTGTTGTGTAGGAAACTGAACCCCTCCAATGCTCTCTGTCTATGGAGTTTTTTCTTTGAATTGACTGCTGACTAAATGTTATGAAGTGATACATTTGAGATATTCATAGAACCCAAATATTCTTTTTTTAAAGTTCCAACTTTTTTTTTTTTTTTTTTTTGCACTGAACTGTAATTTATTTATTTGGATCTTGTAAAAGCTTGCATTTCCTCAGAGGTTTAATCACATTCCTTTGGAAACATCAATACTGCAGTTGCCCCAGAGTTAGCATATTTTACCTGAAATTAGAAGGGACAGATCACTTGGAGATGGTATGTTGCTGTTAAAATAGATCCAAAAGCATAGCATTTGCCAAGAGCAGGTGCAGAAAATAGAGACATTATCCACCTTGGAATTGTAAGAGGAAACCCGATGCCTTTGATTATGCAGGCAGCAGTTTTTTTTACTACGACACTGCTTGCTCAGGTTCAATGTTAAAGAGGAATATACCAGCTAAATTGAAACAACAGGAGAAAAGATTGCTTTACGCTGAAAGGCCTGGAGAAAGAGCGTCTTCGGGCCCAACCTTGGCTTGCCTGTTTTTTCAGGGAAGCACTCAGGATCGATGCACTCTGACTGCTTGAACATCTGCAGTGCAATGAATTACTCCTGTAGCTCCCCTGTGGTTCCACCTATACCTCAGCGGCTGATGCAGCTGACAGCACTGCAGAGAACCTCTCAGGCCTTATGTGCCACAATCACTTCCTCTCAAAGTTTGCTCCTGAGCATTAGGATTAGGTTAGTTTTCTAAGAACTGCCACACCACACACACACACACACACATACACACACACACACACACACACACACACACACACACACACACACACACACACACAGTTTGCTTGTTTTTTAATTGTGTGGGCATGATTAAGAAAGCATTACATTATGATGAGTCTAAAGCACAGTCGCTGTATGTATTCAGCAGTCTGTAAATGCTACATCTTGTTTCAAAAATGTGCCGGAGGGTCACACACACACAGATCAGTTACAACATTAGGACTACTGACAGATGAAGTGCAAAACACTGATCATGTCGAATGCATCGTTCTGAGAGGAAACCTTAGGGCTGGCCTTCATCTAGTTTGTTGCAGACCAAGGACATCCCCCTTGGCAACAGAACTGACAGACAACAACGGCCCTTCAGTGCTGCAAAAACTGCTCAAGAATGGCTTGACAGACATCACAAAGAACCCAGTGCACTGACCAAGGCTCCAAACTAATCCTCGTTCTATTGTGTGCTTTTGAGTCCAGGTGTGCTTCTGCAGCACTGACAGAGAGTTTGGGATCACTGTCACACTGACAAATGAAGCCAATTAGATGCTTTCCAGATGGTACTGCATTGTAGATCAAAATCTGGTGGTACTTTTCTGGGCTCATGACCCCATTCATTTTGATACAGTCCCCTGCAGCAGTTGCTGAAGTGCAGCATCAAACCATGACAGAACCTCCACCATGTACCGCTCTCCTGACCTCCTCCATAAATACTGACTACAGTTTGAAGCAACAGTTTCAAACCTGGACTCATCGCTCCATGAGACCTGTTACCACTTGTTCTCAGTCCAGTACTTGTGCAATCTGGCGCTCCTCAGTCTTTCCCCCCCATTTCCCTTCTGTAAGATTTTTGCTTGGGTTTTCTGATTTCTTTGAAAATATGCAGCAGTTGGTCTGCAGTTCTTGACAGGTGTGTTTGTTATGATCCTGGGCCAAAAAGTGACTTTCTACTCCCGAGAGAGGAGGCTATATGCATATAACTGTACCGAACAAGAACTCGCTCACTGGCAGCGGCGATTACACTGATAGTGGTGGGGGCAAAGTGTGTGATGGAGGTGCACTTTACTCAGCCTCCATTAACTGCCATTTTCTACTGCCAACAGTAGAAAATGCTGAAAGTATTTGAAAATGCAGATAGACCCCCTCCACCCCCACTACACTACCCCAAACATTACCCCTCCCCTCTCTTCACCCTGCACAGCCATATACTGTAATATATGGGTGTGCAGGATATTCAAGTAGAGTAAGATGAGTAGTGTGTGCAACACACAAGCAGAAGAATATATTCTCCCCCCAGCCTGGGTGGCAGTGATGAATGTGCGGGACAAACTTGCTGCACAGTCACCCAGGCAGCTCCACATGCCCAAGAGAGTACAGAGAGCCAGCTACACACCAGTAGCAAGAGCGGGGGAGAGAGAAGAGTACTTGAAGCAGTTTGATTTCTTTAATTCTAAGTGCATTCCACACTGACAGGATGGGGACATGGTGCCCCGAGACCACCAATCCTTCTGCAGCCATAAAACACAAGCACTAAATCTACGGGGGTTCTTTCTGCTGGATCAAAGAGCCCTGAGTGGATTCACTCGCCCCCTCCCTCCCTCCCTCCCTCTCTCCTGACTTCTGACTCCACTGGTGCGCTACACCAGAAGAGATGCAGTAACAGTCAATTTGTCTGTTTGTTTGAAGGAGAGCCAACAAATAGTTTTGTCTGAGCCCGCAGAGGCCTGAAGTGACCATTAGATGCCCATCAGTTAGAGACTATGACAAGTTAATGGCAACACTATTATTTTATGTGCATCTGCCTCATCAAGGTTGTTTCCACCACAGACCCTGTTTCACTGTGTCTGTGGGACTGAATGAGAAACAGGAACTCACTGAGAGCAGCCATCATGCTTCTGTAATTAGGAGGTCCGTTTTTAAGCAGAGTGGGTCCAGGGTTGGTGTAGGGCGTCGATCCCAGTTCCTTCTGGGACGCGCTGCAGGTGAGAAATTGTGAAATTGACGCAGAGGCATTAGCAGATCTAAGGTACCCACTCAGAGCACAGCAGAGATTAATAACCTCTCACCATGGGCTGCTTTCTACTCCTTCACTTCACTGTTTTTGTTTTTTGCAGAGGAGTAGAGTGATGCACTCCTCCTGCACCGTGCCCACCTGCCTGCCTGCCTGCCTGCACGGCTGTATCACATTTTAGCAAGTGTACTGAGATGCCTCATACAAAGCACAGCCTTGTGCATTTCACGCACCTAACCGAAATTTAAAAAGAAAGCAGTAATTTTTGCTGGCACTGGGCATATTTTTTAAGCCAGCTGAACTGAGGTTTATTAAAATCTCAGTTATCAAACATATGAAATACCCAACTTACCCAAGCCTTTTAACCTGCAAAATCTCCAAGAATTGCTGCATTAATGGATGGCATTGATAGTTCCCATTATTAGGTTTTTGAAGCTCAGGTTAATGCCCTGTGTTAGGAGCATGCCCGGGTCCTACAGTAGCTTATGCTTATGCTAACACTGGAAGAGCAGGAACTGTGGTTGGAGGTTTTGTGTTGGTTCTAGAAATGCTTGGATCGTTGTTGATTGGACAGGCGTGGTTGTGCTGTTTTGGTTCTTCGATGCTAAAAACAGCAGAATAATGAGACGGCTTTGTCGCGTTAATCAAATTAACATTTAGCGATCATTAAGAGGAATAAAGAAGCAAAATCATTATACTGTTAAACATGAAATTAACAATAATTCTTTAATGGAAGCTTTTTGCTAAGACCAACATGTATGGGGGGATATTAATGCCTTTATTTAGAGCAAACACAGAATCATTGCTTTGAAATGTTGAGCTGCCACCTCGACTTTCCCTCAGCAGACATCTGAGAGACTTTGCAGCAGTGTGGTCAGCGGGGCCGCTGATAATGTGTTTGTTCAGCTGTTGGTTTCAGGACACTGAAAATTTGTTATAGTGGAGGAAATGCTGGGCGATGCGAGGACAACACTGATAACTTCTTTCTGGAGTTTTCCCCCCTCGGGTTGATGGAAGTGAGGTGAAAAAATATGTCCACTAAGACTATTTCAGAGTCAGTCACAGCAGAGTGCTCCCAGAGACGTTCTGGTTAAAGTGTGCTGAAGCTGAAGTCCAGGTGGAAATGCTGCTGGGTGATTTATTGTGGACCTTGTTCTTGTTCTGAGGATTTACATCTTCTCGCTTCAACTTCTTTTATGCAAATGACCCACTCTTAATTTATAATAACCACCTACGCATGTACTAATCATGCTGCTTAATCACAACTGGAGAGCTTCATAAAGAAAGCATTCATCTGGCCTAATTGCCATGCAGCCCGTGTATTACACAGAGAACAAAAGGGAGAGGTGTGAGAGCGGACAGATGTAGAGATTACTGGCTTAAAGCCATCAGGTTCTGCTGGAGAATGTCAACTCTGTCCCGAGCACAACAATCCGAAGGTAAAAATGTCCACTTTAGAAATGGACTGGTACCGGTAAGGAAGACAAAGGTCAAACTCATTTCCCCTTCATGCAGACAATAATTGTTTTTAGAGCTTGCGCGTTGATTGCACAATCAACACTCAATATTGAAGAGTTGTGAAAGTGTTTTCACAGGATTCTACGCAGCACTGTAAAGAAAAACTGAGGACACCCTTCCTCCTTCAGTAGGAGTTAAGAGGTTAAAGTGTGATCATCTCTGTAAGCACAAAGGTTTTGGCAGTTTGCAGATCAGGAGAATTCCGGTGTGAGCTAAAAACAATGCCACAATCTTTCCAGGTGGGGACATCCCAACAAATCTGCTGCACGCTCAGACCGTGCAATGATCAGAGAAATGAAAACAAAAAAAAACAAGCTGCATCTACATTACAGGCCTCAGCATGTTAACTGTTGAAGCTCATGACAGTAAAAGACTGAACAGGTATGGCTTGTTTGGGAGGGCTGCCGGGACAGTGCCTCACTTCTCTGAAAAGAACATGGCAGCAGTTCAGTTCAGTTCGATGTTATTTATTTAAGACTTCTGGAACAATGTTCACTGGGCAGATGTGCCGCAATGCACAGTCCTGCCTGACCGCTAAAGCTTGGCCAAAATTTGGACGTCGATCAAAGCACAACAGCAAATCTATAACAGAACGGCTGTTCTTGTGTAACCGTGCTCACTTCCACTCGGCTGTAACTGGCTCATCCAAACAGCCCCTCAACTCCGCGCTGTGTCGTAAATGGTGGATGAAGGCTTGTTTATCTATTAGTGCTGCTGTTCATTATCTGGATAAGAGCAGAATATGTACTGGCAGGCTGGCTCTTTATTGGCACCTCACACGCAGCACACTACAAAAAACAGCACGCATAGCAGCACAGGAGCTAGCTAGCTAGCCTGCTGTTACATACGGTAACTGCTGTAACAGCTACAGTATGTAACAAATTACTGAGAGTGGTTCAAAATGTGTTTGCATGAAAGTGAACTATGAATTGTAATTGTAGTAACTGTAACAGTTATCTGTCTATAATTGTTTATTCTCACAGAGCAGTCGCTCTATCTGTATATAAGTACCCCTCTGCTCAAGCTCATAGTGCTTCCTGCTATAAGTCTCATTCACCCTATTGCACACATTTATAAAATGCTTTTATCTGCACCCACGTGCTCTTGCTAGCATTCACACACTTGCATCGGGGCAGTTTAGTGTCCAGCATCTCGCCCAAGAACAATCAGACCGCTGTCCTTCCAGTTTATAGACAGCCTCCTCTGCTACCCGGGCCACATTTTTAATGACAATAATGAAACAATCGTGGGTTTAGTGTGATTGTATGGAAACATCATTTTTGCAACTCATTCCCTAAATAGTTTCTGGTATTTTTAATTATCATTTCAAATATCGAAGCCACGTGATTCAAAATGTGTACGACATTTCAGTGGACCTAACACTAGATCATGACACCGGCAATCAGGGGCCTCACAATTCAACTGTAGTGGCCGCCTTAAGGTCTTTAAAGCATCTGTTTATCTTGTGCTTTGATGTAATACTTTGCACTAATCACAAACAAATATGCAATTAACTGAACTGCCACACAGTGAGCCGGAGGGTCTCAGGAGCCCTTTATGGTCTGGGATACTTTGTAATCTATGCATCCATCTTAATATTTCCATCTTTACCCACAAGAGATTAAAACAGTATATTTGTTATTGCTTACCATAAAACAGGTCCTAACACTAAATTAGTAAATTGAAACATTAAAAATAAGTTGATACTACTTTTTATACCTAGCTTATTTAGTTATCTGTAGTGACCTCGGTAAAAATTTACTCAACTCTTCAAATGCAAACACGGCACAAAAACATCATAAACGTTCCATCCATCCGTTCTGCCTTATAGATGCTTTCTGGATTAAAAATGAATGAATGAATTAAATTCATTAAAAAAAAAACTTTTTTTTTCTCTGCAGATATCCACGATGAGAATGGGTTAAAGCCAGTCATGGTTTACATCCACGGAGGATCCTACATGGAGGGAACTGGCAACATGATTGATGGCAGCATCCTGGCCAGCTATGGAAACGTCATCGTCATCACCATCAACTACCGGCTCGGAGTTCTCGGTGAGTTCACCAATCAGGGCTTTGATTGGTTTGGAGAAGTGCTGATTGTGTCAGAAGGAGTTTATTGATTTAATGATTGATTGGACTGTTTGGCTCTCCCTCTCGCGCTGGCTCGCTGTGTGGGGTTACATTCAGAGGGGTGGACGTTAGAAATGTTCTTAATCTTTTTTATCTTTGAAGCTTTTAATTAAACTGGCATTTGCAGATATTTGCAACACCATTCTCACTCTTCACTGTGATTCCTGGGGATTTTAACCTCCGTCTATCATGCACGTCGTTTTTCTTATTGTGGAATTCTCCCATAGTGGCAGCAGAGAAGGTGGTTTGTGTTTTTTTAGCATTCATCTCTATTTAAAATGGTTTTATCCTATTGCAGCCTTAAATGAACCCCGCAGTGTAAGACGTGTTTATGTAAAAGAAACAAATTCATCACTAAAATCAGCTGGAAAAATATCAGTTGTGGTCTAAGCTGGCGTTCACAGCACAGAGCTGTGTATCATGTTTTTACACAAAATAAAGGTTTATGGCTCACATGCTTCATCCAGTCTTTGACATAAACTTTTGGAATCTGAATGTCGGCTGTTTCAGAGGCTGATGGCGTTAAATGTTTTGAAGGATGAGTTTTGAAATTTCAATCACTTTATACTGAAATTCTTCGGGGGGGGGGGGGGGGGCGAGACCTCTGCAAATGTTTTATTAGAACATTTGCCCTTTTCTTTTCAAGTTGAACTATGGAGAAAAGAAAAAACACTTCCCGTTTCTCAGAAAGTATTTTGCAGTAACAGCATTCTTTAATTTGTCAGGAGATAAAGTCTTTTCTTCAAACGCGTTCAGATGATCCGATAAAGCTCGTCTTTCAGGGACAGATTCACTAAGAGAGTCAAAGCAGCACTTTTTTCCTTAAAGCGATTATTTACAAACTGAGGTGATGCAAATGATAAAGATGAGGGTGCCATGGCACAAAACTTTATACAAAAAAGATTTATTCCTTGTATTTTACCAGTGGCATTAAATATTCGGATAGACTAAATAATATTCCAAAAAGCGTTTGATCAACTGTGTCAACCTCCGATCAGCATGATGATGAAATGGTGCTGCTGATGATGAGGGAGGCGTAACAGCAATGCACTCAGTCAAACCAGCATGATTGTTAGACGGTCCCCTGAACAATGGTACATATGTAAAGTCTGCATTGGTTTTCTCTGATGATCAGAGCTTTATTCTTTGCTTCTTTTCCCCTGATGGCAGCGGGAACTTCAAAGCTGCTCCACGCTTCTCGAGCCATTCTGTAATGATGTCATTCTAAAACAGAGATGGATTAAAGCACCGAAGCTTTGCTGTTGTTGACACTTTTAGACTTTCCACTTTATTAGTTTTCTAACTTTCCTTACTAGCATATCTGTAGCATAGATAATATTTTTAAATGTGCTCACGGTTAGACAGTAAACCTGGACTGACTTACCGAGTTTCCACTTAGTGTGACTGTAATTGTTAAGCAAGATAAGAGAACGGTATCCTGTGTGTGTTCAGCCTGCTTTGTCGTAACATCATGCATCACTTCCTCTCATATCAAGTTTGGTATATGGTTAGAGTCCAGCTCCCCCTGTGCAGGAAGTCTGGATCAGCAGGGCATCAGAGTCTCTGTTCCTAAAGAGCATCGCCATTGTTTAAGCTGGTGGTGGGTAAACACACCTTCCTCTAACTGCCTTCAGTGCCTACCCTGCTTCTTCCAGCAGTGCATCTAACCAAGTAGCCCCATTTACCAGCCATACCCATTAACAGCAGCTATCCCATTAATGATCCGTGCACTTGGTGAATTCCTAGATTTCTACTTTAGTGGTCAGGAAAAGTGGCCCCATGGAACTGTTACTTTTACTGGATAGAACAACCTGATATAATTATTAAAAAGATGTAATAATCATACACATGTTTTAATCTTTTCCGATAAACAAAGAATCTAAAATGTGAATGTCAACAATTTAGACTTTAAAGGCAGATATTCATTTAAGCACTGGAGCAGGGGCAAAGCATGCAGCTTAGTCACATCAGAGAATAAATCATAAAGGCCAATTGTATAAATCACTCCATAAATTACAAATGCTAATCAAAAGAGCTGATGATGAACCCACAGAGAGAGAGGAGAGAGAGGATCGTTACCTGGCAAAATCAGCGTTCCTTCTCCGGATGCATGGATGTGGATCAGATGAGGAGGTGCTGCCTGACATGAAGTCCTTAATCCAGCACGGCTGCATGAGAAGAAAAGTCTTATAAATCCAATTTTTTGGTCCATGATTAATCCTCTGCTACTCCTTTAAACTCAGTCCTCAGTCAGCTGATGTGTTTTTAAATGTTGGCATTATCCTTGTTGATTGTGTTTGAAGCAGGGATTTCAGTATAATAATGCATGGATCCCTAAATTATTATCATTTAATTGTAGTGGATTGTATGTTTTCTTTTGTCAAGCATGAGGTTGCTGGTTCAGTTCAGCTGGGGTTGCATCAGGAGGGGCATCTGCATGGTTCAACCTGCACAGCTATCTGCTGCGGTGACCTCTTGTGACACGCGGCATGAAAAGCCTCTCCTTCACTTTATTAAGCTGATGCTCCTGATGGTTCTGTACGACAGACAGGGAAGCTCTCCTGTTAGGAAAACTGCAGCCACACTAAAAAAGTTCTTGGAAAGTCATTGGATGAACCATCTATGATCTACCACAGGCTAGCATCTACCCAGTGAACCACAGAGGAGGAAAGCAACCAGTCTGAGGAACTTACAACTATATATTTACTGTGTTGTTTAGAATTTTTTTGCTATATTTGTACAGAAAATATGCACAAAAAAGTAGCTGCATGAACCATGTATTTACATCTATAGCTGCAACTTCCCAGGCCTGTGATTTCTCATAGGATGCTGGCTGCTTGTAATCATGCCTTACAAGACATTCAGTTCATTAAAGCTAAAGGCAGCATAACTACACTGTCATCTGTTTGCTTATCAAGTTGTGCACACCAGACCACTACAAATTAACCCCAATATTTATGAGCTTATCACGCTGGTCTGTTATGACTTCTGTTGTAAGTTGTATGTCAGCTTTGAGTGTCTCATGAGTTCTGTTTGTTCTTGCCTCCTTTTAATCATTCTTTTAAGAGCAGTCAGTCATATTTACGCCTGTGCTGCAATGTTCAGGCAGAACCTGAGATGCTTTGATGAAGCCTGTCTAATGTGTCATTAGAACGCCTCCCATAGGTGTTCGACTGAGCTGAGGTCTTGTTACCATGACATCCATGCCCACATATGGCCACAACGTGAGGTTTCAATAATTTGCATAATTAAGGGTTCAGCCTTTTCCTTTAATCTGTCACTCATCTATAAATATAGATCAGTGACATGTGCTTGATGCCACTTGTTCACTTGTGATGAAGCTATTTTCAACGACCATCTTTTTATACAGATTCAATTATACTTTACTTATATAGCACCAAATCACAAAAAACAGTCGCCTCACGGTGCTTTATATTCTACCCCACAATAATACAGAGAAGACCCAAAATCAGACAGAAGAGGGGCCTGAAAGCTGAAGGCTCTGCCTCCCATTCTACTCTTAAGTATCCTAGGAACCACAAGTAATCCAGCAGTGTGAGAGCGAAGTGCTCTGTTGGGGTGATACGGTACAGATACAAAGATATGTATAATGCACTTATCCTGGTATTAGAATTTGATTTTCCTGCATCTCCATTGTTTCCAGGTTTGAATTTTAACATACGGTTTGTCTGCTGTTTGCATGAGGCTTGTTGTTTATTAAAGAGAAGCCACAGTAAATCCTTATGAACGTGCTCGCACTGCTGCTGCTCTTCTCTGCTGCGCTGCGCTGTGCTTTGCTCTGCGTACCATTTGTTATAAGGCCGAGCTGTCTGCACCAGTCACTATATTTAGTTTCCTGGGAGCCGGGGGGAAAAGGTGTTCTGGAAAAGTGTGCACTGCGGAGAGAGAAAAAAAGAGACGAGGAGAGAGACGGAGAATGAGAAATAGAGAGGAAATGCAGATGATAAAACAGATAAAGACAACTGAGGAAGGATGAGGGGAGGACAGTGAGACAAATGGCACCAAAAAAAAAGTCAGACTGGCTCCAAAAGGCTGATTCTGTTGAGCTTTCAGCAGGATCACTTTCTGGGATTTCCATACCTGGAATATTGGCCATGGATTAAGACACGGATATCTTCAAATTTTTATGTAACAGAAAAAAAAAAACCCAAATGAGAATGTGCACACAGCTCTGACAGAAGTTCATCTCCAATAATCGACAGTGATCGCAGCCTGTTTGTTATTTCAGAAGTCCAGGAAACCAAAAAGAGACCCAAGTTTCATTAAACCAGAATTCTTACATACAAGTTGCAATTTGCAAAATGAACAATAGGAATGACACAGATGACACATTTTCTTCTTCTGAATTGAGACAAAACTGAAGTACTGGATTTGACCCTTTTATTTGAAGCACGGCGTCTAACTAGACACTCTTGACAAGCATGTGTCCCTTAACTCACACACTGAGCAGATATCCAGGACCAGGTGTGCTGTTAGCCCCACCCATCTGGGACTGGAGCCCTGGGTGTTTTTAGAATAGCCCCGGATCTCATAAAAGAATCAGCACACAAATGACTACTTCATCATTTTTACTTTTTTCTTATAGTTTTACTCCTGCTGCTTAAAATAAAAAATACTAATAAACATGAAGAACTCAGACTACACTGATTGTTTATTTCAGTCTCATTCTGTGTCTCCAGACACAATGCTGCCATGTTGGGAGGTGAGGGGACAGAGTAATGAAAAAAAGAAGAGAAAAAAAAAAGAAAGCATAGGGTGGCTTATGGTTGTACTGCCCTGAGTGCGTCTGATCTCAGAAGCTTGCAGGGTCGGGCCTGGTTACTTCTTGGATGGGAGGCCACCCGGGAATGTCGAGTGCTCGGGTGGGTGGCTGTGGCTCAGGAGGTAAAGTGGGTCGTCTACTTATGGGAAGGTTGGTGGTTTGATCACTGGAACAAGTATCCTTGGGCAAGATGCTGAACTCTGAGTTGCCCCGATGCCTCAATCGTCGTGCGAGTGTTAATTTAAAAGTTTAGGCATGGAACGAGCACATGGGTGAACGGAGCGTGTAGTAAGATGGTGCTTAACTTGAGTAGAAAAGTATTAAGTACCAGTCCACTTACAAGAGAAAAATACAGACGAAGAGACAGAGACATGACGTATGGGGAGTTCACAGTGCAGCTCATGAAGTCCTAACTAAGACTTATAAAAAAAGGTGTCTATCTCCCAAATTAGAAGATGTTGCAGTACCATATTATACTGAAAGAGCACTGCACACTAAGAATACTGCATTACAGTACTTGTGGTTCCTTGAGTTTCCAGACGTGAAAGGGAGGCAGAGCCTTCAGCGATCCGGCTCCTCGTGGAACCAGCTCTCAGTTTGGGTTCAGAAGGCAAAGGTCCTGTTTAAAGGATGAAACCTACAGTTATGGCTGGGCCAGGTGACCCTGAATCATAGCTTAGGCTATAGGCTCAGCCACCTGGAGGACCTCCCATGATGCACTACACTTCTCCTTTACACCCTGCATGCTGTCATTAACTTGTGTTGACGCTCTCCTGTAGTTTGTGTTTGTAGTTTTGCTGTGTTGTAGCCTCTCCATGCTCCTCTGTCCTGGCCTCTCGTTCCCTTCTGCTCCCAGTCATGCAGATAGCTACCCTTCCCTGAGCCTGGCTCCATTACAGATTCTTTTCCTGTTTAAAAGAGCCCCCCCACCATCGCCAAGTGTTCACTCAGAGGGGATTTTCTGGTGGTTGGGGGTTCTCCCTCTAATATGGTCTCTTAGGTAATTTATGCTACAAAGCACCTTTAGATAGCTGTTGCGAGCTGACGTGAAATGAATAGAATTGTGGCATTTGCTGACAGGTAACAATTTCTGTCTCCTCTCTCACATGTGCCCTGTTCCTCCTCCCGTGGCAGTCTCCAACAGAACAAGAGACAAATAGAAAGAAAATAGAGTGCTAAACATCTGTAAACACAGCAGAACCCTCACCTCACACCTGTCTGGGTGTTGCAGTTCAGAGCATTCAAACAGATATTTCCAGCAGCTGCTGGGAAGGCGCTAACGTGCAATGGTGTCCAACTCAGTGAGCGAGTAAATAGTGTGACACTGCGCTGAAGCAGATGCCTAGTGCGAAGGGGCAGCAATCTCTGCAGGCCGAGTGGCTCGATAGTGTCTGTGCTGGCAGGCTGATTGGAGAGGGGTGTGAGAAGTCATCAAACACTCATCAGCTCGCACCACTTTAACATCACACACCCTGCTGGACAGCTGTCAGTGGCTGTATCATTTATACTGTTTTCCTCGTCTCACATTGCTCTGCTCTCGCTGCAGCGTACTACACACTGCACTAGCATCTCTGTTGCTAATATGAAACTGCTATAAGGTGTCAGATAAAGCAGCGCATATCAATAATGGGTCGGGCCGACACCAGCTGGTGTGGGAGGAGCAGCAGTAAAGCTCACATCGGTCACACGTGTCACAGTAACGTCATCAGCAGAGCAACATTAAAGCTCACTTTGTGCTTTTGCACACAAGTTATCTTATTATTCATTTTCAAATAGCCTAGCCGTTTCAGTATTCCACATTAAAAATATAAGTCAATATTAACTGTTATTTAGTGTGTTTGTTGTTGCCTTTCAGTTTCATCATTTAAGAAGATCAAATCAGGTGATTATAGTTTAAAATAAATGCTACACAGACTGCAGTAATTCCAGTAGTTTGGGCAGAAACACGTCCTGCATGAAGCTGCTGTGGAGCGCAGCGATAACAGGTCAGCACAGGCAGCCGAGCTTTTCTTCACTTTCTCACAAACATCGTCACTCTGAGCACACCTGTGTGTGCGTGCATGTCGCACCCAACCTCACTCGCACCTCGCTAGCCTAAGACAAGCACATTAAAACTCAGTGTTTGAAAACACGATGACACCAACACACAACAATATTCGTGACATTAAAGTTCAAATCAATGAGCTCATCCACTAACATGTACACATGTTCTCACCCTGCACAGAACACACGTGCACACCCAAAAGATTGGGTGCAAGCTAGCCTTATTGTGACCTCTAATACTGGCCCACAGTATTAGGAGAAGCAGTTATGTAGTACTATTGTACATCAACAACAAGCCCCCTGCTTTCCAAGACGGCCCACAGGTTGAGTCCTGCACTAGCTGCATTAGGTCATCAGTGAGTAAGGATTTTGGCTCCAGCACAGAAAATGTAAGTGCAAAGATGAGGTCTCATTGGATGAAAGAGAATGTCATCTGGCCTCAGGAAACTGTCACACGAGCCTGAGTGACAGCCTTCGTACTCGGCGCTGGGATCTGTCTCTCCACTTTCTCTCAGTCAGACTGCCCATTGCAGCCAAACGTGAGATGAGTAATGATGCTGCGTTCTGGCCGCAATCCACCATTTTACTCACTTTTGACTCAGTGTAAGTGAATCAGAGGCCCTTTGGAGACGTTTCTTTCAGGTTCATTGAGTCACAACAACAGCAGGAACTGTCGCCTTTCTGACGGTTCTGCTTTCAAATGATTTGTGGAAGAGATATAAAACGTTCGCCAAACATTCAACCATGATAGCACTAACATTTTATGGCTGTCTCACAGTTTCTTCAGGTGAAGCTGGTAAAAAATAAATGAAGGTCTAAAAATGCTGTCGATGGTTAAACCGGACTTTATTTGAATGTTGATACGGCCAACGTGTTAGCAGAAGACTTTTATTTCCACATCCAGGAGCCACAAAGAAACATCATTTATGTCCACTTAATGACCCGGTCCAGTATCCATGCTTTCCCCTTTAGCTCCGGTCTGGTCCAGCAGCTCCTGAAAACAACATCGGGATTTTTAGCTTTTTTATCTTCACCACTAAGTCTTTAAATATCGCCGTGATGTGAAGTGTGTTTCTCTTCTTCTTAAACGATTAAGTTAAGAACATTAATGTTTTGAGGAAGGATGTGGAAATTCTGATTAGCAATTATCCAGGAAGTAAAAAAAGAAACACAAAGTTGTTGTTTAGAGATTTTTTATTTTTTGGATAATTTCTGTAATAAGCATACCAGAAAACACACACACACACACACACACACACACACACACACACACACACACACACAGACACACACACACACACCCACACACACACACACACACTGAAACACACATTAACAGACATGAAAAGGTGTACCTGTATTTATATCTTCAAACACTTTTGGACATCACGTTCTATCTGTAACTGTCTATCTGTAACTGCGCAATAAAGACTATCAGCTGAGGACATCGTCATCTTACATGTTCTAAGCAACACATTAATAATGGAACTGAATACAGCCATGCAGGTACAGTAGTGTTGTCACAAACACTACGTGGATTCAGTCAGTGATGCAGAAAGTATGTAAATCTGTTTTTTAATGCTAACATTGCTGTTTATGGACCAAGCTTGCACATTAAAAATGATCAGTATATTTATCATTTATCACTTCAGATATTCATTAAATAAATTTTTCTTTGATTTGGCCAAAAACATAAAGTAATTTCCATGTCTCCTTCATTATCTGAGCTCTCAGTAGGTTTCTGACAGCCTGGGTTGTACAGCATATGTAGAGCAGTATGTAGAGCATATATGCTCTATATGTAGAGCAGAAAAGCTCTATCTAAGAACCGGTCCATTTAACATATACAGTATCCTGCTGTCTCCAACCTTCTTCAGCCTTGAATGGAACCATTTGCTGCAGAACCATCTTTGCACCCTCATCATCACCTAAACGAGCTTCCATGCTTCCTACGAGCTTCCATGCTTCCTACGAACCTCCATGCTTCCTAAGAGCTTCCATGCTTCCTACGACCTTCCATGATTCCTACGAACTTCCATGTTTCCTACGATCTTCCATGCTTCCTACGAACTTCCATGATTCCT
>JAVDPK010002319.1:277751-296487 GCA_034780415.1 Cichlasoma orientale
GTGTGTGTGTGTGTGTGTGTGTGTGTGTGTGTGTGTGTGTGTGTGTGTGTGTGTGTGTGTGTGTGTGTGATTTATATTTCACATATTGTAAAAGTGTGTGCTGCTGAATTTGCACCACTAAAAACAGTCTTGTTAAATCACAGCTTGTACGCTGTCCATGGTCCTGAAATTAACACTTTATTTTATAAAGGAAATGTGTGTGGTTTTTTTTTTTTTAAGTTTATTACTGTAAATACATTGATTTGAGCAAAAGAAAACAGCACTTTCAAACTATCAAACCAATTCAAAATATCAAAATGAAAAGTGGTCTGTAGGCTTTTCATGCCTGCTATCATGAAACCTGATTATTTTCATCATAGGGTCCAAAGTCAATGTTGTCATCTTTTCATTCTGTCCGTTCTTCCAGCCATTTTTGCTTTGAACCACAGGCTATGAAATTCCTGCCACAGAACCCACAGTATGCTGAAAAGAACCTGACAACAAAAAATTGAAAAGTTGATGTTTTGCAAGATGTTTTGCTGCTTCTGGTATCGCGTGACTTCTTTTGGTTGGAGGTTCAGGGTCATCTCTGAATTCATTGAGCAAATTTAGAATTAGGTGGCTTGGTGATCTATACATTTTCATCTCATCTTTGTTTGGCACTCCAAATAAATCGACACAAGTGGAAATTTCTGCATATCAAGCACAAAAAAAGACATGCTTGTTTTTGGCATTAAATACCAGCACAATTAGTAAATTGTGTTTTGCAAACATTAGTAAATGAGTTTGCGCATTTAATTTTAACATTCTGTTCTCTTTGTTTTGCACCTTGAGAAAGGAACTCCCAGGAATGCAAATGTAAGAGGGCCAGTTCTGAGTTTCCACCTCTTATGTGCAATCTTGTCACTGTACTCCATAAATACCAACGCTACTTACTTTATGCCAAAACCCAGTTTGCTGTGGTGCAACATGTTAGTAAATCTGTCTATTTTTGTTATCTGAAGGATTAGCTGGTTCCTAAAAGAAGCTACATCTGTTCATTTATCTTCCAATTATCTTAGATTTTAACAGTATTGTGTGGATGTGGAACCAGCCAGTAAATGAAAAAAACTGAGTCAAAAGACTCTCAATAAAGAACTGAATAAATGAGAGATGGTAGGATTAGTTCTGTCATTTTCTGTCACTTTAATGGACTGTCACTTTAATGAGCTGTGCCATGAAAGGAGCCTTTCAGCACTGACATACTGACCTTAAGTTTCACATAAGGTCAGCATACAGGCTTAAATGGGTGATTGGAAAAACAAACATGAACATTTGCGTATCCATATTCAGGTGTGTTACAGACGTAACGGCCACAATGAGATGGATGAGCCCATGTTCACACAGCCGCTAATGTACAAGCGCATCAAGAAGCAGAAAGGAGTCCTGCAGAAATTTGCTGAAAAACTCATTGCTGAAGGAGTTGTCACAACTCAGGAATATGAGGTAAAGTAACCTGCATGGCTGTTCTGCAGATCACTGGTTGTGAAGCATGCAAGTCGTCGGCAAAGATGTAACAATATAATCTGACTTCCAAGTGAATGTGATTTTTATGCCTCATTTTTAATTTCTGTGGCACATTTAGCTTGAGCTTTCTCAGTCTTAACATGCAGATCACTGTCAGGATTTTATACTGAAGGAAAAAACAAATTCTTTGAGATTGGTGAGAAAAAAAAAACAGTTTTGGTATGTCACTGACTAATGACTCTAATCTGTGTGACATAATGGAGCTCCTTAGCAGCTTGAGTGTTTAACTGTGAGGACATTAGTCCAAAAAACAAAAGAGAGTTGACTACAACCTAAAAACTCAGACTATCCTTTTCAAGGCTAATATAGAACTGTACTCAGTCAGGACAATTAGAGTTAGAGTTATTTCTATCTGGAGTTATTTTGTTTATTTATTTGGAGGGATGGCTGTGTTCTAGGAACACCTCACACCTCACATTGATAAAGTCAGAAACAGCATGAAGGGTGAGTTGCAAAGCAGCTTGTAGGTGCACAGCAACTCTGGAGAGACTGAAGCATATTGGATTTGTAGAAGGGTATTAGCCGAACCATCATGTTGGCAATCATTGAGATCAGCTGATCTGCTGGCATTGTGGCTGAGCTTGACTTTGTGACCTGCCTGAAATACCATTATCCTTAATTTTATACATACAAATCTATTTGGAGTAGCTGTTAGTAGGCCTGGACTATTTAGATTTTCACAATTATGAAAATGTACATTTCATTTTAAATAAGGAAACAGGAAGCTCATTTCCTTTTTTTTATCCCTTAAACACAGCAGTAGATTTAGAATATGGGCACTTTACAGTTACTAAAACCTGAAAAATATGTTAGCGAGAGACAGAATCCATAAATTACATATCCAAATTTAAACAAAACACTTTAAGACATTACAGTTAGTAGATTAAAAATCACAAATGAGGATGAAGAGAAACACTCCAAAGTAGTTTTTTTCTCATTAGATACTCAGCTTGCATTGATCTCTTTCAGGGGGAAATAGCCAGATATGACAAAATCTGTGAGAAAGCTTACATTCGCTCCAAAGATGAAAAGATCCTACACATCAAGCACTGGCTGGACTCACCCTGGCCTGGTAAGATTATATGTCAGCTGAATTCAAAATTTTGAGGAGAGTGTGACATGGTTAATTGTCAATATCTACTGGGGAGATTAAAAATATTAATGAAAAATGAAGGTGGAGTTTTGGCAAAAGGATCCCATGCAGTGATTTCTCATAGATGCTAATCTGAAAAGTGCTAGCTGAGCCTGGGCCTGTTCAACTTACCTGTTTTATTAGACCGGACATGGCAAGAGCTGTTGTTCCCTTTCCATCATCATCAGAACTTTCCTTGCTAATGCCCTAAAAGAGTTATTAACCTTTTCACACTCCATCTTCTCTATATGTAAGGTCATTCAAAGTGCTTAGCAAGGGGAAACTCATCTGTTACGATGATAAATCACTGAAGCTCATTTACTTGCTGATGCTAGCTGTATTTCCAACAAAGCAGAGATTGTAACTTATCTCAGAGTAGTGAAAGCAGAGCCAGCAGCTCTTTGCTTTCACACACTGATCTCCCATCAGTTTACCATGAAAGACCAGAGGTTTATGCACAATGCGCATATGTAAAAGACCAGAAAAAAACTGCTGGCCTCTCAGCTTAAGTCATTGTAATGGGAGACAGAAGATTGTAAAATGATGACAGCTACAGTGTCCTAATGAGTACCAAACAAAGGGAAGTTTTCAGTGACAATAGCCAACTGTGGCCACAAGATGGGAGTGACATAAAGGATGGATGCAAACAGGCAAGACCCTTTATTTAGATGAAAGGAGAGAGATCGTTTTACTTTGGTTCATTTAAATTTATATCTGTTTTTAGATTTAGAATTCATTAGAGCAAAGGAACATAATCAGTACTGATTTTTGATTGATTTTTTTGGATTTTTTTCAAGTCATGAAGCCAAATAATTTCTGGGTCCAGTTTTTCCCCTTTTTGACTTAACTGACATTAAAGTGAAGACATTTTTTAATCTTGTGCTAGAAGAACATTATTGTTGGGCATTAATAGAAAATAATGTACTTTAAAATAATCATTTGTTGCAGCATTAATAATCGTTCCAGGGTGGAGTCTGGACATCCCATGCATGCCTGGACCTGTAATGTTTTTGTGTGTCTGTGTATTTAGGCTTTTTCACATTGGAGGGTCAGCCTAGAAGTATGAGCTGTCCTTCAACTGGCATCAGTGAACAAGAGCTCAGCCACATTGGCAACATTGCTGCTTCTGTCCCAGTGGAAGATTTCACTATACATGGAGGTGCCCTCATTTCTCATGTGCTGCTAATGAATATCCCCTGAATGTACCGTCAGGCTGTTTTAAACCTGGATTTTCTGCATTGTGTTCATGTTGTAGGGTTGAGTCGTGTCCTAAAGGGACGTGCTAATATGGTGAGCCAGCGAGTGTGTGACTGGGCCCTTGGGGAGTATATGGCCTTTGGCTCTCTGCTCAAGGAGGGGATCCATGTACGTCTTAGTGGTCAGGATGTGGAGAGGGGCACATTCAGGTAAGAAATAGGTGCACTGCCTATATAATTAGCTAGCTCACTTCCTAAAAATCCAATATCAAGGATGGCATCTAAATCTCTTTGACTCTGTTGTACTATTGTCTTTTTTGTGGTTATACTTTACAGCCATCGACACCATGTTCTTCACGACCAAAATGTTGATAAGAGGATCTGCATCCCAATGAATTATATCTCCCCCGATCAAGCTCCTTACACTGTGTGCAATAGCTCTCTATCTGAGTATGGAGTGCTAGGTAGGTTACAAACATGTCAAAGACTGCTAAAATACTCATATACTATACAGTATGTGAACTGTATGCTAGCACATAGCAATGGACAACCTATCTTTATTTTGCTGCCTGATATAAGACTTTCAGTAGACAAATGTTCATGTTTACAGGAGGATAATGACAGTATTTTTAATTTGCGTTACTGTTAAAATTCTGAACCTTGGCATTAAGAGTAGAGTTGCTGCTCCTCCAAATTGAAAAGAGCCAGCTGAGGTTGTTCGGGCATCTGACTAGGATGCCTCCTGGATGACTCCTAGGTGAGGTGTTTTGGGCATGTCCTACCGGGAGGAGGACCCAGAACTCACTGGAGGGATTATATCACTCGGGAATGACTTGGTGTCCACCCGAGATGAGGGAAGTCTGGGCTTCTTTGCTCACTCCTGCCTCTGCAACCCAAACCCGGATAAGCATAGAAAATGAATGGATGGAAGGATGGTTGTACATTGTTGTGTACGTGGCTGAATATGGGAAATGAAAGGATTATCTGTGTACTGGATACATACTGTCAGCCTGTCCATGGCTGACTCTTGCATCGTGAATATTTAGTAAGATCTGGTGCATTCTGCATTTGTCCATCACTCTGTGGTGTCTCAGTCTCACAATACTGTAATGCAACTTTTTAATGTGCTGACGTGGTTCAAAATCAAGGCTTCTGTTTCATTCTTCTCTCCTGTGTGCAGGTTTTGAATTAGGCTTTGCTATGGCCAGTCCCAATGCACTGGTTCTGTGGGAGGCCCAGTTTGGAGACTTTCACAATACAGCTCAGTGCATCATCGACCAGTTTATCAGCTCAGGACAGGCCAAGTGGGTCAGGCAGAATGGCATAGTGCTGTTGCTTCCTCATGGCATGGAGGGAATGGTAGGAACTCAATCTGCCACATTCCACATGTATCTCAGTTTGAGGAGCCTCACTGTCACAGAGCTGTATTGTATTGCCACCTTATAATGAGTCTGAATTCTGCAACAGCTGTTTTGCATCTATGTTATCTTGAGTTTACTAATTGTTATATTTTTAATTCCATTCTATGGACTTACATTGTCTAAACACAAATCACTTAACTTATGTCTCTGTGTGAAACTGTAGAGGACTGAATACATTTTACTGGAAAAATGTTTATTCTTTTTCTATGGTAATAAAATCATTTTGATGCAAATGATCTATCTACACACGGTGTCTCCTCCTTTATTTATTAGGAAACAACAGCAACACTTGTTAACAGCTGCAGAAAACTCTTTGTCTTTGTCTCCTCTCAGGGTCCAGAGCACTCATCTGCACGCCCTGAAAGATTTCTACAGATGTGCAATGATGACCAAGATGTTTTCCCTGTGAGTTCACGTCAGAATGTTGTTAAGAAATCATAATCTGTCAAGTAAATGATTTCCAAGAGAAGCCTGTAGGTTAAACCTGCATTCTTTTTAATGGCCAGCAACAGGAAACTCTGTCTGCAAAAACAAGTCTGACTGTCTATGGGAACACAGCCCTTGTCTTTCTTGATCTATGACCTTAGTAAACACTTTCCTTTATGGTCTCACTAGTTTTTTTTTAAGTCTACTGGAATATAGCATTATATCCATTTTGCAAATTTCAGTCCCCATTTCAGTCAAAAAGGAGAGAGCAGGGTATGCTTTAGTGTGACCCTCTCTCGTGACTGTTTCTCGGTCATGTCAGTCCTTGATGATCACATCTGGTTTTAAGCTTCAAGCAACAGGACAGTGTTAAACTGTGGGTGACATCACAATATAACTTTCACCATTTAGACTTAGTTTTTGTTTGTGTCAGTCATAGTTTGTTCATTTAGGTACCTTAGTGCATAAATGAATAAAATAACAACATCTAAATAATTCTGTAATTTCCCTGATGGAACCCTCCCAAAGGGATTAATAAAGTTAATCTTAATCTTAATTTTGTTCTGTTGAATAATTGAATCAAATAATTTTATTGGGTGTATTTTGCCATCAGATTAACTAAAAAATTCTCATCTTTTTAATCTTCCACACTTATTACGTTTTTGATAATGTGACTTATACATATATTCTGTCATTTCTGATTTCTCAACTTCACTGTATTTGATCAGAAACTGTCTGAGGACTTTGCCATGCGTCAGCTCTACGACTGTAACTGGATCGTTGTGAACTGCTCCACTCCTGCAAACTTCTTCCACGTGCTCCGCAGGCAGATCCTGCTGCCCTTCAGGAAGCCTGTAAGAAGTACATACCATGACATGATCCATGACATTGTTGGTTGTAATTTAAGGGTCCCCATGTTCCCTTTGGCCGAAAATTCTAACTCAATTAAAACCAAAGTTTCCAAAAAAATCACTGGCATGAGCAGGTTCCAGTGCAGGCTGTTTATTAGGCATATTGGTTACACAAACATAGATAGTAATATAGAGATAGTAACATAGTTAAGACTAAGATCCACACACATACAGAGACAGAGAGAAGAAGTGTGAAGAGAAGAGAGAACGAAAGAGACAGAGAAAGATGCAGAAACAGGAAAAGAAGAAGAAGAGGGCAGGAAAGGGAAGCACAAGAGTAAGTGAGTAAAAGTAAAAAGTAAGTGCGAGACCAAGAACAAGCACCTTATTTTATACCTTTAAAGATGGTAACTGCCCACTTGCCTTTTTGACCCCTCCTAATTTACATAAAACAGACCAATCACCTTTGGGCTCCACTAGTTCCACTCTTCTTGGCGCAGGTTCTAACAACGGTTAATATAAAAGACTTCTTCCCGTGTGAACCTACCTGCCCAACAATACTCCCACTGACAGCTGTTAACACTCCCACTATAATAAACTCATTAGGGCACTTTTATCTAAGTATACAAAATTTATTCCCACTCGTTGTTTATATTAAATAAGCACAGGTGGGTCTTCAAACTCAAATTTCTGGGCACACTGTCCTAAGCAACTTGAACATTATTAAAAAGGTGATAAAGTGTTAAAAGTGAAGCTTCTAAATTGAGCTGAGTGGTTTTAGCAGGAGCTAAAAGTGAGGCCCTGAACTTCCAAGGGAGTGAATACAACAGGCCTCAGTTTTATTCTACTGATCTAAAGCATACAGTGTTCATTAATCCAGTGTGTGTGACTAATATAGGTACTAATAAATGATATAAAATAGAGACCATGATCCATGATATGATCCAGTTCGAGTTATCAACATATTCTGTGCTCTTTATCTCTTTAACTGCAGCTCATAGTGCTAACTCCAAAGTCGTTGTTGCGCCACCCCGAGGCGAGGTCCAGCTTTGATGATATGCTCCCTGGTGAGTTCTGACTGAAAAAAGGACAGAAGAACTTTCAAAATACTTGGTTATTTTCTATCTTTATGTTTTTCATCATGCAGGCACACATTTCAAGCGTGTAATCCCAGACGATGGACCCGCAGCCACCAACCCTGAGAAGGTGAAAAGAGTCATTTTCTGCACTGGCAAGATTTACTATGAACTGAACCGGGAATGCAAGAACAGAGGCATGGATCGGACCATCGCTATTGTCCGCATGGAGCAGGTAAAAAACTGAACCAGGATCTGACGCTCAGAATTGACTCAAATCGGAAGAAGTTCAAACTTCACATACTTACTGCCGTACAGGTCGGACAGTGATGGCACAGCCTGACAGTGCTGGAGTGTTTATTTGCCTCGAGTCACTCGGAGCACCACGTTATTACACATTGAAAATCCCTATATATTATATTTGATTGATTTTAATGAAATTTTGCCAGAAAATGAATCCTGTCATGTGACATTTCCCTCTGGGATGATCATGAAGTTCATTTTTGGGGCGTGAGTAAAATGACACCCTGCCCTCCAGTTCTCTTAGCATGAACTGTAATAACTGCAGTAACCTTGGTTAACTTTGTTAAATTACAGCCATCTGGAACTTATGTAAGACATGTTGATGGTTGACCTACTTACTTGGGGTGGCTGTAGCTCAAGAGGTAAAGCAAGTCACCTACTAAGAGGAAGATTGGTGGTTCGATCTCTGGCTCCTCCAGTCTGCGTGCCAAAGTGTCCTTGGGCAAGATACTGAACACATACATCTCTGATGTATTCATTGGAGTGTGAATGTTAGATAGAAAGCACTTAGCCATAGAAATAGTGCTTGTGTTAATGGGTGAATGAGGCAAAAGGCATTTGAGTGCTCGATTAGAGTAGAAAAGTGCTATATAAGAGCCAGCCCATTTACCATCGCTGCACAGATTTTTGCACTAAAGGTAGGAGAAACTGAATTTCATCCACACTGTGGTATAATGAAAAAACAAGTGATTATTTATTTACTTTTTGTGTTTGCAGCTGTCGCCGTTCCCCTTTGATCTGGTAAAAGCGGAGGCTGATCGCTATCCAGATGCCGATCTGGTTTGGTGTCAAGAAGAGCACAAGAACCACGGCTACTACGACTATGTCAAGCCCCGCATCTGCACCGCCATCAGCCACACACGCCCTGTCTGGTAAGTTTTACTCCAGCTGATAGACTGTGATAGACTGGCAACCTGTCCAGCATGTACCCTGCACTAAATTAGATAAGTAGTTTGGATGGACGGTGGATGGATGGATGGATGGATGGATGGATGGATGGATGGATGGATGGATGGATGGATGGATGGATGGTCTTTAAGAGGAAATACCTCATATTTAGTCATACAGTTATAATCTATCAAATGTATAAAATAATGTTAAAATGTTATAAAAACAAACAAACAAACAAACCAGACTAGCTCTGTCATTTCATTACTGTAAGGACCACTATGGTAACTACTGCAGAAAGTTTATATTTTCTGGGATCTCCTCACCTTTCGAGGAGGGGTACATGGAAAACATGACTCAGAGAGAGCAGCAGAAAGACCCCAGCCCAGAACAGAGCATAGAAAATCCTATGAAACTGATTAAGAGAATGAAAGAAGGCACTGGGGTTGATGTGGGGTTGCAGATACACAGCAAATGTGTGCAGGCTAAAGCATCTTAAATAGAGCTCCCTATATATTTACCAAGTGGAGATCTAGAAATGTCTCAGCGAAGCAATCACTGATGTGGGCGAGCACTGAGATCAGAATATTGTTGCCCTCCAATACTGGATTGCAACATGAGCAGTGACATAGCAAAGTGAGAGTGAGAATCCACACATCACGTAAAACTTGGCGGTCAAAAGGAGAGGTGGAGGAAAGAGGAAGATAATACACTTACAACAGTACACAGGTGAAGTTGAAGTATTTTGATAATAAACTCACAGCTTCTCTCCACCATCCATTCTCCAAAAAGGGGGGAAAACGTGCAGTAAACAAGGTCAAAGGTGATTGTTATTAATAGTACTATTGCTTTGTTTTTGTTTTTATTTAGCATGCTAAATATAATCAGTCATTAAAGTCGACTCTTTCGGCCATAATCATTGCATGGTGAAAATCTGATATTGAAGCAGCCCTAAGAGCACATGGAGGCAGCCTCAGATACAGCAGTGTGATGGTGAACAGAGCAGCATCGGGTGGTGTCATAAATTACTGTTTTATTCAGCTTCCAACCAAAAATCACCCATCGTCCTGTTCTACATACATTTGTTTTTTACATCTTACTAGTTAACCCTAAAAGCTTATTTGTACTTGTGTGTGTGTGTGTGTGTGTGTGTGTGCATGTAGGTATGCTGGTCGTGAGCCTGCAGCAGCTCCAGCTACTGGAAACAAGCACACTCACCTGATGGAGCTGCAGTGTTTACTGGACACAGCACTGAACTGAATCTGCAGACATTCTCAGAGAAGCACTGAGAGCTCATGGTGACCTCCGACCACTCTGGGATCGAACCTGTCTGCAGAGCTTCAGAGCACCTGAGCTGGCTCTCCCTCTTTGCTGCCATTTTGCACTGACATGTTTTTAACTTCACTATATTTACCTACAACTGTAATCTTACAACGCACAATGACTCAACACTGTGATCATGAACAATCTCATGCTTACAGTGAAGGACACAACTAGAGAAAACTTTTCTGATGAGCTTGTAATGAATCTGTGAATTTAGACAAATTTTATTTTTAACACTGGAGAATTTTTATTTGCTTGTATTAAATTAAATAATGAATCCAGATATTATAAAAAAAAATCAATGAATTACACCACACAATCATCTGCTAATGAAATAATATTATTGCCGTGTGGTTTGATGCAGGACAAGCAGGAATATTAATGATGCAGATGTTTAAAGGAAGTTAAGGATTTTGAGAATTAAACATATTAGCTTTCTTTCATTTGAGCACACCAGTTTGCTACACAGGAGGACACAGCTAGCATGGCTCTGTCCAACAGATCTGGACAACAAACAAACAAAAAAAAAGACTATTTGTTTTTAAATTGATTTAGAGGCGCTCGCTGGGCATTTATGTTCATAATTAGTGTATAGACATGAGAGTGGTGTAGATTTCAAAGCAAAAAAAAAAAAATCCAAATGTTAAATTACACTTTTTTTTTAAATGAATATGTTCAGCAGTGCCTTTACACTACATACAGCATGATAGTGGTCAGTGGGCCTGGGACTGAGGGTTCTGCACAATGTTCCTGCACTATTCCGGAAAGAGAGCTCTGATGTTCTGCCTGGAATCTGCTCGAGGTTGTTCCTAATGCTCCTGTTAGCACTGGGACCACCTGGGACTTTATTTGCCTGTTTGTACAATCTCATTCAGGCTCTACAATTTATTTTTTTACACCTGTTTTTCTACAATTTCTGCACTTTTGTTCAACATTTAATTTATCTGCATGTTTCAGAGGGAAGGATTACTACTCCAAACTTCACACACACCTTCACTCTCTCTTTATCACTATCCTGCCTCATCATTGTAAATGTTTATTAGTCCCAAATATAAGTGATTACTTGAAGTTACATTTTCCTTTTAATAATAGTAACAATGGTATAGACAGTCATCAGAAATTTAAGTGTACTTATTTCATATTGTTTCCTTGTTCTCAGCAAATAAAAATAGTTGAATTGTGCCGTTTTTGCTTTCCCATATTTCACAAAGATGCACTTATACTTTCATACATGTATTTGCATCAAGAAGCTGCAGAGAAGTCTGTTAGTCATTGAAAAAAAGATCCTCTAAATACTCGAGAACTCCCAGTCATGCTCACGAGAAAGCCTAGAATGAATTTTGTAGACATTTTTTTCTGGAATTTTTTGATATTTTTAATTGTAAAGATCACAACAACAGAAATTGTTCCACATTCAGACTTTTACTGACCTTTCTGTAAAGAGTAGAGGTCATTCAGGAATGCATGAAGCAAGCAGCAACCTCCTGATAGCAGTCATTTTTTTACTCATCACTATCAGCTGGATGTTTCTGTTCTGCTTTAGCTTCTCATGTCTACCTATCAGCTGTGAATGGATGCTATCGAGGGAGCGTGTCCTATCAAAAATCCTTCATAGACAATCAGCATGCAGTAGGAATGTTAGTGTTTTATGGGCAAAATCTACTTCACTCTAAGAAAGACCGCTTCATGTCATCATGGATACATTATAAATACTGTATTTGTGAAACCAATCATATGTGGGGTTGTTTTAACTGTATAACACTATTCACTCATTTCAATTGAGGACAATGTGAGCGCCCAGGCTGAATGGGAGTCAGTTTCTCTAATTGGATTAATAAGAAGTACAACAGCTCTTCTAAATCAGCTCTGGTGTAAGTAAAATTTATGCCACTCTCAGTTAACTTTAAACAGACAGGAAAGTAATTATAAAACAGAAATCAGTCTGAAACATGTTAGCAGATTCTGCACTATTTAGCCACAAAAACTCAAATATAAGATTAAATTATTGCAGTGCCCTGAGAGCAGGAAGGTTCATGAGCAGAAACAAGGTCGGCTCTGGGGTTTGCTTCTGCCAGAACTCAGCAATGGACAGTTTTAAATAAAAATCCATAATTAAGTATCAGGAGCCATTATTAACAAATCACCTTCAGGCTAAAAGTTGATCCTAACTTGCTGAGTTATTAGAAAAATAAGGGCAGAGAAAGTCTCAACCATTTAGAAAAAAAATGGATGCAGCACTGTGATGCCAATTATATCTTTTAGCCTCAGAACAGTTTGTGAACACAGCTCCAGGTGTTTGGCAATGAGCCCAAGTGTGATTTTAAGCATCAGTAATATAACTGATTCCAGCGCTATGCTAACTCTCAAAGCACACAACAAAATCATGCTACTTGGAGATCTATTCTGTTCTTGGCTGCTACTGCATAGTAAACTAACTAAACAAAACAAATCAAAATAATTATTATTAAGCTCCATATTTTCTTCTCTTATAAAATCAACCCTTCAGTATTTTAGTGCACATTCAGACACAGACTTCTTTACAGCTGACTTTTGGAGTGTCGGATTTTTTTTCTGATGAAGTCAAACAGATCCACATGTGAGCGATGGTGCTGAGAGCAGAAGTCATCCAGAAGTCTGCACAGTTTCTCTGTTAAAAAAGGTATAAAAAGGTATATTTGGGAAAAAAAATAAACATTACATAACAAAAATATTAAGGCCCACTTTTTTCAGCCAACATTCTGGAAATTTTCTTTGCTATATCCTAAAAATTTGGATGGCATTTAGCTCTAAATTGCTAAACAAAGTCCAACACAGTTTGGTGCTGATTATAAGGGTGTGGCATTGGAGTGTGGTTGTGGGTCAGCTTCAGGGGGAGAGGTGGAGCAGAGGGTTCAAACGGCAGTGCCAGCTAGCGCATTTTCTAATTCTGCCTCTTCTATTTATGCAGTAGTACACAGAGACTGTGGGGTGGGAGGAGCATGGTGAGCAGCTGGCAATGCTGCTGGAGAAATGTTCTGAAAAGATGTGGTACAAAAGGAAATGGAGTGGGTGTGACTCAGGAAGTAGAGCAGGTAGTCTGCCAGTCAGAAGGTCAGTGGTTTGATATCCCTGGCTACTACAGCGTGCACGTCGAAGTATCCTTGGCCAAGATACTGAACCCTGAGTTGCCCCTGATGCGTCCATTGGAGTGGGAGTGGGAGTGTGTGTGCAAATGTTAGACAAGCTGCTTAGGTATAGAAAAAACACCATTTGTTTAAAATTCACCTTTACAAACTGGGCAGATGGGCATTATTTTTTTAAAGGTTTTTCTTCTTGGTATTATTAACTAAGATTAGCTTACCTGTTAAGGCAGACAAATTCTTAGCTACCCAATGTAGCAGGTCATTAACGGTGACATTAACAAAATACTATATGAAGCTGCATCACTGTTTCTGATGTTGTCCTTATGAGGGTCCTTATGAGAAGTTTGTGTTGGAGTCAGATGTGCTGGGAGCTGCCAGTTGTGGATATTTTTTGGTTAGTGTCAAGCTGACATTAGGTGGTGTTGCTTACTGTGGTTGCTGGAAGTGGAGGCACTGAAGCAAGGCACTCAAAAACAAGTGTGACCGTCCTTCAAATAGAAATCACTCCCTAGGCTGTTAAACATATTTGTTAAAGTCAGGGAGGGTCTCCATTCCCCTTATATTCAACACCAGTGTGTGCAGGCTTTGGAAATACTGCTTTCAGCTGCACACCAGCTAATCCTTAGAAATGATTAAGTGTTCAAATAATTAGCTGGAAAATACAGGAACCTTAGAGAAACTTCATGTCTTGGGAACTCTCACCTACTGTGACCTTTTCTGTGACCATCAAGTGGTAGATCTCTTGTAGGTCTTCCTTCAGATCTGTATCCCCAAAGGTGAAGAAGGCCAAGCCCCTCTTTGCCTTTGCTGCTGCCATCAGCTGGATCACAGCTGCACATGAACACATAAGTTGCATAAATTTAGTTCATTTCGCACTGTGTCACAGGCCTCATGAGGTCTTGACTGCAAAGAATCAACTCTTCAAATTTTAGTACAGCATGTTGCAGTGGCCAGTTTGTTCTGAACCATTTTTTTATTTTGTATTTTTATTGGTTAGATTGTAGACATGGGTCAAATTTATACATTTGGTCTGCTGGCTTTCTTTGGTGTCTAAAGATATCACCTTAGTGCAGTTTAAAGAGGCCTTTACACTAAACCACTGAATATAAAGAAATTCACCTTTGAGTTGCGGGTCTCCATTGAAGGCTCCACAGCCCCACTTGCCTGTAGCGATATCTGGCTCTTCAGGCCCATGATGATATCCTTTAAATCCACAGTATGCCTTCAAGGACAGAATAAATTATTGTGAAAACACAATCGCACATGACATGAAATATAAACATGGCTTTACAGCTTTTATGTAGAAATAAGCATTGAAGCACACAAAGTAGCCACCATGCACACAGCAGAGTGGACACATGAAGGCAACTCTGCTCTCAAAGTTGAATTCTGCTCACATGCTCTTCTAACTGACTTCCAACCTGTGAAACATGGGCACTGACATCACCACCCTTCAATTTCCTGTTTCAAACTCATGACCCTGTCTGACGCACTCTTCACCTCCACAGCATTATTCATTTTAAAATGCTCCAAAAGGCACCTACAGTACAAACATAGTAAAGAGGTGGAGTTCAGTGATTCCAGCCCGCTGAAGTGAAGCGCAGCAGAAAGCTGCAGTTACAACTATTTCTTTTAGCATTCAACTGTCACCTAAAGGCTTGTTCCCATCAAAGTAAGTTAAAAAATTCTCTTTGTTGCAGAGAAACATTTGGAAGAGATTGTTTGAATCAGCCTTTCATACCACTACTTCCCTCAGTAGTTCTTATTGGTCTCAGTAGACCAATAGGAAGAGAACTGCTGGGACCAAAAAAAAATTTAGCCAGTAGAACTCTGGACTGATGAGCCCAAATGTGAGACTTCTGTGTCCATCCAGCAAGAGAAGGTAATGGATGGACCTTTAACATCTATGAGGAGCACAGTGATTGAGCTCTGCAAAAGATCATCTGGCCTCCACTACCTGCCAACCTAAAATAATTGAGATAAATAACTCTCAACTGAGTTTTCTGCCAACAAAGAAGAACCAAGGGAACGATACGTACACCTCAGTGGTAAACCTCACCTTGTTCAGTTCTCGGAAAATAGGTTTCATGTTGTACTGCTCCATTCTGTCTCTGAATTTCAGAGCATCAATGGCCAGGATCTGTCTCTTAAACCGAGCCCATTCATCTCTGAAAAGGGTATCAGAATGCATCAGAAAACTCGTTAAGTAGTTCTAATAAAGGTTCTAGAGGCACATGTGAAACACCTGCACAGACCTTTCAACATCGTCCTGATAAGGACCTGCCCACTCGAAGGTGTTTCCAAAACCCGAGTAAGAGCTGAACTGCTGTGAACCTGAAAAACAAACACATAAACCACCAAACCCAACGATGTTTCCTTAGGTTCAATGTTTAAAAATAGGAATAGGAGGAAATAAGTACCTAAGTGTAAAACCTTTTGAGGTGTGTATTAATATACATTTGGTGTTTTAATGAGTATTGTTTACATCATTTAATTCCCCATACATACTTATATTTGCATTTTCTTTCTATTAGACTGGAGGTGGCCATTTGCAAACATTTGTATTGATGAAATACACATAAAGTTGTGAAAAGAAAGAGAAGCGAGCCATCCAGCACTGTACAAAAATCTTGAGCCACCTCTCATTTCTTTATATTTTGCTAGAAAAATAAGAAAGAGGTGTAGCAATGTATTGAAATATGTGCAAACATACATGCATGGAAATACTGTATATAAGGGAAAAACAGGCTGTACAATTCTAACAAACATGAAAGTCAATATTTGGTATGAGCACCTTTATTCTTCAGCACACCCAGAACTCACTTGAAACTTGAAAAATTGTTACATTTTAGTCATTTGGCCAATTTCTGTATGAAAGCAGCTTAATTTCTAATCTACTTATCAACCAACCTGTAATGATCAAACACTCATTGTCTCCAAGTTTCTCTGTGAAGAGGCGAGCTACGATCAGTTCTGGATTCATGAGGAACAGGATCTCCTCCTGCAACAGACCGGAGCCCAGCACACCTCCACCTATCGAGCTGCAAGCAAAGTCAACCTGCACGTACACATGCAGACACACAAATAATGCAGTCCCAGTTTTAAACCACAAGAACTGTGAATTATTACTGATGTGGGGCAGTTCTTACCTGAAGCATGCCTTTACCGTCAACCTCAATATGACCTTCTGATGTGATATGAAGTTTAGGCAGCGTCTCCTTACAGCTATCACAACAACAACAAAAGGAGTCAGAGAGGATCGCTTTAAGCCAAGGTGGTAACACAGCTGCTACTCTTCAGTTTCTTCAAGCACCATGAGGTTTCATGTCTTTTTTAATTGTATTATAACTGAATAATTTCAACAATATACTGCTTTAAAAGATTAAGGAAAACTTGATAAGTCAATTAAAGAAGTCAATTAGACTTCTGGGATATTGATCTGGTCAGTCAAGTAGCAGAAGGGGGTTGTTAATCAGTTTCAGCTGCTTAATGAAATTAACCATAGAGGGGCAACAATGAGACAACCCCAAAACAGGAATGGCTTTACAGGCGGAGGCCACTGACAGTTTTTTCCCTCCTCATCTTTTCCGTTTTTTCACTAGTTTTGCTCTGCTGCTCAACCCACAAATACATTTTACTTACAAATGTGACATCATTTAAGGGGAAGTAAACAGGCTTTCATATATGGTATAAGATTTATTACCAAGAAGCTTATTTAGAAGTTTATTTAGCGATCTATCAATCGATCACACAGACCCTGATTTGGATAAGCGGAAGAAGATGGATGGATGGATAAATGTAGGTAAAAACTATTAAAAAGTATATATATTTGATGGTTCATGTTTTAAGGCTTTAATCATGGCTCTGTCCAGTTTCTGTATTTGGCACACTTAATCTCTACTCTAGACGCGAGTCGCAGTGAATCCAAACTATATTTGGCCACGATTTGGCGAACCAGTCAATAGTGAGGAGGACCCAGTCTGCATGGCATAGAAGCAAGTTATCTGTTCCTATAAATGATTCCTTCTATCAGGTCTATCCAGTCACAGGATAACTTGTACAGATGAGTATATCTTGTTATAGAGGATCTATGAAGACAATAACATGATACTATGGATCCTTCTGTCGAGCCATAAGAACAGAATAACAAAATACAGAGAAGGTCAAAATCTTCAAAATTTCCATCACAACTGTTAAATAGAAGTTACCTTTTCCATTTGGGCATGTCTGTGTGGCTGAGGCAGTGCCTCTCAAATGTCACCAGTCCTTTTGGTCGAGTTTCTGCAACAGCATTGACAAACACTCATAGCCTCTGACTGATACACCTCACAGACAGACAGGATGGGAGGTTTCAACTTACGTTCATCTGTAACCACTTTAAAATAATGCATGATGGCCCTCAGCTTTTCTCTCGTCCTCTCTGACCAGTTTCCAAACAGACTGTGTGGAGAATAAACAGTTAACTCACATCAGGCACACAGAATGGAGAGACTACAGTGTGGACTGAGTTTCCTCACCTGCTGAAGTTGATGCTGGGGTAGCCAGCGTACTCTGCTTTGGGATCGGAGGTGTTGCGGTGAGGGAAGGTGCAGAAAAAAGCATTGGCAAGCAGGCAGGATATCTGATACTGAGACAGAGTGATGGCTGCACTCCTTCCCTTTTGTAGCAGTGGGATGGCCTGAGAACACAGAAACACACTTTGTCAAGACCATCAGTCAGATTGTGTAATTTCAGGAGAATTCAGTCTTATTTTACTCAACAAAAACAATTCTTTTCAAAAATCCAAATTTACATATTAATTACAGCTGTTTCAAGGTAACTGGTCTTAATTTGTCTAAAGGATCTGTCATGGTAATGAGTTAGTTATATGCAGTGCTTTGCAGACCTACGCCTACATGTTGTACCAGTGCACTGACAGTTGGGGGAAGTGTCAACAACCGGGAACAACCAGGAAAGTTGTCTACTTTTGTTCATGTTTGTGTGCATGCTGATAATCATTTAGCTTAGCCCCTGCTGTATCACAGACAGAAGTCATAACATACAAAGAACGTCTTATTGGTGACACTGAGTGTTCAAAGGAATATGAACTATCCACTGCAGCCACTGTCTGTGCTTCCTGTGTGCTCTGTTGAAACTTTCACACTTTTTCTTTTTCATAGTAAACTCTGCTATTGTTCCCTGTATTGGTTTTGAGTCAATCAACATTCTGCCTACACAGAGTGTTTTTTTTTTTTGGAGGACTGCACACAAATGTGCCTGTATCCACTGTGATGGCTAAATTCCCACAGCCCCACAGTCCCTTCAGGACTTGCCTTACTGTCTGCATTTACTTGGTAGTTGCCTGTGGAATTCCAAGGTACTTTAGAAACATCCTGCCAGAGTGATGCTGAGAAGCTAATTCATGCATTTATTACTTCTAGGCTGGACTATTGTAATTCATTATTATCAGGCTG
>JAVDPK010002319.1:298190-341761 GCA_034780415.1 Cichlasoma orientale
TGTGTGTGTGTGTGTGTGTGTGTGTGTGTGTGTGTGTGTGTGTGTGTGTGTGTGTGTGTGTGTGTGTGTAAAAAAATGTGGAATAGGGCTACAGCTTCTAATTTTATGATAGTTTAATCTTGTTTAGTTTAACACTCTGAAAAGCAGAAATTATTTGCATTTGACGAGCTTAAGTGTTAATATTTAGTTGAAATTAAGTTGTGCAGTTGCTACAAAATTAGGGCTTCAGCTAAGGATTGCCTTCATGCACTAATGATAATGACTAGATTCTCAGTGTAATGCTTAGCTGTAATAACTAGAAGAAAAGAACAGATGGCGAGGAGTGGGATGAAGAGTTGTGGGTAAAGAGCATGGTCAGAGGTCAAAAGAGCCATTCATGCTGTGAGGGAACAGTCTGTCATTTCTCTACAGGTAAAGTCTGTGCCATTTGGGTTCAATTTCAACATGTGATAAAGTCAGACCTCTTACACTGCTCAGCTAGAATGAAAGATGCTAGTTGCTGGAAGTGCTTTTTGATACCAGGAAATTCAGGTATTGTAGTCACATGATCCAAGAATCAACTCTCCCCTCCTTTCTTTTTATGCAAGATATGGAGCGTCTGACCCAAATCTACACAGTGCAAAAAGGAAACCAGAGAAGAGAAATGGGGGGAGGGGATGTTCAAGGCTCTGATGTTGGAAAATTAGCATGTCAGTTGGTAACCAGTTGGTAACTGTCAGATAAAGAAAATCATTAGAGAGGGGAGGGAGGAGGAGTGCAGTGGGAGAGCAGGGAGGAGAAATGTGTTGGAAGAAAACATCTGGCAGAGGAGGGAAAGTGGCAGATAAACATGCAGAGGTGTTATTGTGGACCAAATCAAAGAATAATTTTACTGTGTTTTTGGATGTTTTCATGCAGTGTACTAGGACCTTTTTTTTTGGGGGGGGGGGTCTCTAATTAAGACAGGCTGTGTGTCTGCATTAAGGTGGTGCAGCAGCACCTCCCTTTTGTCTGAACGGCAGAGCTTCAGTTTATTTGATTGACAGAAAAGAAACATTTTTTTTTGTTTTTAGCAAAAATGTCAAATACTTACAGTTTCTAACTCCGTTTATGGGGGTTTCATGCTTTTTTGTCACACGTGACAGTGTCTTTTAGGGATGCACCAAATATCAGTTAATTTAGGCCTTGTTGACATATATAAATGCATTGACAAATATAAATTGCATTTACATGTCCGTGGCTGATATTAAGCTGTTTTGTCAATTTTGCTTTGGCTACATATGAAGAATAATTGAACTGTTTGTAAGTCTTTATCTTTTCATCACGCACCTGTTAGAATAAAAAAAAAAGTCTTTGTGTCTCTGGAACAAAAGGTGAAATGAATAGCAATAACAAACTAAACAAAAAAGAGGGGAAGAAAGTATTGGCATCAGTTATTAAACATCAGTATTGGCTCAGAATTTTACTTTTTACAGTACTGTGCAAAAGTCTTGAGTCACCCTTTATTTCTGTATATTTTGCTTTCAAGGAGCCAGACTTCCTCACAATTTTTTAAAGTGGTCATGAGCAGTAGTTCTTCTGGCTTTCTGAAGGTCTTTCAGAGTCCACCCTTTTTCAGTCTAATCCTTGTGCCTAACCATTTTCAGAGGAATGTCTTTTTGTTTGTTGACCCACTTAATACTGACCTATGAATCATTCAAGCATACAAAGGCTCCTAACTAAAGGTATGAACGAGAAAAGAGACAACTTATCAAAAAACCAGGCACTTTTATAATAATAGCCTGTTTTTTCCACCTTCTTTAGTTAAAGGCATAAAATAGTACTTTTGCACCAACATAATTCCCAAAGAGCTATTAGCTGAAAACCTGGCATATTTTGGTGTGGTGTACAGTGTGTCCTTAATAAAACTGAGGAAACTGGACAAGTGGATGACAAAAGAAGGCGTAGCTTTGTGTTTTGGGTCATTGTCGTGTTGGAATGTCCAAGGGTGTCCCATGCACAGCTTCCAGGTGGATGAGTGCAAATGTTTCTCCAGTATTTCCTGATAACATGCTATATTCATCTTACCATCAGATTTGACCAAGTTCCCAGTGTAGCTCTCAAAACAACTAGGAAGAAATAGGACCAAGTTATTTAGACCAAATTAATTCTCACATTTTACTGCCACAACATGCTGACAGATCCTGTACATGTATTGAAAGGGCTTGTTATTAACATTGGTAGGGACGTGAGTCGAATCAGTTTACAAGAAAGCTTGCCTGAGAGAGTTCAGGGTGTGCTGAAGAATAAAGGTGGTTGCAACAAATATTAACTTTCAAGCTTGTTATATGATTGTATGTTTCAATAAATCACAGTACCTATTTCCCCATTTTCTTAGCAAAATATAAAGAAATGAGGAGTGACTCCAGACCTTATCTGGCTGCCAAATATTTCAACAGGCATTCAATATAGTTTGATTTTATAGATCTTTGGGATAAGTTTAAGTGATATGTTATAACATTTTTGACACCAAGAAACGAGTTTAAATTTATGTTTCTCAATAAAATGTATAACATTAACAGAGCTGTTGGTATGAATGGATTTTTACTTTGCTATTGATAGTTTATATTAAAGGTGCTTAATGTTTTTAGCCTTTAAAAAATGTAAAGCTTGAAGCAAAAGGTAACAGAGTGCTGCTGTGTGCTGCTGGTTAACTTTTGGTGTTTCTTTTAAGCCAAGCACACAGCCTGCCGCAGTAAACATGCTCTTAAGTTAGTCTCAGTCACACAGGTTTAGAAACCAGTTGGCGAGCCTCTGGCAACCTGGTTGCTAATGCATATGCAAAGACCGGTTAGCAAGTGATTGCAGGTTGCTACAGTTGCCCTCAGTTTGCATGATAGACACCTGACATATTTATAAAAAACACCCAATTTACTTTCTGAGCTGTAGTAAAACTTAAAAAAGTGCAACGCAAACTAGAAACAATTTTTTTCTTCAAAGTAAAAGTTGCACCTTTTGAAATATTGTTGCGGAAAAACTGTTACTTTGAAGGTAAACATTGCCCCCTCTTTGGCATTACTGATGACGGATGGCATTGCCGCCAGGCGGCAGAGGAGCCTACAACTATGGTAGTGCCATCTACCCAAATGTGACCAAAGCGATGCAGGAAAATTATTTCTCTAGTCAGCATTTTCTGTATTTAACAGCTGTGCATATGATATGATCAATAACAGAGGCACGGCGCTGATTAGGTGCTCCTGTTCTCCTTCACCTCCCCTCCTCCTGTCGCTCCCCCTACACACACACAAAAGGTGCTCGAGTGCAGGCTTTTGAGAACGTGCTCGATCGCGACAGTTTTCATTTGAATCGTCGACTCTAGCTACCATCTGACGACAGGTAGCTAGAGTTGGAGACGCAAAAAAGAAAGCTCTGCTGGCACAAAACGGAAGAGGAAGAAGGATAAAAATGTTCAGAATGTTCATGTCAACTGTGGCAAAATGGTAGAATGTTCACCTCTAAAGTGGAAACATGGTGGAATGTTCATTTTAACAGTGACTAAATGGTAGAATGTTCTTTATAGAAGAAAGCCTGTAATAGAAGTCTTGTATTTTGCAAGTCCATGAATAAGTGAGATCTGCACATATGAACACAGTACACCGTGAGAGGGTGCATTTTGTGTGTGTGTGTGTGTGTGTGTGTGTGTGTGTGTGTGCGCGCGCGCGTCCACGTGGGTTTTAGGAGAGGGTGGGCCTAAAAATGTGTCCGCATACACCTGACAAAGTCTGTCTCACTGTGACCGGCTGGCGATCTCTCCAGGGTGTACCCTGCCTCTCGCCCTATGACAGCCGGGATAGGCTCCAGCCCCCTTGCAACTCTGAAAAGGATAAGCAGAAGAAAATGGATGGATGGAATATCTCACCTGTCTCTCCTGTGCTCTTCGCTGTCCCCTCCCCACACACAGCAGAGCTTTTCACTGACAAAAATACACAGTGAAAATAAATATTAAGGAGATAAGGAGATTATGCTCTGATTATGCTCTGACTGTAATGTGACTGTGCATTTACAGATGCACTTGTCCCAATTCAACAGTCAAAAATGCCCTCTTCCTGTCATCTCTCATTTGATGATGATTATGACGGATCAGTGTAGCCACTCCCCACACACATTAATTTCAAAGTGCACAGAAGTCCGGACGTGCACTTATGTGAGTGCACCTTTTGCAAATGTTGGTTATATGTGGAGGGGCAACATAAAACTATGGCTTTGGAAATGTCATTTATTAATAATCTCATAATGATGATATTAATTGGAGGCATCAGTGGAGGAAATTAGACACAAATCACCTCGAGCTGTGAACTGTGAGCTGTCACCACTTCATCATCACTTTAACCATTGTCGATCCCAGATACCATAGTCCAATGGCACAACCCTACTACTGGCAACCTTAGCGGGGTGGTTCCCATTCTGTGCCATTGGAGTTCCCATGACATAATATAGTGTAGTTTGAATAAAATGGACCGATACTTATTTCTAAAAGCTTGCCTTACACTAGGGGTGTCCAACTCAATCATAGGACGGGCCAAAATTGAAGACGCGATCTGAGTCGCGGGCCAAACAGGATTTAAAATAATTTTAATCAGCAATATGAATATGAATGGCCAGAAAACAGCAACTTTTTCCTCAACACATTAAATAAAATATAAAATTATATTTTTCTTCAAGAAAAATATAATTTTATATGATGGTAAATGGACTTGTTCTTATATAGCACTTTTTTAATCTGACTGAGTACTCAAAGCGCTTATACAACATGTTTTGCATTCACCCATTCACCCCCATTCATACAAGCACTTCCATATGTAGGTAAGCTAAGTGCTTTTTTATCTAACATTCACACACATTCACACTCCAACGCTTGCGTCGGAGAGCAACTTGGGGTTAAGTATCTTGCCCAAGGATACATTGGCATGCAGCCTGGAGTAGCCAGGAATCAAACCGCAGACCTGCCGATCAGTGGGTGACCAGCTCTACCTCCTGAGCTACAGCCACCCCATGACGAGGTGATGAGATGAGAATTTCTGCGCTTCACAGTCGGAAAAACGCTGCATAAACTGCACAGTGTGTCCAGTTTCTCAGCAAGAGCGCAGCTGCAAACACAGCATTGGAGAGCTGCTCTGATTTTTATTTATTTAGTTTTTTGGACAATCACGCGTAATCACATGGTCCCCTCGCTGAAGCGGCAGGGATGTATTAAGATGCGCCATTGTGTTGCAGAGAAAAGCCGACTCACACAGCCACCTTTCATCCCGGAGCCCTGCTGAGTCCTGACAGATTTCTTTAGGCAGCTCTTCGCACCTGTGTGATAAGACACGTCACCAAATTCAGAAGCTATTTCCTCCAAAGCTGTTGGTGATTTAAACCTTTTCCTCTTACAAAGTTCATTGTCTGTGTTACGGTGCTTATGATGCGATCTGTCTTCAGGACTTTGCTGCGCAGCGTTTCCTGGTGTGTGACGCAGTGATGCATTGTCAGCTCACCTGTGCAGGTCTCCCTCTGCATCTTCTCCCATATCCATCCCACCAATCCGCTCTTTTCCCCGCACATCGCAGGCGAGGAAAAGAAACACACGGTTTACCTCCGATGTCAGCGATTAGGTCCTCTGCCTCCCACCTGTTTGGAAAATCCCTGTTTCCCACTTTTCATTTGGCCATCTTTGGGGGTCAGGCAGCTTAAATGTCACTGTAAAAAGTGCTGAGTGATGTTTTTATCCACTGATCACTGATCAATGTGTCATTGGCAACACAGAAAACGGAATAATACACAGGTCTTGGCCTGCTCGGCAGCAGTTGCAGTGCATTGTGGGATTTGGAGTATAAGTGGTGGGAGCACCATTTACTCGTGAGCCATTAATAATATGAAATCGTCTTGTGGGCCGTATAAAATTAGATCACGGGCCGGATGTGGCCCGTGGGCCTTGAGTCTGACACATGTGCCTTACGCTATTAACCCCCCTGTACCATAAGCAAACATTTTGTCAAGAAATTGATGTTGATGTGAGACTTTTATTGTGAAGTAAAAAGGTAATAATAGTGAAAAGGATGTTTCATCATCTAGGGGACCCTGTGGGGCCTTTATGACTGGTTGAAAAGTTTTATTGCGTTCTCTTAAATAGGGATAAAAATAGCTAAATTCAAACTTGTCAGTGTACTGGAATACTTTCTATGTCAGGTGGTACAACTAATGTAAACCCAGGAAAATGTTTACTTATAATGTTTATTTCATTTAAACATTAATCAAATGAAGTTATTCAAAGCTCTAGGATTATATATTAAATTGAAAATGGTTATTATTTTTATTTAATATATACTAGAAACTTTTAAACCTTTACAGGATTATAATTTTTTTAAACAGATTAAATTAAGGATGACTGGGACTTGAGGTTGAAGGAGCAGTATAATTATAGGGGATTTATTTTTACCTAATGAATATAAATGAAAACTTGCTAAACTCCCAGCTGTGAAGTCAAATTAAAATTGCATGTTCTCAATGGTTCAGTATAGGGTGGGACAATCATTCACTGGTGTGATGTCAACCCGGTTACGTCCTGTCCAGCCTAATTTTTCCTCTGTCTGCCCTGTTACTTGTAAAAAAAATATTGCCAAAAGTATTCACTCACCCATCCAGATCATTGAATTCGGGAGTTCCAATGACTTCCATTGGCACAGGTGTTTAAAACCAAACACCTAGGCATGCAGACTGCTTCTGCAAACATGTGAAAAAGCTCTCAGGAGCTCGGTAAATTCCAGCATGGTATTGTGATAGGATGCCGCTTGTGCAACAAGTCCAGTCGTGAAATTTCCTTGCTACTAAATAGTCCACAGTCAAATGTTAGTGGAAGCGATTGAGAACAACAGCAACTCGTGTAAAATGACAGAGCAGGGTCAGTGGATGCTGAGGCTCACAGCGTGCAGAGGTCGCCAATTTTCTAATAGTCAATCGCTACAGACCTCCAAACTTCATGTGGCCCTAAGAACAGGGCGTAGAGAGCTTCATGGAATGGGTTTCCATGGCCAAGCAGCTGCATCCAAACTTTATGTCACCGAGCACAATGCAAAGCATCCAATGCAGTGGTGTGAAGCACGACACCACTGGACTCTAGAGCAGTGGAGACGTGTTCTCTGGAGTGACAAATCGCGCTTCTCTGTTTGGCAATCTGATGGACGAGTCTGGGTTTGGCAGTTACCAGGAGAACAGTACTTGTCTGACTGCATTGTGCCAAGAGTAAAGTTTGGTGGAGGGGGGTATTATGGTGTGGTGCTGTAGTTTAGGAGTTGGGCTCAGTCCCTTACGTCCAGTGAAAGGAACTCTTAATGCTTCAGCATACCAAGACATTTTGGACAACTTTGTGGGAACAGTTTGGGGATGGCCCCTTCCTGTTCCAGCATGACTGTGCCCCAGTGCACAAAGCAGGTCCGTAAAGACATGGATGAGCAAGTTTGGTGTGGAAGAACTTGACTGGCCTTCACAGAGTCCTGACCTCAACCTGAGAGAACACTTTTGGGATAAATTAGAGCAGAGAGCGAGGCCTTCTCATCGAACATCAGTGTCTGACCTCACAAATGCGCATCTGGAAGAATGGTCAGAAATTCCCATAAACACTCCTAAACCTGTGGAAAGCCTTCCCAGAAGAATTGAAGCTGTTATAGCTACAAAGGGTTGGCCAGCATCATATTAAACCCTATGGATTAAGAATGGGATTTCACTCAAGTTCATATGTGTGTGAAGGCGGATAAATGAATACTTTTGTCAGTGGTGGGTGTGTGGGTGTGTGTGTATTATTTATATTTTTGTTTAATTTGACAGCAAATTAAATACTGATGTAATATTTAATTTACTGTCATTTTTATGATGCCAAAAGCATCAAATAGTCAAATTTAAAAATTGCAAAAATTTTACATAACAAATATTAGATTTTTTTTAAATAATTATTGGATTTCTCAAAATGATTGACTGCCTTTAATTGTGTTTGTGTGTTTTGATTTCAGAAATAATTAAATTGGTAGTGATCTCTTTCTTTGAGCAACAAAAATATCGGAAAATAAAAAGATGATTCCCTGAGCTGTGAATGTTTGTTTGTTGGTGAGTGACTATTGTACATCGGTGTACTGAGAGAAGAGGGTGCCTCTTCACATCTCTGTTCTCTTAAATTCCTTTTGAAATCAGCAGGCTAAATTTAGCTCACAGCACCCCTCCCCCTCCTTCGAGAGGTATAAGAGCTAACAGAGCAGTCAGTGATAGGCTAACATTTTGATGTGCACAGTCCACAGACACACACACACACACAGATTAGAGTTGCTCAGAGTGTAACAGCACTATATATTTGTGTACAGAGTATGGGCTACAGGGATGATAAATTGCTGCTGTGCAGCAAATGAGATATGAGTATCCGTCTTTTTCTGTGCGTCTTCCTTAGGGCTGCCACTGGAGGATGGTGAGGGTACTCCGATGAACCGCCTCAAGTCCATGAAACCCTCCTTGCCTCCACAAAGGTACCCACACACTCAGAGTGGTGATAGTAAGCTCAGTGTCCTCACGTGAATCACGTGACCCCTCACCTACTAGGCCCACCGAGAATGAATATTGCATTGCTTAGGCAAGATACTAAATGTTATATTAGAGTGAAACTTTCCCCATTTTATTACTTAAAGCCTCATTCATTAGACGTACAGTACCAGTCAAAAGTTTGGCTGAACTCTTCCATAGGTGAGTCTGTCCAAACTGGTACTATATTTATTATGCTTTCTGAAATTTTAGGTATAAATATGCAAATTGGTCATTTCATTAAAATGTTTTTTTTTATGTATTTAGATTGGACACACATGCCAATCACGTAATGATTCTGTTTAATCTATTCTTTAAAATAATATTTTCACAACATATCTTCTGAAAGAAGATGCGAATAACTTAATAATTGTCATTTTCAAGCAAAAAATCGCAAACATTTCATGGCTCACTTTGTCTCAAATCGATTCTCTTTGGATTTTGGAGAACAAGTCACCCAATAAGACATCTGAAGATGTTACATCAGACGTGTCTATAACTGGTTGGTTGTCAACAACATCTATGATCATCTCACTCAACCCAAGACTTCATGGACCTGTACTCGCCACCACCGTTCCACATTATTGTCCAGTATTGACTCTGTGACATCTGTGATAACTACACTACCGATGCTATTAAAGTAGTTATGTTTTCAGAATTTATGTTACTGTGAAATCCCCAATGTAAAATCTTTATTTTTTTGGTTGCCCAAAGAGTCAGCATTAAAAACTGAGTAAGCTGGCAACTACAGAAAGCTGCTGCCAAGAGTCTGACTGGGCAGCTGGGCAATAGGGACCAAAAATCATATCGATGTACATGTCATGTACTTTTTGGTCGAATAGTTATATGCACAGAATATATCTTGGTATTTCTACTAAAGCAACGTGAGATAACGCAAACTCTTAGATTAAAACAGACATTCTCAGTCAATCTTCTAGAGGTTCATTTGACCATTTTAGATATTTTAAGGTTTAAATGGTAGTATTTTCTCTCACATAAGGTTCCTTAAACATAGGCAGTACATTACCTACATGTAGCGGTTGGCCAGCACACTGAAAGCAGACAGCACAGACACAGATGGGAAACCATGAACTGCTTTGGATGCAATCAGCAGCAAAACAGATTTATTCACCTCAAATAAATCAATATAAAATTTATGATATATTTAGAACATTCTTGGCAGTCCTTTCTCGTAAGAGGGAAGTGTCACTATAGAGTTTACAATAACCTCTGAAAAACTCTTGAGTTGTTCGTCTAAAGTTGCCTTTGTTGGCTACTTGGTTTATCTTACTGTGTAAGTTTGGTCTTTTAAAGGTTGGCCTGAGCTAACAAGTTAACGCGTTTGGTGGCATAAAGGTCCCACAGCACCCCATGTGTTCTGTGAGCTAAAACTCACAGAGCACAGTTTTATAGTTTGGTGGCTGAGTCTGATGGCTTTGAAAAGAGTGTTTCCACAAATCAACAAATTTTAATTTATGCCTCAAAAGAGAATTTATTATCTTCTGTTACACCAGTGCTGTCTCCCTTGATGCAGAAGGTGACTTTTTGAGACACAAGCTGAATGTTCAGAGGGAGAGTGAAATCAAGGCTGCATGACTTGAAGTGTCAAGAGATAGGAGATGTGTCAGCCAGCACTGTGTGTGTTAGTTACTCTGACTACTGTCAACCCTTATTTGGAATACGGGCACGACCGGCGCTTGCAGCGACCTCCTCTGGAAATGTAGCAGTGTGTGTGGATGAATGTACTGGTATGTGTGATTTTTAAACTGTGATGAGTGAAGCTAAGTGTAAGTGCAAGACAGGTCTACACTCCATCAGCTGAGCAAGCTAGGTCTGCTAAATGGACCAGGCTGTGAGACACCGCTAACAGCTAACCCACACAAGCTGGCACTTCCAACAGTCCACCTTACTAACAGCAAAATGGATTATATCAAGCTGTCTAGAGCCTCCCAACGCAGTATGAGGAATTGCTTTGTCTTCATCATTTCCGAGATCCTGGCAACTCTGACCATCTAGCAGTCCTGCTCACAACCATGTGCAGACCCAGGGTGAAACAATGGAGACCTGACATTAGGGAAGTCAGTCTGGTAGCAGGATCATATTCCCACACTGTGGGACTGTTTTGAGACAACACTGTGGGACATCTTCAAGGAGGCGGCCACAAATGACAGTAAACTTGACCTGGAGGAATACACTGAATCAATCATCAGTTACATTGATAAATGTATTGGTGACGTGACAACGGTCAAAACCTACAAGTGTTGCAACAATGACAAACCCTGGATGCGTGCTCAAGTGTGTGTACTGCTGAAAGCCAGAAGCACAGCATTTATGTCAGGAGATACAGCAGCATACAGACTGGCTAGGAGGAACCAGTCACGTGGCATTAGGGAGGCAAAGAGGTGGTATGAACAGAGACGTCACAGCCACTTCAGTAATGCAGGTTACACCCGGCGACTGTGGCAAGGCTTCCACTCTCTGATTGACTCAGAGCCGCGCCCCACACAGATATGCCTCCACGACCCCACCCTGCCTGATGAGTTTGCTGGACATGAATACTGGCACCTGCAACTGGGTTCTCAGCTTCCCGATGCAGTGGCAGCAGACAGTCAGGGTGGGAAAAAGAACATCCGGTGAACACACTGTCCCTTCAGGGCTGCATCCTGAGCCCCTTCCTGTTCAGCCTGCTTACACACGACCGCATCGCCACCCACGCCACCAATCATAGCATTAAGTATACTGACGACGTGACTGTGGTGGGCCTCATTAGGAGTGATGATGAGGCCACATACAGAATGGAGGTGGAGCAGTTGACATCATGGTGCAGGTCTCACAACCCATAACAAACAAAGGAGATGTGATGGATTTCAGAAAACCTGGCAGACAGGCCTACAGTCCACTCTTCAACAGTTTCTTCCAACAGGCTGTGAGAACACTAAACAAACTGTGACCAGGGACCACCTTTGAACATTGTGCAAAACAAGAATTGCGCAAATCTTAATTGCACAGCTTATACACTTTAGCACTTAGGCTCTCACTACTCAGTATGAATGCAGCTGGTTGCTGGCCTTATTGCAGTTTTTATATCTTAGTATATTTATATTTTAGTTGGTTTGTTTTTAACTTTCTTTGCACCGCTTTGTTGCAGGCAAAACACCATTTCATTTCTGTGGTACCTTGCAACTGCAGAAATGATAATTCAACCTCCTTTCTGTCTCCTCCTGCTCTCTGGTCACCTTTTGGTGTTTTTATGCAGTCAAATTTACAATGCAGCTGGCATGAAGTATTGATTTTAACAGAACTCCATAACCAGTCGTTCATAAGCTGAAGCTGTTCTGTGTTGGGTTTGGCTGCTGTTCCCCTGTCTGCCTTTCCACATGCTTGGATGACTGTGGCTCAGGAGGTAGAGCAGGTCATCTACTCATCGGAAGGTTGATGGGTCAATCCCTGGCTGCTTAACCCCGAGTTGCTCGCGATGTGATCATCAGAATGTGAGTGTGTCTGTTAGATAGAAAGCAGATAGAAAGCACTTATAAGTAGAATAAAAGTGATTGTATAAATGTGTGTGTGAATGGGTGAGTGAAGACATGTTGCATAAAGTGCTTTTAGTACTGGAACAGAAAAGCGCTATATTAGAACCAGTCCATTTACCATGCATTCATGAAAGGCAGGGGGGTCCTATAGTAGAACCATACCAGCAAATATAAATAACTGCAAATGGAAACGATTTTTGTCTTATGACTATAGAGCTCCTCACTGACTTAGTAAACATGCTGCACCTCCATCCAGCCAGAAAACTTGATGGATCCAGGATTCTAGCTAGCGGTTAATCACCTGGCCTTTGCCTGGCTGAGGTCCTGTTGCGCTGGGCTGAGAATTTCTATATCAGTGTTTTTTTTCTGCTTAGTCTTTTTGGGCGCATCTGAAATGAATGTACTCAAGCCAAATCAGTCTTAATTGAGTGCAACCACAGAGCTTGTTGATTGCTGTTTCTTTGCAGAAAGAAGTGCCAAATGCGTAGCCAGCTCACTGCCATGATAAGCAGTAGTGGTTAAAAAGAAACTGTTGAATCTGATCAAGTGACATAATGTCAGCTTAAACATCTATTTCTTTGACAAAATATGATGAAATTGTAAAAAAAAAAAAAAAGCCTTCAAATCTGTGCTCTGACAGCAGTGCTATTGTGCTAGTTCCCTTTTCAGGAAATGGTTTACAAGGAGGAAGTGGAGGGTAGCGTCAGCTGTGAGATGAATAAACCATATTCAGGTTAATTATTAGCGCGCCAAAATAAAAGATACATTTATTACCTTTTAAACATCTCTTTGTGCTACAGCAATAAAATTAGCCCTAATAAGGTGTTAAGCACCATCTGTTTTCATGAAGATAAAGTGTTGGCTGTGATATTCTGACATTTAACTGTTGTTGATATGTGGATGAAAGCACTCTCTGCCTCTCCTGAACCTTCACAACTGTCCCAGTAACTCGTATTCATATCCTCCTGCAGCACTGACGGCTCCTTCATAAATGAGCCAGTCTCCTGGCAACCAGGCACCAATCAACACACAGGATCTCTCTCTGTAGTAACCACTGTGTGGGGTGTGACCAATCCCACACACAATCAGGTAACACATGACTCGGTATCCTGGAATATTGTTCTCCTTTTGTGTGCTGTAACTATACAAAGAGAAATTTCAGAAGCAGATACAAAGCTTGTATTTATTTCAGAAAATGAAATCAAGGGCTCCTTTTTTCCCCCTCTTAGAACATTTTTTTTTTTTTTTTTTTTTTTTTTACCTAAAGGGATAGTTTTATGAGGTACTTATACATATTCAGTTTTTTTTTTTTTTAAAGTAGGTGGCAGTCAGACAGCCCCCTGTTTGGAAACTTAGCAATTAACTGCAGCAGATGGGGTTGCCAGCAATAAAGATTTTGGCCACCAAAAAGGAGGAAATTTTTGGTTTAAGCGCACACTGTATTTAGAAGATTTTCAGCCCCGTTCAACAGTGAACTGAACCAGTTATATTACTCTCTTTAAAGACACCAGGTTCACTTGACAAAAACAGTACTTTTGCCTAGCACAGTATTGGAGTTGCTCGAGCACCACTGTCTGCATTGTTTATTTGGAGGATCTTGGTGTGTGACTTCAGTGTTTTATTTAGTTCTTAACTCTAGAACACTAACATGAGTTTTCAACACTATCACGCTCACTTTCACTTGGGTGAAAATCAGTGCTCTAGGGTTAAAGATAAAATTATTTTGTTTGTCAATGGAGTGTGGTGGCTTTCATAAAAGAATTGTCATCTTCTTCTCTGAAAGACTGACTGAGCTGCTCTCAAAGGTTACACCCACACCTCACTGCTTGGTAAATGTACCATTCTAAACTAACAGTAAAAAAGGATTAGTACTCTGACCTTGAAGCATTTATTCAGTGTTGTTGTTATAAACAATAAATACTTTGTCATCCCAAAGACCTAAACATGTTTGAGCCTGCTTAGACTACATGAGAAGAAAATTATTAGAATTTCAAATAAACTGTTTAAGTTGTGAGTTCTTAGGAGTTAACACAAGAAGCCCACGCTTGATTAACTTCTCTCCCACCAGCTTTTCTTTGACTTCATTTCTCTTCACCACTTTACGGTACATATGACTGTTTGAAGTGATATTATCCCCCTTCTTCCCATGTAGGTATTTGGTGCATCCATGGGCCCTGGTGAGAACTCTGGCAGTCACATGATGCCCGGTGGTAGCCCTGGTATGGGTCCTGGGATGGGCTCCCAGTTCATAGGTCAGCAGTCATATGGAGATCCTGTCTCTAAAGGTTATGGCCAGCCAGTCATGTATGGACGTCCCAGTGCTGCTTACAACCCAGCCTCCTCCTACAGTGGCAGGTACACTGTCTTTGGACTTTTCCATTGTTCTGAGTATTGACCAGTCCAATGACTTGGACTCCACATGGATTCCCTTTTTTTTCACAGTCTCTTTCTTATTGTTGAATATGAACGCTGACCTTACTTTCTCACATAGGGCCAGAAATTTTATTTTTTCCCCTTTCATTTATTAAAGTAAAAAATATCTTTTGAGTTGGGGTTGGGGTTGTATGTGTTACTCAAGTGTCCTAAGCTCGGGTCCCGTATCGGAGGCCTGGAAGTTTGAGGGTTTTTGTGCAGGATCTTAGCTGTTCCTAGGACTTCACTCTTCTGGACAGACCCTCCGATGTTGTGCCTGAAATCTGTTGGAACCACTTTTCCAGCTTTGAGATTAGAACTCAAGCAACTAATGCTCCTATTACCACTGGGACCACTTTGGACTGAACTTTTAACATCTACTCCAGTTGTTCCTTCAGCCCCTGGTACTTTCCTATTTTCTTGTACTCCTGCTTTCTGATGTTGCTGTCTGCTGAGATTGCCACATCTATTACAACTGCAGCTGAATAGGAGAGTGTGAACAGTTTGGAATAATAGATTGGAGACAGAATGCTAGTCAGGGCATGGATCCAGTAAGGGTCACCAGGCTAGACCCTCAGTGCTACTCAAGCCTACTTTGCAACAAGAGCGAGAGACACTTAGCTAAAGCCATACCGACTTGGACATTGCCCAGCTTAACAAGGTCCATGTCAGGTGTTGGGGACCCATACATACTGATGAGAAATGGGCTACTAGAAAAAGACCTATGTGGACAAGAACTGAGAACACTTACAGGAAGGCTTACTGTCATCTAGCTACATCATGGACATAAAAGTATTTGGTTAGTTTTATATAGTCAGAATCTGTGAACCTTTATTTATTTTTATTACTTTTATTTAAAGTGCTTTATGATACAGCCGTGAAAGGTAAATAGATAAAACAACTGATAGTAAGCAATCAAAAAAGCTAAGAGGGACAAGTCAAACAAGAAAATCAATTACACTAATTCTAATTCACTTTTATCTTTTATGAAAAGCAATTACAAATTAGCTGCACCTCCACTAACTACAGTTGCACACATTAATACATATCAGTCTAATACATTACATCATGTCAGCCATTGAGTTTATATTTTTCCACTTCTGTACTTTAAGTACATACACTATATTGCCAGAAGTATTCACTTGCCCGTCAAACCATCACCGTCACTTCCATGGGCACCGGTGTATAAAACCAAGAATTCAGGCATGCAGACTGCTTCTACAAACATTTGTGAAAGAATGGGGTGCCCTCAGAAGCTCAGTGAATTCCAGCATGGTACCATGATAGGATGCCATTGCTATTAAATAGTCCACAGTTAGTTGTATTATAATAAAGTGGAAGCGATTGGGAATGACAGCAGAGTGGGGTCGGTGCATACTGACGCTCATAGTACAAACAGGTCACCAACTTTCTGTAGTCAGTTGCTACAAACCTCCAAATTTCATGTGGCCTTCAGATTAGCTCAAGAACAGCGCGTAGAGAGCTTCATGGAATGTGTTTTCATGGCTGAACAGCTGCATCCAAGCCTTACATCACCAAGCATGATGCATGTGTCAGATACAGTGGTGTAAATCACACCGCCACTGGATTCTAGAGCAGGAGAGATGTGTTCTCTGGAGTGACGAGTCGCATTTCTCCGTCTGGCAATTCGATGGACGATTCTGGATTTGGCAGTTGCCAGGGGAACAGTACTTGTCTGACTGCATTGTACCAAGTGTAAACGTTTGGTGGAGGGAGGGATTATGGTGTGGGGTTTTGTTTTTTAGGAGTTGGGCTCGCCCCCTTAGTTCCAGCGAAATAAACTGTTCATGCTTCCAGCTTTGTGGGAACAGTTTGAGGATGGCCCCTTCCTGTTCCAACATGACTGTGCACTAGTGCACAAAGACATGGATGAGAGAGTTTGGTGTGGAAGAACTTTACTGGCCTCGACCTGATAGGAACACCTTTGGGATGAATTAGAGCAGAGACTGTGAGCCAGGCCTTCTTGTCCAACATTTGTGTCTGACCTCACAAATGTGCTTCTGGAAAAATGGTCAAAAATTCCCATAAACACTCCTAAACCTTGTGGAAAGCCTTCCCAGAAGGGTTGATTCTGTTATTTAAGTGCCTTGAGGCGACTGTTTGTTGTGATTTGGCGCTATATCGATAAAATTGAATTGAATTGAATTGAATATATCTGCAAAGGGTGGGCTGACATCATATTAAAGATTAGATTAGGTTAGATAAAACTTTATTAATCTCTTTAGGAAGATTCCGTCAGGCAAATTAAAGTTCCAGTTGCGGCTTTTACAGGTAACATAGGAACACAAACACAGCAGAAATCACAGTAAACAAACATATGGATAAATAAATAATAAAACATACAAGCATTTCTTTACGTTGTGTTGTCACTCAAGTTCATATACATGTGAGAGCAGATGAGTGAATAGTTTGGGCAATATAGTGTACTTTTGTAACATTTTCATTGCAGAGGTACTGATGGAGGGTTTTTATAAGTATCTCAGTTCTTTTACTGAACCCATTAACAACAACAACGTGCAGTAACGTGATGGTCAGAGATCACAGAACGTGAATGATATTTGGCGACTTCAAGCGACTACAGGTGAAATATCTGCTGGCAATGTCCACCTCATTATTATCAGCCCATCTAGGGCTAGGCTGTGGTTTAAGTTACTGTTAAGATTGTTTACATTAGAGTAGATGCCAATGTGACAACAGTGAGTAGTACTAAATTTAAAAACCCACACACATTCACAGCATTTGATGGCATTTTTATTACACATATAGTACTAATCCAGTTTTGTATATTTCTACATACTGCGCTTGGCATTAGTTCTAGTTTTGTTTTAACTTTTATTTAAATAATATAATGTGACTCTTGTACAAATGTTTTGCAATAATGACCTCGCCAAGACAGATGGCAATATAATCAACAATAGTAGTAAACAAATACACATGGCAGTACTACATAAAATAAGTGTACTGGTATACAGACAATAAAGATTAAATTATAAACTTAAGCACAGATGACGCCTCGGTTTGTCAGGCCACAAGCAGGTGTAGTAAATAAAGCTACTTTTGGCTAGTCCTTCGTCACAGGTTTGATTTGACAGTCTTTTACTGTGTGGGCTTCCTGATGCAGCCCCAAAGGTTTTTTTTTTTTTTTTTTGCCTTTGTCTGGAATTGAACTTGCAACCTTCTGCTTGCCAAGCAAATGTGCTTGCCCACAGTTGCTAGACATCTGCAAGCAGCTGTGCAACCCACCTCCCCCCAGTTCCTTCTTTCATGCTGTTTCTGACTCTGTGATGCCTTCTCTGTTTGCCGTTCTGCTATGGCTCTTTCTGTCTGTGGCTTTTCATGTATGGCATGGAAGAGGCTCCCAAATCAGAGCCAAATATAAATATCTTTTGATTATAGTGGTCCTGTCTGAAATGGTCTTTATTAAATGTATCTATTTTGCATGCTGCTGCTTGGGTGGTGGTTTGCATCAACATATGTCACTGTGGTTGCTCTCACCCACCACTCTGACTCATGCTGGTGAGTTTACTAACTTTGCTACCCACTCATCTGCCTGTTTTCCCCTCTCTCCCCACAGTTACTCTGGAAACAGCGAAGGTGCCGGTATAGGTGTTCGTCCACCCTCAGACTTCACTCAGGCTGCTGCTGCCGCTGTTGCTGCCGCGGCTGCCACAGCAACTGCCACTGCTACGGCAACTGTTGCGGCAATACAGGAAAAACAGAACCAGGAGCTGAGCTATGGCCAGGTAAAGGTCTTTGAGGGGAAATGTGCACCTCTTTGTTGAGGGGGTGCATGCGTAAAAAAGGGAGAATGGGAGAAGCAGCACATAGCTTTCATGGTTCAGGTACAACAAGTTGTTTTAATTTGCTGCTTTTATTTTCCATCAATTATAGTAAGCTGAACATCTGAACTCATGGTTGGACGTTACCAGACTTCTCTGGTAGTTGCAGCTCTAGTTTCAACATGTTCGTGGGGACTTCGATTGCCAAATAGTTTAGGCAGATAATTTTAGCATCCAAGGTTGGACCTGTTGCATGTCATGTCCCACTCTCTCCCCACATTTCCTGTCTGTGATTTCCACTGCAGTTATCAACAAATGTAAGTTGAACCTGGAGCTTGCAAAGAGAGCAGCAGGCAGTGATCTTGGGCGTACTTTTTGCCTTAATCATACAGACATTGAATAGAACCTCCACAAATAAGTGTCACCTAAAATAATTCAACAGTATTTCCAAAGGTAAATTGCACAGTGGGGGGGAAATGCAACTCCTCCTTCAGCAAACATTGTACAGTGTCATGCAGGAGGTATCTAAGGCCTCATTCTGCATTAGTGGGAGATGTCTTGTATGCTTCTCTCTTATGTTCTAAAATGTAAATATGCAAGCATTGTATACCAGGGTTTTTCCTGGGTTACAGTGGCCCTTTAGTACCTCAATATACATCTTTGGTTGATCTGTGGGTAGGAAAGCTAATGAGTCTATCCCAGCAGCCGTAGGGCAAGAGGCGGGGTACACCCTGGACAGGTCACCAGTCTGTCGCAGGGCAGACTGGTGACCGTGGTGTTTATCACGATTATTTTGATCAGTATTATCATTTTGGCCAGCCCTATCTGGAGTCATACTTGATGAAGTATGGAGTACAAACATGTTGGTCCTTAAAGGATTTATCAACCTTTTTTAAAAAAAAATTTAGTCCTTAAGAGGTGTCCAGACAGGAAATGATTCACCTGACACATTATAGCCAATGGTTGTTGCTAGCAGAGTTCCAGTATTTACCATTCATGGATATGTCAGTCAGCAGTATCCTTTGCTATTACTGGCAGTCGCTTCAATTGCTCATCTTGAAGTTGATTTACCCTTTCCACGTTGCCAGTGGTCATATCGCTTGTCAGTGTTTGAAGTTGCTGAATGTCATTGCTTTTCTGTGGTATCTGGTCACTACCTCTGTTAGTCATTTCCTGCGTGGATGTTTGTTTACGTTCTCTGTCGGTGTTCATTGCTGGAAATTCCTGTCTATCCTAATAAGCCAACTATTAGTTAAGATAGTTATGGCAATGATCATTCATTTGTGTCTGTAAAAAAAACAAGAATTTTGGCAGTATAATTCAAAATTTGGTGGATCTTGCAGCTCTGAGAACATGCAAGCTAATTTAATATGGCAGTTTAAACAAAATCCCATTTCCAAGCAGAGTTGATTTAAAATTTCTTTTTGTTTACCATTGCTGGCATATTGCTTATTTGTAAAACTACCTGTAGGCTAAAATTTTTACCTTTTCATAATTTGGCATATCTTTGCATAAACAAGCTACTTGTAAATAAACTGTTGTAAATGCTGATATATTGTGCATTTTACAATGCAGGTGAATTTTCCACCTAAGGTCAGTGTGTCTTGAATTATTAAGCAGTGGTAAAATTCCAAAATGTATTTCTGTGGAATACATTGTAAGATTTACTTAAAATATTTATGACAAAATTAACAAGAGTGCACATTGATGTTTACAGATGAAAGTTAGAATGTATCTACTGGCCTACCCTGAACTCCTGGTGTGTTATCTTCTGTGCACAGACAGCTACTGAATTTATGCACTGAACACTATTAAGTTATCTTATGTTAAGATCATTTTTATTTAATGCTTTCCGTTGTGACATAATAGCACAGTGCTGTGAAAAAGTATTTGCCACCTTTCTGCTATCTTATTTTTTTTTCATATTTGTCACACTTTCATGTTCAACCCAAGTAAATAAAAAATACAAAAAATGTAGTTAATCACAGTTAATTCCTGATTAAACAAGGGGAGCAATTACTTTTTCACATTGGGCCATTCAGATTTGGCTTTTCCCCTTAATAAATGAAATCATCATTTAAAAACTGCATTTTGTATTTACTCGGCTTTTCTTTGTCTAATGTAAAAATTTGTTTCATGATCTGAAACGTATACTAACTGTGACAAATATGCAAAAACTGATTCACTATGACTGAACTCTATGAACTGTCACGGCTGTGGAAAAGATCCAGTGAGCTATGTTTTCCCCTTTCCGTTTCAGTTGGGTGGAGCATCCTCTTACAGCACCCAGTTCCTGTCTCATCCAGGGGCCCGTGGCCCTCCAGGAATGAACCCTGGTGGGATGGTCTCTTCAAGGTCTGGACTGCCACCTTCCACCGGAGGCCTGTATCCTTCTCACCCTGCGCAGACTCAGAGGATGCCACTGCAGGGAGGCTATCCAGGCGGACAGCAAGGACTCAAACGACCTTTTCATTCTGAGGTCAGTGACACTCCCAGATGTTTGCTCACACTTTCAAAAAGCCAATAAATTTTTTAGAACTTTATATTATTTACCTGTCCTACTATGGTTTATTCAAACTACAGAAACAATTACATATTTACTTGATAATTGATGCAATATTTCATACCTGCCCATTTAAATTCTGGCGTAGACAGCCCTGATTCCAGTCTACCGTATCTTGTCTTTTTCCAGGGTTTTCCTGGACCGCAGTATGGCTCCGGTGGGATGTCAGGGTACACTAACCAGCCTCTGCAATATCCTACTGGTTCGCAGCAGAGATGCGCCCCCTCACCCTCTTACCACTCCAGCCGGATGCCTCATATGGGACACTACACTGCTGGATCACACAATCCAGCACAGTTCTCCCCTGGAACAGGACAGCCCAATCCTCCACAGTATTATAAGGTGACCAAAAACCAGAGCCAGACAACCTTGGGATGTTTGAGATCAAAAAACTTTTAAGGATATTTAATTATCTTTATAATTTCCAAAATAAAACTTGTAATATACAGAATAAAAACAGATGCTGAAACTATTTCACCTGTCAGGACTGTTAAATAAGTAGAACTTACAAATCCGAAATGAGGAGACTTTTTTTTTCTGACATTACATTATTTTATAGACAAAATAATTGCAGTTTACTCAGTCATGAAGATGAACCAAAGCCTCAGTCACACAGGCCTAGAGAACTGTTGGTGACCCCCTGGTAACCTTTGGTCACTAGAGAAATAAATGTATTCCCTATTTGCCCATAATTTGCATGAAAGACACCAACTAAAGTAGCAGCTACTTTAAGCTTCTCCCTTATTCACAAGGGGTTGCTGCAGCAGGTAGCTCCACATATTTGATTTGGCAGATTTGCCAAACCGGAAGTGGAAAACATTCACCTTCAGAGTAAGTAAGTTTTGTCTTACTGCTGCAACCAGCACATTTCAAAAGGCACAACTTTTACATTGAAGGCGAACAGTTTGTGTTTCCCCTGTGAAGTGGGACAGTTTCATTACATTGGCGAAGGTTGTAATTTCATGCTGGCGGCTAACAGCAGTCTTCAGCAACCACTCGCCAACCTGTCATGGAGTGCACAGCTGCGGTTCCCAGATGGTTGCTAACTGGTCTCTAGGCGTGTGTGACTGGGGCCTAAGACAGAAAATTTACCTCAAAGATTCAGCGTTGTAGAACTGTGCTCTATGTTTGTAAATGTTGTCAAAAATATAAAGATATTTTTTATACATTCCGGCTATAAGCTACACTGTGCAGTTAGGTCCATAAGGTTTTGGACAGCGGTACAGTTGTTATAGTTTTGCCTCAGTACACCACCACAGTGGATTTTAAATCAAATAATCATGATGTGACTGCAGACTTTCACCTTTCAGCAAAGGGATTTGTCAAAAGTGTTGCATTAGCTGCAGATTTGTTTTTTCCACCCTTTTGTGTCCACATACACGATGCTCAAAATCATGTTTCTTTTCTGTGGTTTTCAGTCGGAGCCTTTCAATGGTCAGGGCAGCATGTCATCTGGAGGATCAGGAGGATACAATACCTTCACACAGGCTGCAGTGAATGGGGTAAGTCACCAATGCACTCATCCCACACTGTCGGCACTGAAGACTATAAGCTCAGTTTCTCTTAGCTTGCTTATATTAGAATTATAAGGCTTCTTACACTTTATGAAGACTTTAATATCTCAAAATACAAAGTTTAGGGTTTATTAATGTTTCTTATGAGTTTGATTCATCATGTCTCTAGTTTGGAGTTGTTTGGTTTGCAGGACTGCGGGAGGATTACAGAGCAGAAGCTAGTTTTCTTTTGCATACAGACCGATGACACATGCTTCAAATGTACATAAGGCACATCACATAATTTGACAGTGCTCATGCCAAACTAATCTATTAGTCTGTCAAGAGCAGACTAATAGATTAGTTTGCTCTAATTTTGTGCATATTGAATCGCTGCAGCAAACCTTTTTTTCCAGCTCCATCTTTAGACTCTCAGGGATTTCTTGAACATACTTTCACCTGATCACTTGAAACTTTGGCTATGTTTAATACTACCATGCATTACTGGAAGAGAATATATACAGTCCATTTTAACAAATGTATCACGAGTAGCTTTTCCTGTTTAATATTTCATAGTTTGATTGAAGCTCTAAATACTCTTCATCCTCGTCTCTCAGCCAGCCCGGGGTGGAGTGTTGCCTGGGTATCCCACCTCGCCAATGGGAGGAAATCCTACCCCTCCAATGACACCTGGGACCTCTATACCTCCCTATCTTTCTCCAGGCCAGGACACCAAACCCCCCTACCTTACACCAGAAACCAAACCTAACATGAACACCCAGCAGCCCCCTACAGGTGAGACTCAGCTGCCACACATCAGAAAGCACACTGTGAAATATGATACTGAAATGAAATCTGACTGAAAACAAAACTCCACCTCTCCGCCCAGTTACTCCAAATCTGGCTCTGTAGTATTCGCTTAATGATGCTGACAAACAGCACTGAAAACTGAGCTCTCCTTCAGCTCTCATGGTGGTGATAAAAGTACAAACATAATTGATAAATGAAAAGGGCACAGTTGAAAGAAGAATTGAGCAATAAAAAATGTAGAGGACACCACATACAAGTCAAAGAGGTGTTTAGTATTTGTCTAAAATACAGGTATTTTTGGTTTCATTCAGATGCTTTTCAGGCTAAAATTAAGTGTCACCAGAAGTACTTGTTCTACTAAAAAATGTCTGTCAAGGCACCAGGTTCATCCTGAATTCACTGACGCACCAGAAACTCCAAATTTCCATTCCAGGTAACCCCAGTGACGACCTGCGTCTGACCTTCCCTGTACGAGATGGTGTAGTATTGGAGCCTTTCAGACTGGAGCACAACCTGGCCGTCAGCAACCACGCCTTCCACCTGCGAGACTCTGTCTACAAAACACTCATGATGAGGTATAAAGAAGAAAAACTACACTCACAGAACCACATTTCAACTGTGACCAGTTTGCGCCTCAAACACAATATGTGGCTTTAGTGTAGAGTTTTATACGCTTCTGTTGCTCTTTCTGAACAATTTAAAACACCAGAAGGAAAACAAATGAGGAATGTCTGATAACCCCACCCAGTCCCTCCCTGAGAGCTGTGTTGTGTCTCCCTCCACAGGCCAGATTTAGAGCTCCAGTTTAAGTGTTACCATCATGAAGACAGACAAATGAACACTAACTGGCCTGCCTCTGTGCAGGTAAGCATCTTATATATTTTATATCTTAGAAGCATTTTATATATATTTTTGGAGGTAAACATACACACAGGTATGTTTGTTTGGCATTTATTAATAATGCATTTATATGTCTCTTACCTCTAAGTTTAGGTTTCTTGTCACAAATGAGGAACAGTTCTTGAGATTAACGTTTGTTAACAGACACCCCCCCCCCCCCCACTCATTGAGTGGTTATGTAACTGTCTCTACTTTTCAGAAGAGCAACTTTATGTGATGTGTTTAGAGGAGATCTTTAAAATGGTATCTACAAATACAGGATTTATTCTGTACACTTCTTCTCCTCCTCCTCCTCCTCCTCCTTTGTTTCTTCATTTGCATCAGGTCAGTGTTAATGCAACTCCTCTGTCCATTGAAAGAGGTGACAACAAAACCTCCCATAAGCCCTTGTACCTAAAGCAAGTGTGTCAGCCAGGACGTAACACTGTTCAGATCACAGTGACAGCATGCTGCTGTGTAAGTCCCTTGATGTGACTCAGTCACAGAAATACAGGAAATTTATTACAGTTCATTTTACATTGAACTGATGAATCAACCCCATTTTAAACTCACATTCTCCCCTTGTGCCTCTTTGTCCCCAGTCCCACCTGTTTGTGTTACAGTTGGTGCACCGGCCATCTGTCAGGTCTGTTCTGCAGGGTCTGATGAAGAAGAGGCTACTGCCGGCCGAGCACTGCATCACAAAGAGTGAGTTAACCAGCTTGTCACTTACAGCAGAATGTGGCCCGCTGGTTTTCATTTAACACGTTGCCACCCTGTCGGGCCATTCTGTGATTTGCATGCACTCTACAGCATAGTGTGTATGTGGCACAGATAAAAGATAGACATAGGCGCTGTGAGGTCACACACTGATTAGCAAGGTTGTGTAACTGAGCCTTGAGCTGAATGGTTTTACCATAGCCAACCTGGTGTTCTGAAACTGTTAGGGATAAGCATGGGATTAGATCTGAAACACAGTGGGACACTGTGCATTCATAGTCTAGCAACTTGCCAATTACATGATAAAGTATACCCTGCTTTATTATCCTTCTGGACACTAAGGACTATAGTTTATGAAATGAATGCCATATTGTGCTCAGTATGAGTTGAAAGTAGCGATTGAGTCCATAAACTCAATCTTGCTGAGAGCACAGAGCGATGAGCTGATCCATTCTCATAGACTTCCTGTTGTGGAAAAATTAATTGAGCATTGAAACCGAGTTGATTTTCTGAGAGTTGCTGAAAGAAAGCTTTGCAAAGGGCTCAACACAGCATGAACAGTAGTTTGAATCTCGGCACCCCGACTTCACCGTCAGGGGTCTGAAAATCTCGTGAATGCGATAACTCGAGAACGATGTCACCACCAGGATGTTCGAATTCATACCATCGATACAGCTACTAAACATCGTGGACAAGTTGGAATGTCTGTGATCTTGACGTGCTCAGTGGTTTACTTTCATTATGATTTTAGCATTTCTTGTTCCTGGTTCTTACTTTGCCATATGTACCCCTTTAAAATGTACTGAGACCTGGTAATTATGTGTTCTAGAAATTGTGCTACCACCTTGAGATTCTATTGCCAGGAGGCTGAGGGGGTAGCACTAGCGGCAGTGTTTTTTTCTCCATGTATGGCAAATCTCTCAGCCTCAAACAGTCTTGCCAACTCCCACTGCACAAAGCGTTTGTGTAAATATGTTTGTACTTCAGGTCTCAGTTCTTTCTCAAAGTGATTTCACAGATGAACTTCCCAGTTTGTGATTTGGGGGCATCTCTCCAGCTGTCAGAGGATCTAAGCTGCTGTTCTTTGAACGCTTTTCCATCAGGTGGTTTAAATAGTCCACAGCTGTCTCATTTTCCTGTTGAACACAGGCAGATACCTTTGATCTCTGTGGCCTTCTCTGTGGTGAAGTTGCTACACTGCGTGGTAATGCCATTTACATATGCTGCTGGTCCCCTGTAAGGTTGAGGGCAGTCTTGTTCTCTGGCCAATTGTTGTTGACTCTTGATGAGATGGTTTTTCCCCAATTTAATTTTTTTTTTAATCAAGCTCTGTTGTCGGTTTCAGTTCCACCTGAAAAGAGTAAAGATGGGCCACAGTCCTCGATGTCCTCTTTGGGGCCTGGCAGGTGTTTGCAGCTTCTTTCATGTCATTTTCAGAGCATGGTTGCTGATCCAAAGCTTTGTTTCCTTCAGGGCCCATGATCTCAACCATGGGTATCATGATGATGCTGTCATCCAAACCTGTTCACTCATTCCTGGATGAAATCCTTTTCCCAGTCTGGTACCATGAGGGGACTCGGTTGCTCTGGAAGTATTTTGTATGGGCTGGGGCAGTTTGTTTGATGTTGAAACTTGTTTTTCATGGTAAAAGTAGGATGGAGGCAAAACTGTGGAACGTTTGGCCAAAACTGTCTGTGGGTATGACTCTGATGATGTTGATGGTGTTGGTCTGTCATTTTGCTCCAGGTTCTGTGCTTGGGGAAGAAGTTGATCCTGCTTTTGACACGTTGAGACACTTTTTTGGCCCTGCCTGTCCACACTTTCTGTCTCTGATTGTTGCTTTAACCAGCTGCAAGAAAAGTGCTTTCCTGCCTGCATGAAATACACATACGTCTTTCTTTCTTTTCTTTTTAATTTCCCTTGTCTTCACTTTCTCTTTTTACATTCATTTGTCTCATACTGAAATGTAAATTTTTTTTGGAAATAATGTTTATTTATTCGTACATTTAATTCCTGAAATATTTCCTCGCCACGTTTGTTTTTAATAAGTTGGACATTTGGCCTATTTTGGATTATACTTCATTTGAGCTGACATTTCTAGTTAGGACTTTGAGCTCCCCATGTTAGTTCCTGGCAGTATTCACTTTAAATCTCAAAGACCCAATCTCTAGATTCCCAATGACAAAACTACCTTTTGTCTAGTTGTGAATTCAGCCCCAGTAAGTCATCACTTATGCAACCCACAAAGCTGCTAATTTGTGTCTGCCTGCGGTGATGAGCTCACATTAGCTGTATATACAGAACTTTTCTCTGAATGGCGGACCCTCTTACCAAACACAGAACAAGTTTTCAAATTTCTTAATCATATTATTTGTCTTTAAAAATTGTGATACAGTCAGAAATTCATGCTAGTCTCACCTGCTCTCCACTCGGCATTCTTTATCAATTGAGATTTCAGCGGCGGCTTTGTCTGCTCTCAGTTGTTAGGCCGCTCGTCTTTTCGGAGTTAAGTGCTCTTTCAGACTTGTTGAGTCCACCTGGATCTGGATCGACACAAAGAAGTCCCATCCTCATCACCACGATTGTTGTGGAAAAATAGATTGAGCATTGAAACTGATTTATTGAAAGAAAGCTTTGCAAAGGGATCAATGCTGGTGCAGCATGAACAGTCTTTGCACCAGCATTGATACAGAAAAGGAAAAATAACACCTCGTTTATACTCGTGCGGACACACAGCTTACAGTTAGAATTGTTTCCTGTCTTTGCACACCCAGTCTGCACACAAGGAAATTACTTCCTACAAGAAAATTAAATCAGGTAAAACACAATTTTTTGTTGTGATGTGGAGCTGTATAAATATAATAGAATTGAATTGAATTAATTGAGATCTGCACTGAAGCAAAATTGGATGTTGTAAGATGCAGTGCAAGTATGCCGATAATAGCAGGCATCTGTTTGCAAATGCAAACACGCGGTCAGTATCTGGCAGATGCTCCGTTTCTGAAATGCTCTCACTTCACGCACGAGCTGCAGTGGAGCAGTGATTTAGCAGAGTAGTTCTGGGAGCACTCGGGTAGTTATTGTTTTCTTTTTATGGTTGTTTTGTTTCAGTAAAGAGAAATTTCAGCAGCGGCACCATTCCGGGGACCCCTGGTCTGAATGGGGAGGATGGAGTGGAGCAGACAGCTATTAAAGTTTCTCTCAAATGCCCCATCACATTTAAACGAATCCAGCTGCCAGCCAGAGGCCATGATTGCAGGCACATACAGGTAAGGTCATGCGCTCAGTTATTACTTATATATTATTTATACTGCTGAGAGAACTGAACTGAATTGATCCAATGTGGAAATCTTTGATTTCAAAGTGTTTCGATTTGGAGTCCTATTTGCAGCTTAACTGTGAAAGAGGGACCTGGAGATGCCCTGTATGCAAGTAAGTGCATTAACAAGGACTTATTGCACTTTTTTGAATCAGTAATCAGGTTAAAGTTTCACTAGCTGTTTGCTCCTCTCGTTCACAGTAAAACAGCTTTGCTAGAAGGACTGGAGGTTGACCAGTATATGCTTGGGATTCTTGTCTATATCCAGAAGTAAGTGTTTACTGTAAATCGTTATATAGCAGCTACATAAACTCAAAATAATTAATGTAATAAAGGCGAGCCAGCCGTCCTGTAAATTTTCAGTTCGATTCAGGTTTATTTATATAGCGCCAAATTACAGCAACAGTTGCCTCAAGGCTCTTTTATATTATAAGGTAAAGAATCTACAATAAAATGGTCCTCATTTTTTAAAGATTTTGCTTCAAAGGATCCAGACTTTTTTTTTTTTAAACTGGTCTTGAGCAGTAGTTCAATAGTTTTTCTTTGGAGATCCATTGACTTTTACTCTAGCTGTGGGTTTGTCATAGACAGACCTCACGTATTTGATTTACATCAAAGCCAAATTTTTCCAGTATAAAGTATAAAAACTCCCAAGTAACTCTATCAAAGGCTTTTTCAGCATCTAAACTAATCAATGCCACCGGTAGCCTATAATTATGTTCTTCTAATGTTGTCTTTACTTGATGAGAGTTTATTTCCACTTTGCGTGCATTTCTATGCGTTTTCAAGCCTGATTAGTCTTTAAAGGTATATTATTTTCTGGAAGAAAAAAAATAACTAACATGCCTGGTGTGTCTCTTTAATGGCAAAATTAATGTTGTGGACATGGTGTTGTATTTAGTACCACAAAAGCAAAACATGGAATATGCTTTGAGTTTGCGCTGGTTTCCACTCAGCCCCTCAGCCCCTCCCACCCTCTCTGAGCCTGGTTCTGCCAGAAGTCTCTGTTAAAAGGGAGTTCTTCCTCCCCACTGTTGCTGACAGAGTATCATCAGGTTGTTTCAATTCTCTCTTTAATATTAGAAGTTCATCACAATATAAAATGTTTTGAGATGACTGTTTGGAACTGGTGCTATATAAATAAAACTGAAATAAATGAATTACAGACACAAGATATTAGAAATTACAGTTTGACAAAAGCCCCACAATCTTTTTAGTTTTAGTTATTTATTTCATGTCCCTAGCTTTTTGTGTCTCTCCCCTCCCTCCTCTTGCCAGTTCTGACTATGAGGAGATCACTATAGACCCAGTATGTGGTTGGAGGCCGGTGCCTGTTAAACCTGACCTTCACATAAAAGAGGAGCCCGATGGTCCAGTCCTCAAACGCTGTCGCACAGTGAGCCCAAGTCATATGGTGTTGCCAAACGTGATGGAAATGATCGCCGCTCTGGGCCCAGCATCATCGCCCTACCAGAGTCTGACTGCAGGAGGCAGGAACACTCCTGACTACAGTCGGCCAGGTACAAGAGAGGATTTGTTTTTGGTTGTTGTTTAATGACTGCACACCCAGTAACACAGCTCGCGGTTCATAAGTAAAAAAAAAGTATGCAGTATTGTTAAATTTAAAGAGAAGCAGTAGTATATAGTAAGTAAGTAGTACATACACACATGAAGTATCCTGGAAAGTATCTAAAGCTTTTTTTCCCACTGCGGTTTCTTGTTGCAGTGTCTGATTTCTTGTTTAAATCATAGTTGGTAAGAGTAGTTTGGTAAATCAGTTGTTTAAATTGTTGCAGTTTCTCTTACACTGTGTGAACATATCAGCTGAAGGTAAAACAACATCAATTATAAATGCTTAAAATGTATTTTTATCAACTCTTTGGGGCTGTTTTTCTTTTCTGTTGGTTAAAAATTGGAAGCTGTAGAATTTTGTGCAGAAATCAAGCTAAACACATGTTCTTTGCTTTAATCTGCAAAACTCATACCAACATTTCTTGCAGTGATGACACCAAAATTGAAGTTTTTGGTCACACCCATAAATGCTAGATTTGGAGAGGAGTCGATAAGGCCTCAAACAAAGTGCCTTACCCACAACTACCAACAAAGACTTCAAGTTGTCACTGATGTTAAATGAGCCAATACATGGTATTAAGAACCTGTGTGTGCAAACTTTTGATCCAGGTCATTTGGGTAGTTTTCTGTTGTCATTATCATTTAAAAAGGGCAAATACAGTACCAGTCAAAAGTTTGGACACACCCTCTAATTCAGTGGTTTTTCATTATTTAAAAATTGTCTGCATTGTAGATTAATACTAAAGTCATCCAAACTATGAAGAAATACAGATGGAATTATTTAGTAAACAAAAAAGTTTTAAACAAAGCAGAATATGTTTTATATTTTAGATTCTTCAAAGTAGGCACCTCTTGCTTAGATGACAGCTTTGCACATCTTGGCAATTTCTCAGTCAGCTTTATGAGGCAGTCATCTGAAATGATTTTCAGTTAACAGCTGTGCCTTTTCAAGAGTTAATTTCTTGCCCTCTTAAGGTGTTTGAGACCGTCGGTTGTGTTGTGAAGAGGTAGCGCTGGTATACAGTGAATAGTCCTATATTATCTATTCCACATCTCAACAAAGTAAAGAGAAATGACAGTCCATCATTACTTTAAGAAATAAAGGTCAGTCAGTCTGAAACGTTTCAAGAACTTTGAAAGTCTCCTCAAGTGCAGTCGCAAAGACCATCAAAGGTTACGATGAAACTGGCTCTCATCAGGACCGCCCCAGGAAAAGAAGTCCAAGAGTTACCTCTGTCGCACAGGAGAAGTTCACCAGCCTCAGAAACTGCAAGTTAACAGCACCCCAGATAAGAGCCCACTTAAATGGTTCACAGAGTTCAAGTAGCACACACATCTCGGCATCAACTGTTCAGAGAAGACTGCATGAATCTGGATCAAATTGCTGCAAAGAAGATTCTTAGGAAGAACAACAAGAGGAAGAATGGCTTGGGCCACAGAACACAAGGAGTGGACATTAGACCAGTGGAAATCCGTCCTTTGGTCTGATGATTCCAAATTTGAGATTTCTGGTTCCAAACATCTCATCAAAATGCAGAAAAAGTGAGCGGATGGTTCCTACATGTGCAGTTCCCACTGTGAAGTGTGGAGGAGGAAGTGTGATGGTATGGGGGTGCTTTGCTGTTGGCGGTTTATTCAAAATCCAAGGCACACGTAACCAGCATGGCTACCACAGCATCCTGCAGCAACATGCCATCCCATCTGGTTTGTGCTTAGTGAGACCATCATTTGTTTTTCAACAGGACAATGACCCCAAACTCACCTCTAGGGTATGTAAGGGCTATTTGACCAAGAAAGAGGGTGATGGAGTGTTGTGTCAGATGACCTTTTTGAAGAATCTAAAATCTAAAACATATTTTGCTTTGTTCAACAATTTTAAGTTTACTACATGATGCCTTATGTGCTCCTTCATAGTCTGGATGTCTTCAGTATTAATTTACAATGTAGGGAAAAAAACATTAAAGGAGAAGGTGTGTCCAAACTTTTGACTGGTACTGTTTGATAATAAAGGGATTCAGCCAAGCACTTACCATCAGTGAAAGAAAAATTTTTGTATTATTCGGATTCTCTGAAAAATTGCCCAAAAAAAAATCACAAAATTTCCCAGGGTTTGTATAAGCCCAACTGCAGGTACTTCACAGGTTCAACATTAAAAGCCTACAGATGTTTATATTGCGCTTAAAGTGCAACATCAACTACTGTGAACCCAAAAACTGTGCAGCTCTGCTCTGCTTCAACCACCACTGAACGCTCTTAAGGGGCTTTAAGCAGCGTTATGTGTTAGCAGTTACCAATAATATGCAGCTCTAATCAAATAAGGTTCCTGTAGTACTCCATTATGTTACATTATTTAATATTGCAGCTTATGTCTTGTTCAGAAATGTCCAAAAAGTGACGTTTTCATTGTAAGCACTTACTCTTTCATGCCTGTCCGTGTCCAGTGTGTGCACAAACTACTCCTGCTTGTAACCTGTGCTATATATTGTACAGTGAATCAGTACACAAAACTATATATAAGCATGTCTGCATGACTCCTTCCAGCTCAGAGAGTCAGATCATCATAGATGGGAGGTGACCCAAGTAATATTACAAGCACCACAACAAAGATATCCTCTTTGACTACAGCTGGAAGCTTTCTCTCTCCATTGCTGGCTTGGCTGCTATTATGCAACAGAAAAAAAGTCTCCACTGGCCTATTTTTATGTGCTCACTGGAAATAATGTTTGCCTGTATTGATGTTATAGGGAACCAGGGATTCTCCACCCAGCCAGGATTTACAGATTTCCCCAAAACTCCTGGGACCCCAACACTGGGAGAGTATGCACCTTCTGGACCACCGCCTCCACTCCCCTATCAGTCTGAGCAGGTTGGATGTCTTTAATACCCACTTATTATATAAGCAAATAAACAGGCATGTTCCTGTCCTCCTCCTGGAAAAAAGCCACCCTGTGGCCACAGCGATGAGGATTAGGCTCAGTCCCTTCAGGACTTCTCTTTTGATCACTGAGTAGACTTCAGTGATAAAACAGAGTATAAATGCACCACAGCCAGAAGGCCACTCACATACTGTACTGTTGGTTATGCAACTCAAACTGAGGCAGTAGATTACTTGAATGGAATGGCCAGTTGATTACCATAAACACACACTGTGTTTCATCTTAGTCCCACATACTCACAGGTGGCAAAAGGACAGATACTTAAATTAAAAAACACTCTGGTAAAAGTTTAAGTACTGAGTCAACTTCTTTACTCAGGTAAAAGTCAAAAGTTACAGTCTCCAAAATGTGCTTAAAGGAAGAAGGTAAAAGTAGCTCTTTGGAGGACATTTCTTTCTATTTTTGTGCAACGCTAACTGAACCTTGTGCTATATTAATATAATAATAAAATAATATTATTACATGGGAAACTATACTCCAATCTAAATTATAATTCTAATGAATGTAATCAGCTTGAATCTGTTACAGTATGTTAGGACACAAGCAGTGAAAGAGAATTTTAAAAATTGCTCTGTTTTCCGTTGCATACGTTGTAGAGGGTGACTCTGCCTCCACACCTAAACACAAAAATAAGTATAATCAGGGGTTAAAGTGGTTTTCAGCAGGTGGGGGAACCCTAAGACTGGACCCCAACCACGTGGCTCCACGTGGGGAAAGGAATCACAACTTTCTGTTGTGAGCTCCAGTAGATTTTCCTTGTGTACAGGCTGTGATCAGCTGAGCTGTGCTTTTTTTAAACAGGGCTTTTCACAAAATGGAAATATCTGATTTAAAAATTATTATATATAAGCTTGAAATTTCCAGTTTATCAAATCCTCTGAACACTCCTTAGCTTTAAATATAACCTCTCTGCTTCCTCCTTTTTCTTACATCTTTCTGCACCTCTTAGTGAAGTTATCTTGCACTCTTTTCTCTCCCTGGGAAATACAGCCGTTGTGCATTTAGCTAGGAGAAACACTGTGTGACAAACGGCACACAAACTATATATATAAAAAATATATATATATAAATATGTAAAATTCCCCACTCATCCTGTGGACGGTCCCAGCTGTTCCTAGGACTGCGCACTTCTGGACAGAGATCTTGGACGTCATTCCTGGAATCTACTGGAGCCATTCTCCCAGTTTGGGGGTCACTGCCCCGAGTGTTCTGATTACGACGGGGACCACTGTTGCCTTTACCTTCCACGTCCTCTCCAGCTCTTCTCTCAGCCCTCAGTATTCCTCAAGCCTTTTGTGTTCCTTCTCCTTGATGTTACTGTCTTTGGTATTGCTACGTCTATCACTACGTTTTTCTTCCTCTGCTTGTTCACCACTACTGTATCTGGTTGGTTAGCCATCACAAGTTTGTCTGTCTGTATCTGGAAGTCCCACAGGATCTTAGCTCCTTTATTCTCAACCACCTGTGGGGGTGTATCCCATTTTGACCTCGGGACTTCCGGGCCATACTCAGCACAGCCAACTGATTATGGCGTTCCATGTATGCCCTGCCTGCTAGCATCTTGGGTCCTGTTGTTATGTGCTCGATTGTCTCAGGGGCATCTCTGCACAGCCTGCATCTGGAGTCTTGCCTGGTATGGTGGACCCCAGCCTTTTGATCTTGTGCTGTTCCTATGCTGCCATGATTAGTGCCTCTCTACTGTCTTTCAGCCCAGCTTTGTCCAGCCATTGCAGAATTTTTTGATATCAGCCACTTCTTCTATATGCCGGTTGTACATGCCATACGGGGACCTGGTCTTCCATGATGGTTCCTGTTTTTGCTCCTCTTCTTTCTTGGGTTTCTGCTGCCTGAGGTATTCACTAAGCATGTGCTCAGTTGTGGCCATCTTCCTGATGTACTTGTAGATCTTTGTTGTTTCATCCAGGTTAATGGTTCTGACACTCACTAGTCCTCGGCCTCCTTCCTTCCACTTAGCGTACAGTCTGAGGGTGGTCGGTTTGGTGTGAAACCCTCCATGCATGGTAAGGAGCTTACTTGTCTTGATGTCACTGGCTTCTATCTCCTCCTTTGGTCAGCTTATTATCCCAGTAGGGTATCTGATGACCGGCAGGGCGTAGGTGTTGATTGCCTGGATCTTGTTCTTCCCATTCAGCTGACTCCTCAGGATTTGCCTCACTCTGTACAAGTCGGCAGCCTGTCACAGGGCTAACACAGAGAGACAGACAACCATTCACACTCACATTCGCATCCATGGACAGCTTAGAATCACCAAGTAAACTAACCCCACTTGCTCCTCTGGTGTTACTGCCAGTTCTTTTCTGGGCCCTGCCATGTCTGTTCATCTTAGCTGCTATGATGCTGACAGGAGTTTCCATGTTGTACTGAGGCAGGTTACTGGCCAGTAGTTGGATGGGACTAGTCCCTTCTGGGGGTTCTTGGGGATCAGGCCTTTGGTTCACCATTCTGGGTGTGTCTTAGCTATTAGCAGTCTGTTTATTTGTGCTGCCAGACACTTGTGGAGTGCAGTTAGCTTCTTTAGCCAGTAGGAGTGGATCATGTCAAGGCCTGGTGCTGCACAACTCTTCATATTTGAGGCTCTTTCTTGGAAGCCTGCCACCTCCCTGCTCAGTGAGGTTGCTGTGGTCTGCTTTTATATCCACTAGCCACTGAGCATTGTTGTGTGTTTCATCCATATGCTTTTCCATTATTTATTATTTGCTATCCTTTTATCGCACTAGTGAAATTTGGTGCATAAGTACCCACCATTGGCACTGCATGAGGACTAGACTGCGTTAGTATCAGGCTAGATTTTATAGGCAGGTATTATATTAGAGGGGATTTGTAGGCTTGTGGATTTGTTTGTATCTTGGAAGCAACCTGCTACACTTTTGGGTTTTTGTCAAATTTGGCATGACATGCAGAGGTGTTACGTGTTCTGTGGACGTGACTGAAGTAGGTGACTTCATTAAGCCTCCATCAGAGGAGTTCTTAGATAAGTGTACTAAAGAACAGCTGTTGAAAATGGAAGATCGTCATGCGATTTCGATTTCTGACAAAAGGTTGAAGGATACTGTCAAAAGTATCTTTAAATCAAATTTGAGTGAAAAGGGTATTTTGTCTCTCATCAGGAGGAGCGTGGTTCACCTGCTGCTGTTTTTTTCTTCCAGGTTTGGGAACTAGTTTAACATTTGAACAGCAAAAAGAATTAGTTGACGTCCAAAAACAGAATGCAGAAAATGAGAAGCACTTGCTGCGGAGAGAAGCTGAACAAGCCAAGCTGAGAGAGAGGCTTGATGTAATTCAATGTGGACAACTGAAATCTGGGTTCTGTTGAGCTGCAGAACTCTTAATTGTGCCATGAACGTGAGGACAATTTTGATATTTTGGCTACCAAATTTAAAGAAAGGGATCCACAGATACAGTGGCCTGAGTCTGCTTGCACTATAATGTTACAGTGTGTGTTGACCAGTCAAGCACAGGAAGCATACTCTGCTTTGTCTTTGGAGGAAAGACAAAAGTACTCTGTTGTAAAAGCAGCTGTTTTAAAGGCGTATGAGCTAGTTCCTGAGGCTTACAGGCAACGGTTTTGGACTTGGAAAAAGGGTGAAAAGCAAATGCATCTTGAGTTTGTGCAGGATTTATCTGTTTATTTTATGCGCTGGTTTTCAACCCTGCAGGTAGATAGTTTTGAAAAGCTGAGTGACCTAATAGTTTTGGAGCAGTTTAAAAATTCCTTCCTTGAGGAGATTGGGAATGGTAGTAGGCCATGGAAAATCACAGACCAGGGTCAGCAGATGCTGAGGCTCAGACCGCCAAATTTCATGTAGCTTTCAGATTAACTCAAGAACGGTGCATAGAGAGCGTCATGGAATGGGTTTCCATGACTGAGTAGTTGCATCCAAGCCTTACATCACCAAGCGCAATGCAAAGTGTCAGATGCAGTGGTGTGAAGTACTAGATTCTAGAGCACTGGAGACTTGTTCTCTGGAGTGACAAGTCATGCTTCTCCATCTGGCAATCTGATGGACGAGTGTTGGTTTGGCGGTTGCCAGGAGAACGGTAGTTGTCTGACTGCATTTTGCCAAGTATAAAGTTTAATGGAGGGGGGATTATGGTGCGGGGTTGTTTGAAAGGAACTCTTAATGATTCAGCATACCACAACATTTCGGACAATTTCCCAACTTTGTGGAAACAGGTTGGGGATGGCTGTTCCAACATGCACCAGTGTACAAAGATAGATAGATAGATAGATAGATAGGCTTTTATTGTCATCATACGTACAGTATACATACAACGAAATTGCGTTAAGAACAGTCATCCAAGAGACACACACAAGCAACAGACAGGGGGGACGGTATGTTCTCGAGCCGCTGCCGTTGGGCGCCGCCACTGATATCAATCCCATGAAACAGGAAACAATCAAACAGAAGGAAGGTTAGGTTAAAAAAATTCTTCTCATACTGTGCTCACATGTGAGCACAGTACCAGAGTCCAAAGCAGCTCCATAAAGACATGGATGAGCAAGTTTGGTGTGGAAGAACTTGACTGGCCTGCACAGAGTCAACCCAATACAACACCTTTGGGATGAATTAAGATAAGATAAGATGATCCTTTATTTGTCCCACCTTATGGGAAATTTACAGTGTTGCAAACAGCAAAGAGTCACTTGGTACAAAAATAAATAATATATAAATTATGAGCGGAAAATACTAAAATACTCCACAACAAAAATCTTTAAACATTTTTGTTGTAGCAGAGACTGCGAGCCAGGCCGCCTTATCCAACATCATCGTGTCTGAGCTGACAGATGCACCTCTGGAAGAATCCCGTAAACATTCCTAAACCTTGTGGAAAGCCTTCCCAGAAGAGTTGAAGCTGTTATAGTTGCAGAGGGTGGGCCGGCATCATATTATACCTTATGGATTAAGAATGAGATGTCACTCAAGTTCATCTGCGTGTGAAGGCAGATGACTGAATCCTTCTGGCAATAATAGTGTAAACGAAGTATTAAATGTGACTGCTGTGAATGGGAAAACAGAGGGTTTTACTGTTTCCTCTTAATATTATAGAAGATATTAATCTATCACAATGCTATCACAATAAAGCTATCACAGTGTTTGCCTTTTTTTGTTGACTAATGCATTAAACACCAATTTTCTTGCTGGCATCCAGCGTAAAATCTCGCCGCTCTGTGCCTGGCTGTCCTCAGAGTTGCCGCTGGTTCTTTCTTTTGGCCTGTAGGCTCAGGTAGGAGTTTGCAACTCAAGCTGAAGTAGCCAGCACTGCCTGAGGACGTTTGCTCACACGTACAGTCACTGGCCAAAGCACATCCTGTCACACACAGCTGCTTTTAAAAAAACAAAGTGGCTGTCCTTCTGCTGCCACAAACTTCTGCCCTTCACCATCTGAAGTAAAGGCCTCAGGGATTTGTCTTTGCACAGTATTATTTGTAGTGAATGTTGTTGTGCTGTAAAATAAACATTTCCTTTCTGTTTCTCTTTTATTTTCTCTTTGCTGTCAGACGCCTCATTCCGGACAAATTGAACACTCTCATAACATCCTCCAGCAGCATGGCTCAGGTGTGCACAGTAACCCGAGTCTGTGTGACACCGGCAGTCCATTGCCACAGCGGGGCACCAGTACCCAGAATTCTCTGGTACAGAGCGAAGGTACCTTTGGTCTGGGTGGCCCGGGAGTGCCTGTAGGCGAGGGAACAGATCATGCACTAGATGTGAGTAGAAGCCTGTTGATCTTGTATTGAGTTAAACAAAAAGACACAAATAAAATAATGTCTTAAAAATGCCTTGACTGCCGAAGAACAAGACAACATCCACTGATGGCACTAGCAGTGTTTCTTTATTGTATCTCACAAATTTTGCTGTCATATTTGAGATCCACTTTCATACATTTGTTACTGGAAGTTTCTTATTTTATTTCATTCCCCCCTTTGTTCCCCAAAAGACCTCTCACACAAAAATACCCGACTAAATGTGCGATGAAAGGGTGACAAAGTACTAATGAACACCACAACAAGAAGAACATCTGTATATGCCATCTGCAGACTCAAAGTTTAACTGGTATCAGCAAAGAATATAAAAGAGTATCTCACTTGTTTTTGCTAAATAACTTATTTATGATGCTTCAAATAAATAACGTGCGCACAGCGGTTTGAATACAGACTTAGCATATCTCAAACTGTGCATTCAGTGTGTATTTAAATGTAACTGTCTGTCTTTAAGCTTCTTCCTGAGCTGACCAACCCAGATGAGCTGCTGTCCTATCTGGGCCCCCCCGACCTTCCCAACAACAGCAGCGACGACCTGCTTTCTCTGTTCGAGAACAACTGAGTCGACCTTCCAGTCCAGTCTATCGCTCTCTATTTACCGTAGCCCAGCTCAGTTTTCACCCACTTACGTGCGTGTGCGTGTGTGTGCGTGTGCGCGCGCGTGTGTGTTTGACTCAGTCGAGTCGACCTTCCAGTCCAGCTTCTTTCTCTATTTGCTGTAGTCCAGCTCAGTTTTCACCCACTTACCCCTGTGTTTGTTTGTGTGTGTGTGTGATGTTGTTTTTATGTATCAGTTTCTCTAAAGTGTCCTGCTGCAGAAATCCTTTGAGTACAGTGTTGAGTTGTACATAAGAACACTCTCCAGATGTGAACACTGTTAAGAGTATGAAGAAAGCAACAGTACACAGGCACTGACTCTACAGACCAGCATTTGAAACTATAGCACAAATCACAGGCTGGAAGATTTGTATTTATTGATTCAGTTGTTTTTATTGGTGGAAGATAATGGACATTCATGAGGCATTTCCCAAAATTTGACTTTTGGGGGTTTCCACACATTAACACACACTTCTACACATTGTGTCTGCTGCAAATTGTCTGCAGATTGCAGAATTGTCTGAGGTTTTACTACAACGTGTCCACATTTTAAGTATGATAAATAACTACAAAAGTCTCATGCAAGAATATTTTTGAATTCTTGCCTTAAGATTCAGTTTTTCTGTGAGGTTATTATTGGCTTATTTTCAGTACCAATTCAGCTCAAATAACAATGTATATTTATATATAAACTTTGAGTTTCCTTCCATTTCATAGCACCTTCTGTTAAAGTGCCCCTATTATGGGGTTTTTCCTGTGCTTTAGTCCGTTCTGTAGCTTTTTTGTGTGTTACAAGTTTACAAAGTTCTAAAATTCAATGTTCATGCTAAACAGGGTCATCCCCCCACAGAAAACACTGCTCCTAAACTGCCTCACTTATCTACATCACTCTGTAACACATATTTGTATGACGACCACCTATGAACTAGTTTGGCTCTGACTAAAAGTATCTTGGAATTGGAGTCCTCTAATCACCAACAGCCAGCAACAGACTTCAACACAAGCTTCACAGAACAAATACTGACGTGGCTTCAGATAATATATTGCCAGTGACAACTTGAGTGAGCAAACAAGCTAAGGTTAACCAGATAGCTGGCACATTGGTTATGAAGCTATTTGTCTGCATTAGCAGGAAGTATTAATGAGAAGAAAGCCGGTTTCCAGCCCTGAGCTGTCTTTGGGTTGGAAAAAGTTGGAAGCAACCGAATTTCTTTCCAATGTGATTAATGATTTTTGTTAGTAATAGAAAGCTTTTAGCACTGGCTATTTACATAAACAATATTGCCTCGCTTTCATTCAGTGAATGAATGAAAGCAAGCTGGGCATTTTGCGATCATTTTTGGATATAGACAATATACAAATTGGATGCAGCTAGCTAGACATCATCCATTGGTTTCTGAAGTCCAGTTTGAAGCCTTGAGATGAGCGTTTTCATTGTGACCATATTGGTTTAAAAGAAAATAGATGTGACAAGCTGGGGCAAGTCTGAAACCATTTGCTTATTGGCTAATGACTTGTGATTGACAAGTCGTTAGCCAATGAGCATAAAGCCTGTAATTCTTTATTTTGAAACATTGTGTAACCAAGATTTTAAAAAAGGTGTTAAGCTTTTTTTTTTTGTTTTTTTTTTTTTTATTCAATAACCCGAAGTCAGTGACTGACCCCACAGCTATTTAGTTACTGATCCAGTAAATTCAAGTGTTTATTGAGGGCAACTCAGAAAGTTGTTTTCCCACAGACTTCTATAGAACCTGTAGTCTTTTTGCACCCACAGCTATAATCGTCTGATGGTGTTCAGATAGAATGCGGGTTTGAGGCACTTGCTCATTGGCTTCATTTTTTTTGAGCCAATAGATGCATCCTTCTTCTATGCTGGTAGTGGTTTTGAAAAAGGATGTGAACAGGTGCTGCAGCAATGTGCATTATTAGAAAGTTTTGTCTTTCTTAAACATGAAAGCATGTGACCGTATTGTTGCAGACCCTGAAAGTAAAATGAGCCTGTGAATGAGCACAATGGGAGCACTTTAGCAGTAAAGTGTCTAACATAACAAGAATAACTCAGACATTCTCTGATTATAAATCATAAATTTGCAAGTGATGTTTGTGGCGTGACAAACTTGATCCAACCTAGCAAAGATGTGATCAATTTACAAGTAAAGCCAGATATTCTGGGATTATAATGGGGTGGGTGGGGCACAAGTACTGTCAGTGGTGAGATGAGGTTGATCCAACCTTGTAATGTTGTTGTCAGTTTATGAGAAAACTCACAAATTTACAAGAAAAAAAAATCTGCTCTGAGATTGTAAAGGAATGTGGTATGATCCAACCTAGCTAAGTTGTGGTCAGTTAAAGTATTAATAGTTGTTTTCAAGCAGCAGCTATGGTGTGATGAATTTGATCCAACTTTGGGAATTTGAAATCCATTACAGTGGACATTTTTATTAAAAATCGGTCATTGATAAGAATATTAATCTTACATTAGTCGTAATTTAATTTAGTTTCAGTATGTTTAAATTTATTCATGACATTATGAAAACATCATGATTTTGTATAATTTTTTAATTTACTTTTTTCCATTTAAATTAAATATTACAAATAACTGTATTTGCTCATAGAAGTGTTTTTTGCTTGAGACCCAATAATTGTTAGTATGATGCATTCACTGGTAATGGTAATGGAATTGTTGATAACAAAAAATAAAGAGAATTGCTTCAAAAAATTTTAAATACACAATGATTACAATGTAAAATGAGCCAGTGTAAAATAAGTTGTAGAGCAAAACCACAAGTGAACTCATCATACAGTAAACAAGAGAAAAAGCCCAATCTATGAAGGCGTGGCCAGCCGGCCTTTTTTTACGACGTGAAGCTGAGAGAACACTGACATTTATTGTGTCTCTGACATCCTTCAGCACTGTGAAATGTACAAAGCCTCACTTTCCCTCTGTTGGTTTACCCTCTTTGAGGGCTTTCAAACATACTGTAAATGAGCTGTCTGTCATGGCATTTTCTGCCATTTGAAAGCTATTTGTATGTTTTTATATTGTTTGACGTATAACCCATTATGATGCGGGTTTATGTACTGTATAATCAGCTGTTTTCATTAGAGAACGTGTGTGTGTATCAAACGAATTGTTAATCATGATAAGTTTAATGTTATTAGTTGGATAAAGGATCATTGTTGGCACTATATACTGTATGTTTAAAAAATATTAAAGCAATTGTACAAATTTAGGTCATACATAAATTATGCATGTGTGACAAAAAATGGACAGTTGGCAGTCATCAAGGTTAAGAGGTTGAAATTATTCTTAATGTGACTTTTTAAAGTTGATGATTTTTTTCTATGAACGATTTCCTCTTTGTGGTCCAACATTGTGGTGACAAACCAGCAAATGTTCTTTTCCAATTTGAGCTACACAAAGTTATACTTGGAGAGTATGGAGAATTTAAATGCAAGTTTGCTAAAAAAGAAAAAAAAAAAGAAAAAAAAGTTCCACCTATTTTGTAACATTGTACTTGCCATTATTTTCTATTTATTTTTTAATCATAATCATCATTGTATTTACAGTTGCTTTGCCCCTTCCTGAAACTCTGAATCAGAATTAAAGATCACTATTTGACAAACAGTGTTTTATTTAACTCCTCCTTCCTTTTAGCTAACTTATTTTAAGTTTGAACTTTTTGAATGTATTCTTCATTTTGTGTGTGTGTGTAAAGCTTTTTCTTTCTGAATGTCAACTGCTAGGGGTTAGTCATCTATATTAATTTTGCTTTCACTTACATTTTTAACAGCCTGCTTTCAGCTAAATATTTCAACTCTGTTAGAAATGGATACAATGAATAGCTTAAATGATTAGCTAAAACTGTTTGTATATTGCTTTGAATATTTCAACTACTAATGGGGTTGGTAGTTTTAGATTTTTCTACCTTAGATATGTATCTATTAGACTCTTCTTGGCTAAGTATTTCAGCTGTATGTTTTGGGTCATTATCCTTTGGCACTGTGAAGTGGTATCCAATAAGTTTTGCAGTATTTGTGCGAGTCTGAGTGGAGAATAAAGTCCTGTACACTTCGGAGTTAATCCTACTACTTTGATCAGCGGTCACATCATCGATAAACACTAGTGGCCTGATTCCATTGGCACCCACACATGCCTATGCCATGGCATTACCTCCACCATGTTTGACAAGATGTATACTTAAGATCATGTCCTCCATATTTTTCTCTTCCCACCATTCTGGTACAAGTTAATATTGGTTTCATCTGTCCAAAGTTGGTTTTTTTTCCCAGAAATCTGCAGGGTCTTTTAGATGTTTTCTGGCGAAGTCTAATCTGGCCTTTCTGTTATTGAATGTAACCAGTGGATTGCATCTTGTTGTTAACCCCTCTTTCCATTCATGAAGGCATCTCTTGGTTGTAGATGTTGATGATACATCTACTTTCTCAAGTGTGTTCTTCACTAGGTCAGTGACACCTTGGGTACATTTTTAAGAATGTACATTTTTAAGAATGGATAGTGGAACTGTCCAGGTGCTGAACTGGCTTGTTCACAGTCCAGACCTTTCACCAACAAACCATTCTCCCATCCCA
>JAVDPK010002319.1:363408-377330 GCA_034780415.1 Cichlasoma orientale
GTGTGTGTGTGTGTGTGTGTCGGGGGGGGGGGTGGGGGGGGGGGTTTGCAACAACAAACTTAATGAGACACTTAAATCACCTAACTAAATATGTATAATTTAAAGCTAACAAGGCAAAGTGGATAAAGCTAAAGCTATCCAGAGCGCAGACCCAGCTGTAAGCCAGCAACCTCATAAGGGCAAAGGATCAAAGTAGTTACACGGAAAATTATGGAGACAAGTAAAAATGATGTGCCGTTACCTGGTAAATTTATAAACATACTGGAAAATGATGTAACTACCTGACTTCCTGACCTTTGTTTTGTTATACAATTCCTTCATACCTGCTATCATTTGGTAAGCTAAAATATGTCAGATAATGGCAACTCATGTTCAATTAATTATTTGTGCCTGTTTCCAGTAGCAGAGCACTTTATTTTCAGTTGTTTAAGCGAGAGAAGATCCTGTTACTTACTGCAGTCTGGGGGAATTTGAGAAGTTTAATCATTTTTTTTAGTATCAAATTCCGGGTTCTAGCCAGCGGTTGATCGCCCGGCACTGTGCCTTGCTGAGGTGCCTTCGCACCAGGCTGAGTATTTCAGCAGTTAGCTACTGAAACGGATCGCTATCTAACACTAGCTAACACCCCCCCCCCACCCACCCACCCTCGGTCATACATTTAGTACCGAGTTGATTTTTATTTGTATATGCTGTAAGTTATAGTTCTTAATCAGCAAAACAGTATCGGCAGATTACACTTAGGAAAACAAAATCAGCCGAGAAAATTTAAGTCAGTGCATTTCCACCTTAAACTGATGTTGCATTCAGAAACAAATAAATACAGTTATTAATACTGGAATTCTATAGGCTACGTAACTGTGCTGGTTTAGACCTGGGCTATACAACTGTTTAGGTTGTTTAGGGCACTTCATGAATGTAAAAAAGTTGAGCGAAGACCTGAAATGACTCAAACTATGGAAAAAAAATCACTGAGAAAGAATCTTATTTATGGGGTTTGATATAACTTTTTTACTCTCTAAATTAACTAGGAAAAAAAAAAACCCCAGCAAGGAATTTGTTTGGGCAGGGCCAAATGTGATCCGCTTTTGGAAGCTACAAAATTAAACAGTTTTAGATTATCTGGTGCTGCTTCAGAGGCTACAGAACTACACAGATCAACAAACTGAACAAATGGAGTGTGAAGATACTGGCATCAGTTAAACTGTCCTGTCACTGGCTGCCATTCAGAGCCGCAGTGTCAGAAACTCGCAGGTAGTTCCTAGCTTGGTCCCAGTTTATCTCTTGGCGTAAAGGGTTGCTACCTCAGGTGGAATGTGTGTTGAGAGCGTTTTCAGCTCTGTGATGTCTTGCGGCTCTCTCTCAGGATGCCGTCCAGGCCGTTGAGCTGGCGGAGGAAACCTCGGTTAGGGATGACACCTCGGTGGTCTTTTACTGTTTTGATAGCCTCCACAAGCGTCAGATTTTGTCTGATCATCAAGTAGGCTAGCACCAGAGTGGCTGAGCGGCTCACCCCCACAGTACAGTGGACCAGAACCTTACCTGCACATACAAAACAGCATGAAATGAAATCTGCTCTGTTCCAGATGTTTCCAGATGTTTAAAAATATTTCTTAAGTTCAAATAACTTAAATTTAAAATGGCTGAGCACCCAAAGCTGATCCACATAGATTAATGTTAGCTTGCTAATACTTGTAAGACTCTTGATTAACTCATAAGTTACATGTGTGAACAAAAGTAACAACGTTACAAAAAGTCAAAAATGTTTTGTGTCGGGTCTGCAATTGGAATTCCTACTCAGTCTTAGATGTTACTCTTCAATGTTATATGGTTCATACCTATAGCTGGCTAGCCAAGCTTGCTAGAGTATACTGATAACTTGGCACTCCACCACCTCATATGAATTTGGTCATTTCTGGGTCCCCAAAAATACACCATCATGCCAGTGGCCACAAAACTAACATTAAGCCTTCAATATACGCGATGGGTAACGCCACACACTTCCATGTTTTTTTACAGTCTATGTATCTGTGGGTCTGGGTAATTTGTGGGGGGGACAAAGCTACTGCAAAACAGACACATACTATTTTGCCAAAAGTATTTGCTTGCCTGTCTTAACGTGCATAGAAACTTGAGTAACATCCCATTCTTAATCCACTGGGTTTAATATGATGTCAGCCTTCCCTTTGCAGCTGTAACAGCTTCAACTCTTCTGGGAAGGCTTTCCACAGGTTTAGGAGTGTTTATGGGAATTTTTGACCATTCTTCCAGAAGTGCATTTGTGAGGTCAGACACTGATGTTGAACGAGAAGGCCTCGCTCTCTGCTCTAATTTATCCCAAAGGTGTTCTGTCAGGTTGAGGTCAGGACTCTGTGCAGGCCAGTCAAGTTCTTGCACACCAAACTCACTCATTCATGTCTTTATGTTTTGTGCACTGGGGCACAGGCATGTTGGAACAGGCCATCCCCAAACTGTTCCCACAAATTTGGTAGCATTTAATTGTCCAAAATGTCTTGGTATGCTGAAGCATTAAGAGTTCCTTTCACTGGAATTAAGGGGCCGAGCTCAACTCCTGAAAAACAACCCAACACCATAATCCTCCCTCTACCAAACTTTTTACTTGGTGCAATGCAATCAGACACGTACCGTTGTCCTGGCAACTGCCAAACTCTAGACTCATCCATCAGCTTGCCAGATGGAGAAGTGCCATTCATCACTCCAGAGAACACATTTCCACTGCTCTGGAGTCCAGCGGCAGCGTGCGTTACACCACTGCATCGGGCACTTTGCATTGTGCTTGGATGCACCTGCTCGGCCATGAGAACCCATTCCATGAAGCTCTCTATGCACTGCTTTTGAGCCAATCTGAAGGCCACACATGATGTTTGGAGGTCTTTAGCAGAAAGTGAGCCTCAGCACCCGCCAACCCTGCTCTGCCATTTTACATGGCCTACCACTTCATGGCTGAGTTGCTGTCATTTCCAATTGCTTCCACTTTGTTATAATACCACTAACAGTTGACTGTGGAATATTTAGTAGTGAGTGGACTTGTTGCACAGGTGGCATCCTATCACAGCACCACGCTGGAGTTCACTGAGCTCCTCAGAGCGACCCATTCTTTCACAGATGTTTGTAGAAGCAGTCTGCATGCCGAGGTGCTTAATTTATACACCTGTGGCCATGGAAGTGACTGAATAATCCAAAATCAATGATTTTGATGGGTGAGGGAATACTTTTGGCAATATAGTGTACACAAATGCAACATGAGACTATGTCTACCAATGTAATAACTCATTATTACTAAAGGGAAGACTGACTTTTCACCATGTGGGCCTTAATACACTATAGATATCGTCACCTATTAATGCACACAATTAGAAAAACACCAAATATCTTCACTGTTTTAAAAATTCTACAGTTTTAACATATTTTGACCTATAAAGGCAACATTGCTTTGTGTGCACAATGCACTCTTGGTTGACTACACAAACTGTCAACAAATGAGAGTGCATGCAGATGTGGATTGTGAGGATGCCTGTGGACATGAAACTGACTTGGATAACAAAGCAGCAGAGGAATATGTGATGGTGCTGCATGCTAAACTCTGGCATTACTGCTAGGGGAAGATGTTATATCATAAAACAGTCTGACCTCCAACAGTTGATGACAGAAAGCAGAGCTCTGTACAACAAATGCTGTCCTTGACAGCTGGCACAGAGGAACAGGAGCTGAACAGACACTGTCATCTCTGCGACGGTCTTCATTCTGATGCAGATTTTAAATCACGTGTGAAACGCTTTGTTCCTCTGTTATGTTACTCTCAGGTTTAAATTGAATGGATTCAGCAGAAAGCCTGTTTATGTCCCTGCCACTGCACTGGCATGCGAACAGCAATGGTGGCGTACAAATGAAAATATATTTAATTCTATAAAGCCACGTTTTGTTTTGGTTTTTAAAGTCAGATTTCAGCTGCTGATGTTAATATAATAAGCTACAGATGTCTTCATCATCAGGATTCCTTTTAAAGACTTGATCTGTATTTTACACAGACATACTAACTCCCAACTAAATATTTAGAGTGTTGTTATTTCTCCTTGTTTTCCCATCTAACTTTCCTGAATAAAAATACAGGTACTCATATACCACTTAAGTGTTACCGCACTACCTACAAGCCACATTCAGTCATTCACACAGCACTTTATTCTATATCTATCCACACAGTGGATTTTTTTTTAAATCATGCACATACGATAGGGGCACAGGCGTAATATGGTAATATTTTTTTTAACATGCAGACCACTGACCTTTCAACTGGTAGATGACTTGCTTTACCTCCCCGAGCTATAGACTGTTTTAAGTGGTGATTTTCCCTCATGTTATCGACCCACACAAACCCACACATGCCCATTCTCAGACTAACCTCCGCTGGTCAGGGCTTTGTGAATGAACTCAGCAGCAGGATAGAAGTTGACACTCATGTCAAAAGTTGGGGAATCGTGAGCCTCAATGCCGTGATAGGTGATGTTCATCCCGGCGTAATACTCGGCTCCCCCGCGCCACTTCGTCTGTGCACAGTTGAGGATGTGTGTAATGCCAAGTTTGGCCAGCTCACGGCGATCTGATGCAATATCCCTACAGAGAAGGGAAGGGTTTTACAGTTCTGGCAGTCAAACTGATTTTTTACTTGACTACATAACTTGTATGATTTATTGTGATATGTAACTCTTGTGTGACATAAAAATACATAAAAAGAGACTGCTTTTGACTAAACAGTTTTCAGCTGATATGGTGGCATGTCAGAACATTTACTTAAGTAAGACTAGTACTCATTAGGTGTTCATTACTCATTTAAGCAATGGGTATTCTTTATACTTTATAATATACTTTATCCTTTATACTCAATACTTTCTACTTTATTTCTAATAAGTACTAAAATAGTGAACTGTTACCTTTCAAGTATTCAATAATTCTTATTTATGCACTCTTACTGAGTATTTACTTATTCTGCCAGTGCTTAAAGGTCAGTAAACTCACTGGTCTCCAATATAGAGTCGTGGCCACACTTCGTCTGCATGGTTGCAGGCCGTTTTGCCCGTGTATAGGAGCCTCTCTAGCTCGGAAACGGACAGGTTCGGGGAGGCGCGTTCGGAGTCTTTTCGGCTCGGAGACCTGGAGCTGCTCCGGGACCGAGAGAATCGAGACATGAACGCCATTTAATCTGGGAAAACAGATGAAAAGTACCGTTTTTTTCCATTACATATTGAAGCAATTCACACACACGCGCGTTCAGAATACAATAAAATATAAACTGGTCTGGGGTTATAATAACTGCGCCTCTTATTTTGAATATTACATTTTATAACAAATTTACCTGTAGCTTTATTTTTGATTAGTACTTGATCGGGTGTTACTTTGTAACTGCAGCTACAAACAAAAACATGCAGGCCCTGTATTTTAAGCGTTTGTGGGTCTTTTACATTTTATTTTTTTACCGCAAACGGCATATTTATATTTACCTGTATGCTGTCTTATTCCGTGTCTCAGTTGTGCAGGGCTAGCTGCTCTGCGGCCATATTGACTCATTTATTTGCAATGGGAGGATAACTGTAGACGAGACAGCCGCTGCTGCTCCTCAGCATTCACTGGGCATCTTCACGGTGCTCTCAACAAGTCTTCATTGAGGTGTGTGACTCCACGGACATAGCTCCCGTTTTAAAACGACATTTAAAATATTGTTCACTCACGCAGTACAAAGAGCTTCTCCAGTTCTTCTCTCTGGCATTTTACTGCTGCTTGTGTTGAAATAAGCTACTTTCACCTGCTCCCTTAGTCATATTGGTCACAAGGGGTCGCCCCAGTGGGTAGCTCCCCATATTTGATTTGGCATATTTTTACGCCGACCCCTTGTGACCACTGTATAATTGACAGTAGCTTATTTCCTGACGCAACCCCAAAAACGATTTATTAGACGTCCTAGGATCGAACCAGGTATCTTCCACTTGTCAGGCGAAAGTGAAAACCGCTACACTCCAGTTGACGTGATGGCGTTAGTGGTGTTATTTATTATTAATGGTGGTCCATATTTTAGTCATTTTGGGGGGTTGCCGCCATCTGCCGGCCAAATGGGGGAAAGCGTTAAAAAGAATAAGATATGAAAAAAACAATAACAATGTTACTACAAGGTCCACCCGCTCTGGAACGTTCCATCTCATCTCATCTCATCACTGGAGCAATGCAGTGTTGTTCATCTTGTGCAAATGACAGAATTATTATTTTTTTTATCTTAAGGCCAATTATGTTTTAATGTTTTAAAGACTGATTACGTTTTAATTTTTTTCTTTAAGAAAATAAAATAATAACTGTAGAAAATCTAAATTTGGGATTACTACCTCAATATTACTAGAGAAATTTAAATTGCTTCAGAGTGACTCTGGCTATATGAAATAGTACTATTTCTTTCCAGTAAGAGACAATAACACGTTGGATAACACACCAGAGGCCTGTATTATGAAGCATTATGTGGAACTTTGTGACGTTAGGTTCCAGGGTGCATCCCCATGGTAACTTACATTGAAGTGTATAGAAATTTATATAGACCTGAAAATATTATTATTATTCATGAAAGATATTGAGTTGAAATCTATTTCTATGTCAATCCAGAATATTTAACATTAAAAAAAAATCATAAAGTCTTCTTGTTTTGGCTGGTTTCATTGGGGGATGGCACAGCAGATCATAAGCCTATCTCATCCAATCTCTAACATCCTCTTCTTTCACACCAACCCACAAGTCCTCCTTCACTATATCCATGAACCTTCTCTGTGGTCTTCCTCTTTTCCTCCTGCCTTACAGCTCCATCTTCAGCATCCTCTGTCCAGTACACTATCACTCTTTGTCGGCTTTTTTGTGCTGTCGGTTGTTTTGTATGGTTGACACCAGATATTTAAACTCAAAAGAAATACATGAAATAGATTAAATAATTATTTTATAACATACTTCACTAACTTCATTAAAAACACAAGGTATAACGATGTGTTATTTTAGGTCCAAATCAATTTCCAATTAATGTTCTCAAGGAGGAGTTGCATGGTACGGGGTTGACTGGGGCTCAGGGGGAAGAGTGGATCATCTGCTAATGGGAATGTCATGGTCCTGGGCCGTGTGCCCAGCATTTTGTGTTCCTTTTGGTTCTGTTACCATTGTTTCCTGTTTACATATTGATTTCTGGTTCCCCTGTGCCTCCTGTGGGGGTTTAAGTCTGTCTCTGGAGGCTGCATTTTGGGGTCCAACTCTGCCTGCCACAGCAGTCCATGGCAGTGAAGGTGGTTTGATCTCCAGCTCCTCCAGTTTGCATTGAATTGTTCCTGAGCTCTTAGAATAGAATAAAGTACTGTGTGAATTGGTGACTAGTGCTTAGTGTTCAGTTAGAGTAGGAAAAGGGCAGAGGTTCATTTTTTGTTTTTTTGTTTTTTTAAAAGAACGTTATTGCAATGTACTGTACATACAGAATACAGCAAATAAGATGGTTGCAAATTTAAATGTGAGTAAACAAACAAAAAAAAAGAGGGGAGTGGTGGAATAATTGTATAGTCTTACTAGCTTTTTTTTTTTTAATAACTTAGGATATATATGACATTTACTTCATTTTCTTATTTGAACACAAGAAAATAGGGTTTAGAATTCGAACACTTACGGACATAGAAAATTGCATTTTGTATCATGAGACTGGTTACAAAGTGCCACGTAAACAGGATAAGCGGAAGTGAATAGATGGATAAATGAATGGTTATAAAGTATTCATTGTTTTTTTTTTTGTTACAAAGTATTCTTTTTTTTCCGGAGGCGTGACGTCAGAAACCTGCGACGCACATGTGAGCTTGTTGAGCTTTAAGAGATGGCTGCTGAGAGACTGGATTTCCATGAAATGGGCTTAGACGACCGCCTGTTAAAGGTAGCAAACTTCTAGACAGTCAGTAAATTTTAAATAAGCTGTTTGGGGGAACTTTATATTTTCAGGCGGAGAATAAAAACCGCCGAGAAGTTTGAAACTCAGACAGTTACTGCGGGAGGAGGAACTCCTCGGGTCTGCTAACACGTCTTTCTCCCAGCTCTCTAGAACGTGTTTTGCTTTTTACTTGCTCCACTTATAAACCGTACTACTGGAGTGGCAGAGACCTTTTACACATAGACGAAGTATTGTGTAAGGGAAATTACTAGGCATGGGAAAATGTTGGCTCATGAAAGTATTAGAAACAAATTGTTTTCTAGAAGAGAGCAAAGCTAACTAACCATTTTCAGACGAATGTTTTTTTTGTTTGTTTTTGTTTTGTTATGCCACTTAACAATGACCTATGAATTGTTCAAGCATAAAAAAAACCTAACTCAAAGGATGAACCAGTGCTGTGTCTACACATAAACAACTTAGCACAGAGCCAGTTTTTCAATAGTAATGTCTGATGATACAATCAGCCTATTTGAAAAAATGCACAGTTTGTTCCCATTTCTTTAGTCAAATCTAAAAAAAATGCAGAAGAGATCCTAGTTTGACAGGTATAAACAAATATTATTTGCACCAACAACATGATTCCAGAGAGTTAATAGCCAAAAACCTGGGACATCTTGACATGTTGTTCTTAATGCATTTGAGGACACTGGACAAGTAGAGGATAAAAGATTTGGGAAGCTGGAAAAAAAAAATCTACAGCAGATTAACTGCAATGGATATTCATGTCCTTAAGAAATAGGAAAAGCAAAGACATGACCCAGGACCTGAGAGATGCATCCAGCTCTTCCTTTGATCAAGCTACTGTTCACTGAAGCCTGATCAGAAGTGGTCTCAATGATAGAGTGGCTGTCAAGAAGCCCTTCTTAAAGAAGGGAAATGGAGAAAAAGGCCGAGGTATTCCAAATTATACAGTGGTAAATGGACTAGTTCTTATATAGCGCTTTTCTACCCTGAGCACTCAAAGTGCTTATACAACACGGTTGCATTCACCCATTCATACAAGCACTTCCATATGAAACTAAGTGCTTACTGTCTACAATTCACTTGGGGTTCAGTATCTTGCCCAAGGATACTTTTGGCATGCAGCCCGGAGCAGCCAAGAATCGAACCACCAACCTTCCGATCAGTAGGTGACCTGCTCTACTGCCTGAGCCGCAGCCAAGAATCGAACCACCAACCTTCCGATCAGTAGGTGACCTGCTCTACTGCCTGAGCCGCAGCCAAGAAGTGGACTGAAAATCAGTCAAAAGTTCAAATTGTAAATTGAGGTCAGGAGAGAGGTACAGCAGTAAGAATCGATAGCAATCTGTAAAACACAGTAGAGGCTCTGTCATGGTTTGGAGCTGCATTTCATCTGTTTGTGTATGGGATCTTGTCAAAACTGATGGAATTATGAACACAGAAAAGTAATGTCACATTTTGATCCACCATGCAATACCATGTGGAAAGTATCTGGTTGACAATGGTGTCATTTTTCAGCATGAAAATGATGCATGTTACTGTACATTAGAAATCCAAATCTGCAAAATAATCAGTATAGTTGAATCTGTGAAGTAAGTGTGGTGGAGTAAATGATAACCCACATATTCATTTAATTAATATTTCCCCTTCCATTGTCTTGGTAGAACCCCCCCACCAGCACAAGCAAAGAGTAGAACAAATAGTACAGAGCAGTGAGCCCGGGGGAAACATTGTTACCAAATATTAAGATGAGACTTGTCTGACAGCTGTCTGTGCAGCTAGTATAATTTGCTTTACCTCCTTTGTTATGCTTTACTCAGGCAGTTGCAGATCTGGCATGGTCAAAGCCCACGCTGATCCAAGAGAAGGCAATCCCTTTGGGTCTAGATGGGAAGGACATCCTGGCTCGAGCCCGGACTGGGTCTGGGAAGACTGCAGCATATGGTATACCTGTCATACAGCGCATCCTGGCCTCCAAACAGGTGAGTAAGAAACAGAAATGTCTGTTTTTGGAAGTAGCTTCAAGTACTGAGTTTATACAATGGAGGTTGATACTGAAGCAGTAGGTGTTGCTGTTTATCTTAGATGATCTGTGTAGCTTAGAGAAAAGGATATACCAGCACTTCACATGTGACTCTCCAGATAATTTTTTCGATTGTTTAGTCTATAAAATGTCAGAAAAATGTGTTTTGAGTACCCATTACTTGAGATGATGTCCAGCCATTTTTCCCCTCCTGACATTTACTTAGTGTGTGTTTTGTTTTTTCTTGTTAGAGTGTGCGTGAGCAGGATGTGAGGGCTCTGATCCTGGTGCCAACCAAGGAACTGGGCCAGCAGGTGCAGATCATGATGAGACAATTAACGGCGTACTGCTCCAGGGACGTCCGAGTGGCTGACATCTCTAGCAAAGCTGATCTGTCAACTCAGAGGTCAGCACATTTCTTCAGTCAGGAAGCCGACGGGGCTTAAACTTTAGATCGCTTTGTAACAGCAGGTAACAGAGCAGTAATGAGCACAACAGCATCTTGGCCAGTCCACTTGCAGGGAAACATGGGAAAGTGACAAAACTTTCAAAATAAGAGACTGGATTGCCCAATAGTGAAATTATTCCCACTGTTGTCTAGGTTAGATGAAAAATCTCATGTACTTGAACAGCCATCAGCATACCTTAGCGGCCCACCCAAGTAAAGTCTATTTGGAAGGTCTGAGTAGTTTTTATTTATCGTTTAACTTCATGGAAAGCTTAGTAGACAGAAAAAATGTAATGAGTTCAATATTTGCTGTGCGGTGTACTGTTCTCCTCACTACACCTGTACAGTTGTTCTACATCTTAGAATGTGTTATAATCCTTCCAGAGTTTTCCACATCTGGACGACTTGCTGAAGTCGAGGTATACATACCGTGCAGAAGTCTTGGCCCACCACTGAACTCTTTGCGTTTTGTTTCCAAGGAGCCAGACTTGTAATTTTGAAAAAAGTGGTTCTGAGCAATAGTTCTCCTACTGTGAAGGTCTTTTAAAAGGTTGTTTTTTTTTTTTGGGACATTATCTGCTTTTTCACTTGTTTTCATTACAATCTGTAAAAACATAGTGGCGGCTCTGTCATGATTTGGAGCAGACTTTGCATGGTACTGTATTGAGTACTGCAGTGCTTTTTAAAAAAAATAAATCTGCAGTTCATTTACTAGTGAACAATCCTCCTTGCTCATGATATTAGAAATTTGCCAAACAAAATGATATATTGTGAATGATGATCACTTTTGCTTCTGAACAGGCCCATTTTAATGGAGAAGCCCGATGTGGTTGTGGGGACGCCGTCCCGTGTGCTCGCCCATCTCAATGCCCAGAACCTGGTCCTGCATTCTTCTCTTGAGATGCTGGTGGTGGACGAGGCAGATCTGATCTTTTCTTTTGGCTTTGAGTCTGACCTGAAGAACTTGTTGTGGTGAGAGTGTACAGATTTTTATTGAAAGGAACTCACTGGCCCCATGCAGGTGTGGTCTTCTGCTGCTGTTTGTTTAAAAATTTTCATTAGAAATATATATATATATAAAAAAATTGTAGTTGGCTTCAAGGAGGCATAACAATTGTAAAATAAAAATCAATGAATAGCTGTCCTGAGACTAGCATTACATTGGGGAAAAAGGGCTCATGGTATGATATATGGCAAATGGACTAGTTCTTATATAGCGCTTTTCTACTCTACTCAAAGTCCTTTTATACAACATGTTTGAATTCACTTCGCTTCTTCAGTCTGCTGTTGAATTCAAAGGTGCTTTTCTCTATTTTATCATATACATTGGTTGATATTCATATTAAACTTGTCCAAAACGTCAAAACATAATGTGAAACTATGTATAAGTAATCCCTGTGAGTAGAATGAGTCTCAGTTGTGGGCTGGAAATGAGCAGTGTAAATAAAAGTGTAAATAATTAAAACAATAAAAAATAAACACTAAAAAACTACCAAAAAAGCTTAAGCAGAATATTGCACATGCAGCTGTACTTATGTTTGTTCTAACAAATGCATTATGACTGCTGCTTTCAAACTTGCTGCTGCTTAAAGTTTTTGCATAGGTTGGAGCAAATTGGTTGAGTTGGATTTATTAATTAATATGTGTAAGTCTGAGCACAGCCTTCTTGGATAACCACTAGAAATGCAAATGGCTCTTTTTCCTCCCTGCAGCCTTCATCACAAGTTGACTGCGCTTGCTTTAGTTTGGCTTAAGTTAGTTATTGTAGCTTTAATGTCAAATTAAATTTACTTTTTTTGTCTTTAATTATGTTTTTTTTCTTTTTAACAGCCATTTGCCAAAAATCTACCAGTCTTTCCTGATGTCGGCTACTTTCACCGAGGATGTCCAGGCCTTAAAGGAGCTGCTGCTGCACAACCCTGTAATGTCCCTTTCACACTCAAGCCCACAAAGGTTTTCTGTATTCTACACAGTTGAATGTTTAGAATTATTATTATATAATAATAAAACTTGAAGTTTGCAGTGTAATTCACCATTTTGTTCTGCAGCTTCAGTATATGAACCAGTTTTCCACTTACTGCAAGTTCTAGCGAGAGCTTGGTCCGTATGGCCAGCAATAATTCCCGGTGGGTGTTGGGCTCCACCAGGGCTGCCCTTTGTCACCGATTCTGTTTATAATTTTTATGGACAGAATTTCTAGGTATAGCCAAGAGGCGAAAGGCTTCCACCTCGGTGGCGTCAGAATCTCATCTCCGCTTTTTGCTGATGATTTTTTTTGAGCTGTAGTAATAGATATATAGCTTCACATCCTGTATGGATCCTGTGTTTCAGGTGATACTGAAGCTTCAGGGATCTCAGCTCCCAGACAGCAGCCAGCTGCAGCAGTACAGCATCAAATGTGAGGAGGAGGACAAGTTCCTGCTCATTTACACGCTGCTCAAGCTGCAACTCGTTAAGGGGAAGACACTGCTGTTTGTGGGAACTGTGGACAGATGCTACAGGCTCAAACTGTTCCTCGAACAGTTTGCCATTCCTGCCTGCGTCCTCAATTCTGAGCTGCCTGTTCAGTCCAGGTGAGAGAACTCACATGACACTGTTAAATTTATTTTTTGCCCTTTTTCTGAGATGGAAGCATATCTTGTAAAGTTAAGGTGTGTACTATTTACAATAGTGTTTAGTTTTCTCCTGATGGTGGACTTATGATCATGAATATTACAGTGTTAGAGAAGCCCTGAGCTCCTTAGAACTTACCCAGAATTCCTTTGTGACCTTATAGCCTGTTAGAATGATCTTTATTGGGCAACCACTCTAAAAATAATTGTTGATCAATAATCTAATTAGTTTGTGCCATTATTCACTTCATCAGACGTGATTTTTTTTTTTTGAAGATCACAGATCCCAGTTGTTTAAAAAAGGGGGGGGGTGTATGTTTGAGCACAATGAAAGGACCTCTTGATGTTTGTGTCTTCTTTGCAAGTATTTTATTTGCGAATCACTTTGTGACGAGCAGATTCTTCCGCAGTGAGTCTCTCGTCCTGTGCTTGAACTCCGTGGTCTTACTGCAGCTAATAGTCATGTTCTGCTCTGTAGTGGCACAAGCTCAGTGTAGCTGAACAAAACGAGTTCTGAACTTGCTACAGGTCCGATTGGCCCCGCAGCTTGTAGAAGAGCGGTTACTACTGCAGTCCAAGATTGTGCAATTGGAGTACATTTGTCTGTGTGATGAGAAGCTATTTGGTGCAGCAGTTGGATGACAACAAGAACAAAGACATAATTACCCAAACAACAAGAAAGGAAAACATGACGGGAAGTGCCGAGGATAGCAGGGTAATGGATATACGCAAAGACACTGTCCACTAGTAATGTCATGGATGGCATTGTTCTTACAGCCAGATTCAAAAATGCTTTAGATATAGCTGGATAGTCTGCCAGAGTCAGTTCAGTGTGTGTGTGTGTGTGTGTGTGTGGGGGGGGGGGGCTAGAAAAAA
>JAVDPK010002319.1:382145-397757 GCA_034780415.1 Cichlasoma orientale
TATAGCTATTTTTATATATATATATATTTTTTTCTAAGATGTGACTGTTGGCACTAGAAACTATTTAATTTCGCCTAAAAGGCAGTCAAACTAAAATAATGTTGCTCATTAATCAGTAATATTATGAATCACAGCTTGTATATCTGGCTGTCATTCAACTATATTTTTTCATGTGTTTTGCAAAAATATTGATAGGATCTTTTACAAAGCCCACAATCTAAACTGCATAATAAATCAAAAATATCCAGGAAGGCAGATTAAATGATATCATAGAGTCGAGCTAATATGTTTCTTTTTGTCTCTGGTAGAAAACCATCCCGGGGAAGAACCCACTGAAGAGTTTCCAGTACACTGGTGGGAGAAACAGAAAAGGCAAAGCAGTCCCATCGTAGCTGTCAGAACACACCTGAATGTGTTCTCAGTGTTATTACTTACTCACCAGGAGGACCTTTTAATGGGTCAAATTAAAGCATATAGCTAATGATATATGATGGAATAGCATGTGGGTGTAACTGTATTCAGCGCATTTGTTCTGTATAATTCAAATTTTTATTGGATTAAAATTTGTTCTCAAACCGTTCTTGGCTCTCATGTTTGCAAAGCTGTTTACGAGTTATGTGATTATCACACTGACGTTTGCTGATTGGCACCTAAAACAGAGTAAAGCTGGTACAGTTTAGACGACCTTTATGCTTCAGCTTTGGTGAGTGAAGTTCTAGTATTTTGTTTGTTACTTGGGTTTAAGCTACTCCACAATATGGCCCACACCCTGAAAATTATAGCATACTTATGATGTAAGATGGAGCAATATTGTTTGCTTTTCTGCAAAACTATGTAATTATGCAGTACTTAAAACTTATTTGTGGCTCCTTTCCTGTAAAATATCCAGAAGTTAGGCAACGTTAAGCCACTCCATAAACATGTACAGCATACTTACAATGCAAGCTGAGGAAATACTGTTTTTCCTAAATTCACAGGAAATTATACAGTATTAAAAAGTACTTATTCAGTACTTAAAATTACTCAGAATATAATTAATCTCCTTTTCTATAAAATACCCAGAAGTTAGGCTCTATTTAATATTACTTATGCAACTTAAATTTACTTACAATATAATTCTTTCCTGTAAAATACCTGAAGTTATACACTACTTAAAATGACTTACTTAAAGTTGCTTAAAGAATAATTTGTCTGCTTTCCTGTAAAATATGAAGTTATGCAATACATAAAATTACTCAGGCACTATGTACAATTACTTATGCACTGAAACACTTTACTGCACATCACACTATATTATTAGTAAATTTTACTTTAGGAATTAAAAGTAATTTTTCTGCACAAAAATGCTGTATGTAGATTAACATAACTGCTGCAGATGATTAAGACTGAGATTGTTTGTAGTGTGGCCGTCTCCAGAAGACCACATATCTCTAAAAAGCTGTTTTTGATAAGCTAAAAAAAAAAAAAGGCTTACACCTTGAATATTAAAATTAAATTAAATACCCAGAATGGGTGAGTGTCCAAACTTTTGACTGCTACTGTGTGTGTGTATATATAAATGAAAAGAAACCACAGTAGAATTAAAAGGCTGGAGCAGTGTGTGATGTGGTTAACTGTCAATATCTACAGGCAGATTAAAATAATGAAAAATGAATGTGATGTATTTGCAGAACAGCTGGATATACGTAGTACATTCAGTCAGCCAAGTGATTTCTCAAACATGCTGAACTGAAAATGAACCTGTTCAACTTATTTGTTATTAAATTGCACATGTGAGGAGTTGTTGCCACTTTCTATCATCAAGGCTTTCCTTGCTAACATGCTAAATGAATTATGAGAAGTTTCTTCACACTCTAATTCCCCTACATCACAATTGTTGGTCAAGGTGATTAATAAGAGAAAACCAATCTGTTAAGATCATGGAGTAATTTGCCTGTTTACTTGCTAATGTTAGATCTATTTGTGTAGATGTGCAGTGATATCCTGTCAAGTCAGGGGTAGGTTGTCAAGCACGCTGATCTCCTGTCAGCCTCCTGTCAAAGACCACGGGTTTATTTATGAAGAACTGCTGTCCTCAGCTGACAAGCTCCAGCCTTTGTTAGTGGGACACGAGCACGCCCGTGAAAAAGTGCCCTGGAGTCAGACACAAGTCCAGACACAACAGACGCTTTTACCGCCTACGTCACTGTTTACAATGTGTAACAGGGTCTACAATCAGCTGCGGCCAAAAGCACAGTTTACAAGATGAATGTAAACAAGCAGTGGTCGTATAAATAGTTTAATCTGAGGCTGACAGATTTCCCTGTGAGTGAACGTCACTGACTTTACTTAAACCATAAATAAGACACAGACTATGGTCGTTTAGAAAACAACTTCATTTTAATCCAATGCATTCAGCAGTACAATAAATCAGTTAAACTGAAGCCAGAAATTACTCTGTGAAGCCATTAAACAAACATGAAGACAGACCTAATCCTGTCTTATTTCTCATGTATGTTTCATTCATTAACATGGAGCTAACTAAATGTGTACTGTGTAGTCTTTGCTCAGCAGAGACTTCCATTCCCGTATTACTCCTCTCGGGATGTAACCCTCAATATACAACGCTGCCAGTAATTCAGAATTTTGTGGAAGCTAAATAATTAAAGGTGTTTTTTAAGTTTAAAAGCTGTGATCTTGCAGCAAATTTGGTTAGAATGAACTTTCTATGAGATAGATCTGGGTTTGTGCGTGCAGTAATCAGTCTATAGTGTATTCAAAAGGATAGTCCTGTGTGGGCACTGAGTCAAAGACAACGCTATCGAACGGGTTCTCAGTGGACCATTCATCCACGGGAAACCAAGTGTCATACCAGGAGGTGGTACTCTTGGTTTCAGGTGGTAGTGTGGTGGTGGTGGTGGTTGTGGTTGTGGTGGTGGTGGTTGTCATTGTTGTCACAGGGGTGGTTCTGAGATTGGCTCGTAACCTCTGCAAACGCAGCCTGCGTAGACGCATGAGCCGGAGCCGTCTGAGTCGTGCTGCGTGGTGAGTGTTTTCAGTCTCTGTGTCGATGCTGGGGGCTGCCACAGTGCTGGCTGCAGTTGTTTTGACCTCATTCGTTTTGGTGACGAGCCGAATGGGCCTTTTGCCGTGGAGCGCCATGATTTGCTTGATGCGGTCCCAGTTGGATTTGGCTAAGGTGAAACTGCAGGGGGTGGCTCCGGAGTCGTAGCCCACCATGCAGAGCCGTGTCTGAGGGGTGTAGCCATCAGCTTTGGCTGTTACCCTGTACTCCCCAGGATTCAGCAGTCGCCAGTAATCTCCACCCACAGCTATAATCAAATGGTCACATTAAAAAGGTCATGTTAATAAATGCTGTAAACTAATGAGTGGATCTTCATAATCTGAAACACACTATATATATATATAGTATACCAGTTTTAACATCATGCCGTACTCCTTCCACAGATACAGTGGCATTAGGCAGTGGATTACCATCTACATCCCTCACAATGCCCTTTATTCCTCGATGTACCTGCACACAGAATAAAGCACATCACTGTGAATCTTAAGGAAATTTCACACTATGTAGACACCTCCAAACATATTCATTTCCATATGCTTGTCAACAAGACATTAAAGCTGCTGTGCTATTCAGAAAGATGTGATTAACACATCTTTCTGAATTTAGGCAATTCTGACAAAATCCTGATGATCCTGCGTTCAGACAGCGCTAAAGCAATTAAAATAAAATTCTCACTTGTTCAATGAAGGATAGCAACGCCTCACGGTTGTTCTCCCACTCAAGAGGCAGCTCACTCTCATGGGGAAACTTGTCACAGCCCAAGAAGATGGAGAGCTCGAAGCAGTTGGTGTGCAGGTAGCTGAAGTCATTCATACCTGTGCAGGAGATTGTGTTTCAGAGGAAAGACTATATATATATATACACACACTTTACATTGAGATGGCAGAGTCATGCCCTTCTGCTGCTTGCCGCACCCGGGTCCGAGTCAGATGCCCCTGAGCTGCCTGCGACTGCATCAGAAAAATTCATTTCCTCTTACCGCTGTGCTCTGTGCTTGTGTCCAGGTTCACGACAGGAGCTTAACAACATTTTTCTTGCTGTCAATAAATCTCATCTTGATATGATGCTTCCTTTCATCTTCTTTCAGCTGCTCCCTTGAAGGGTGGCCACAGACCCTATCTCTAGCATCCTCCTCTGTCACACCAACCCTCTACATGTCCTGCTTCAAAACATCCATAAACCTCTGCTGAGGTCTTCCTCTTTTCCTCCTGCCTGGCAGCTCCATCTTCAACATTCTTTGTCCAGTATCCCTCCTCTGATTATCTCCAAACCTCTCAGCCTGAGCTGTCCCTCTAACATATTCATTTCTAATCTTTTCCCAGTGAAAGCCTTAGCATCTTCAACTCTGCCACTTCCAGCTCAGCCTCCTGTCCTTTTGTTAGTGCCGCTGTCTCCAGACCATACATCATAGCAGGTCTCACCACCATCTTAAACTGTCCCTTTCACTTTTGCAGCTATCCTTCTGTCACAAATCACCCTGAAATTCATCTCCAACCACTCCACCCCGCCTGCACTCTCTTCTTCACCTCTCTTTTGCAGTGTCTATCATTGCATTGGATGGTTGACCCCAGCTATTTAAACTCATCTACCGTCACTATCTTTACTCCCTGCATGTTCACCTTTCCACCTGTCTCCCTCTCATTCACACACATGCATTCTGTCTCGCTTCTACCGACTTTTGGAGGTATGTTTCTCTCCAGAGCATACCTCCACCTCTCCAGGCTCTCTTCCACCTGCTCCCCTACTCTCACTACAGATCACAGTAGTCCACAGAGATTCCTGCCCTCATCTGCCAACCTGTCCATCACACGGCAAACAAGAAGGGGCTCAGAGCAGATCCCTGATGCAATACCACCCCTACCTTGAGTCCATCTGTCACACCAGTTGCACACCTCACCACTGTTCTCATACATGTCCTACAACAGCCTCACATACCTTTCTGCCACTCCTGACTTCCTCCTGCAGTACCACAGTTTGTCCTTGGCACCCTATCATATGTGTTCTCTAGATTCTCTAGTGCAGGGGTGTCAAACATAAGGCCTGGGGGCCAGACTCGGCCCAGCAAAGACTCTTATCCGGCCCAATGGACAGCTTTGGAAAAAGTGAAGAAGGGACTTCATCTGTTTTACAGCATTTCCTACTGATGAAGACCTTCATCTTGGCTAGTCATACTACACCAAATGAAGTAAGAGAGAAACAATTACATGAAAGGTTCCTGTTTTTTCCACTATCTACTTGGAAATTTCTGGGGGGTTTTTTGGGGTATTTTTTGGTTGTTTTTTTTTACAGTGGGTCTACAGTAGAAAAAGTACATTTTCTGTGAAATGACAAAGTTATCACATGGATAAAATGTGTAGTTGAACTTCTTTACACTGACAGAAAGGGGAATTTCACTGGTCCGGCCCACTTAAGATCAAAATGGGTTGTATATGGCCCACGATGTAAGATGAGTTTGACGTCCCTGCTTTAAACAGAAATATTCACTTAAATAGGAAAAAAAAAACGTATTTAATTGAGACAATCCAAATCCCCCGTCTCCAGCAGAACTGGTGGTACAGTCCAATTAGTCCATTATATATGTGTGCTCAGCCCTGGCCAACATCTTTTGTCAGGTAACTCCCACAGATCACGACCGGTAAGTATGGATAAAGAAAAACAAAATTAATCATAAGCACAAACAGAAATGAACCAGAGGTTGACAAAATACATAAGTAAACTAAATGTGCGCGCTACAAATAGAACATATGCATTTAAACCAACCAAACAATTTATTGCAAATTAAATTATGTTTAAATTAATAGTGTATTAGGGAGTTACTGACTTTGTTGTGTGGCCATGGGTTTGGCCATCACAGGGACGTATCCTGTAACTTAGCTGGTCATTACGTAGTTACGCTACAAACTGTCACCATATTCATGCAGCGTAGTCGAGTTTCAGCTAGCTGGCTAATTAACGTTAGCACTACAAAATCATATCTGATTGAAAATGCTCGCTGGCTCACTTCCCAGATTATTTCCCTGACACTAGCGTCCTTATGATGTCACACAGCACTGATTTTAAATCATGTGAGCAAACATGCATAACTAACCTTTTCTTGCAAATTTAAAATGTGCATAAAAAGAGGCAAACAGGAGCATTTCCTCTCCGAGGGGGAAGTTTTCTCTCGGCTGCAGGAAGAGTCATCAGGATTTTTACTGTCCTAAACAAACTTTTACAAATCAAAAAAAGCCACTTGCTGCAGAGACGTAGTGCAGGTGTGTGCAGAGGTTGTGTGTTTGCTGTAGGGAGGCTGAGGAGCGTCTGCGGCTCACATGCTGCCACTTTGACTGCAGCCCGTCGCGCTGCATTTTCCTTTACTCTGTGACACGCCGCAGGTTTACGCGCCGGCCGTAAAGCGGCGGCGCTAATGCTCAGCAGCCGGCTGTGGTTAAATCAGAGTTTACAGGCTGGTAGGTGCGACTGAAAGGAGTGTTTAACAAAGACACTGAAACAGACTCAGGATCAGCGTGTTTGCGCGCCGCTTGGATCTTTTTCTCAACCCAGAAATAAACATATCACACTTAATCCATTAAAAAGTACAAATGCATTGTGAGGCACAAACGAGCCGCTTCATTTGAGATTAAATGCAGCAAAATGAAATAAAGACTGCCTTTAAGTGCTTGTGTTTCCTCCACAGCCAGCTGGTGTCCGTACGGAGGCTTCGACAGCGGGGAGAGGATATGAGAAACGTGGGAAGCAGAGGAGGATCTCCGGGGACCGACAAAACAACTCCCTAACAAAGGAGATATTAACCCGAGGAGGAATCCCAATCCAGGCTGTTTGAAGCTGACGGTTAATGAGAGTCTGCAGAAATCAGGCTGTTTACAGCTGCAGTCTGGCACTCACTGTTGGACTTTGTTTCATTTTCATTCACACATCCTCGTGTTTTACCTTCAATTAGCTTTTAAAAAAAAGTTGTAAATGTGTGCTGAAGATGTAAATAACTATCTGGTCCGTAGTCGATACCCTCGAGCGGATCATCACGACCTCAGAGCCTGGACGTAAACGTGTCCAGGGAGGAAAAAGAAGGGATAGCAGATGAAGGGAAAAAAGGGAATGGGAAATAAGAAATAAGAAAATTCTTGGAAAAAAGAATTCAACGAAAATTACAGAAGATGGAACAAAGAAAGAAGAAAGCGAGGAAGCCTTGTTTAAGTGACAGCATCCATATTTGTGTTATGATGGATGAGACGCAGTATCATGGCAGCTGAAATGGTCCTGACCTTTAATCTACTGATTCATGTTTCTGGACATGAAATAAACCATTTCACTGCTTACAGCAGAGACTCGGGTTCGAGTCCTCTGTGTCAGATTTTTACTCTTAATTTGTATCCATTTTTTAAATACAAATTAAGGGTAAAATGTGGATTATTTTCCCCCCCGTGAATCACAACCTGTTGATGGGTGTGTGTGTCCCACTGATCCCACAGGCTAATGGCTCCTGGTAGGGTCACCCAAGGCAGTTGGTCCTGGGTGAGGGTGTGAATGAAGTTTACCTTGCCTGGGACAGGGTTACCGGGGTCCTACCCTGGAGCCAGGCCTGGGGAGGGTGCTTGAGGAAGCACTCCCTCCCAACGAAGGCCAGGCCTTCATCATGAGGCGGCCTGCACCACCGCCGAACTCAGCAGTTCACAGCTGAGTGGGAAGCGGCGGGATTGAGAATTAGCACTTCCGAGTCTGAGGCCAGCTGGAAAAGGGTGGAGTGCCCACTGCGGGTCAGGGATGAGTTGCTGCCCCATGTGTCTCGGGGTCTTGTTTGCGAGTGAGGGGAGAGTGGAGCGGGAGATCAACAGATGGATTGGTGCAGCATCTGCAGTGATGCGGACGCTGTAGCATCAAAATGAGCGACTGAGGCCATAAACTCATCAGGAACGTGGGCCATTTCCTCATAGAGCAGAAGTCTCTGCATGCAAGAGAAGACGTTAAAAACAACGCAGCTTTAACGCTTTTCACTTTTCAGACCCAGAATCTACGTCCAGCCCAAACAGCAGTTAGTGATATTTGAAATGGGGCAGCAGGGATTTAGAGCCCCCTGCTGGACATAAAGGTGAATTACAAAGCATTCAAATTATTACCTTTCTGACACAGACGTTACAAAACTTGAACGAAGCGTCTGTTAGGTGCCTTAAACCTGCACTCTTCATAATGACCAGCAGAGGGCGAACCTCTGTCTCACTTCATTTATGAGCTCAGTAATCACTCAGCCACTAGCTTCAGTTCCTCTTGAATACAACATGATGTTCACTTTGTAAATTATGGTCCCATTTGTGTCACAGAAGGACAATAAAACAGGCAGCGATTGAAGCTGATCCAGATTCATCTGCCTTCAAAACACCAAGATAATAACTGTCTACGTGCTCAGTTCAGCTCACAGCAACCCAAATAACAGATGACTTCACAAACCAATGTGGCCATCTTTTATATACAGATGCTGGTCACCGGGCCTGCTCTTCATACCTGGGAGGCTGATGGAAAATGTTATTTCTGGGGTAAAAAATGTTCAAAGCAAAACCTGCAGTTTTGTTGCTAATCAACAGGATGTAAAAAATTATTGTGACAGATTTTTTTAATTAACGCTGATGATTATTTTTGCTGGACTCGGGCTGTTTCCCATCCCGTCCTGAACCCTGAACGTTTTTATCCTCGCTGTACGCATTCATGTGAGAACTAATAAAACAGTCTATCAGACTCTGGAAGGTGACAGAGGCAAACAGGCGGTTTGTTTGGCAGCAGGCTCGACTCCGGGCTGAATATTCATCAGCACCACCTGCCCTCCTGCACAGCGTTTAACAGCAGCTTCAAAGCCGCGGCCACAGTGTATGTTGGCTCCTCGTTCAGAGGACTTTATCTGTGCCTCGCCGGCCCTCGCAGCGACCTCTGTGGCCCGAGCGGCTTTGAAGGCCTTCTTCGTGATGGTGCAGTCGTCCTTCGCCCGCCGTCTGCAGCTCCTCTAAATGAGGTCCTCTTCCATCCAGAGAGCCATCTATCAGGATGAAACAAATGAGTCATTACGGCAGCTTTCAGAGCATCCCGGCAAGGCTAATTCTGCCCTCCTCCTGAAACGTGTGGGAGTTTTTAATATTGTGGAGAGGAGAAGAAGGTGTCATCTTGGGACCAGTTTGGCTTTTCATCAATCTGCCATTTCCTTTTCTTTCTTTTTTTTGGGGAGGGGGGGTTGTTATTTTTCTCCCTCTCGCCCACACTGAGTGAGAAACAGCGATACAAAGACCCAGAACAAAGCTTTTTTATTGTACTCCACTTAAAAAATCAGCTCTTGTTGTGCTGAAATCTCACAGGAAACTTGGACTTGAGAGAGGTGGATGTTTTTCCAATAAAAGCTCTGGGAATATTATGAAATCTCTTTGTTATGCATGTCAAAGTTTTGCTCGTTTTTCAAAGTTAGAGCTTATTTTGTAAAAGAACTGCTTCTCATCAGCTGGTAACTTAAAAGAAACCAGATCTGCTCCCTTAATAACAAAGTAATGTACTGTCAGTAAAACAGGCAGACATGAAACCAGCAGCTGCAAATGTAAACCATCAGTTTAGGAGCTGAAACAGTAGAAACGACCTGTGTCAACACAACAAACACACAAACACTAAAATGTATCTATATACAGTACGCAGTATACAGCTAACAACTCTGCCTGTTTAAACACTTTAGCGAAGGTTAGCAAAGGTTTATGGGCTGCAATAGAAATTAAAAATCTTAAAAATACGACTTGGAAAAATGTAAATGTCGACTTTGGTCGTTTAAACTGTTACGTTTATGTTGACTAACCTGTTAGCTTTGGTTTACACTAACTAACTGCTTCCTAAGAGGGTCCATGACGATTTAGCTGGCCTTAGTATTTCCTGTATTTTATTTTGGGCTTAATTGTTACATTTAGTGATGATGTGTGTGTGTGAGATGAGTATTGGACATTTTTGAAAATACGGAACAAATCGCGTTCCGTATCGGTTCAATACGGGACGCAACATTTAATTACAAATATAGGACAATTCCGTATTTTACGGGATGGGTGGCAACCCTACCACACCTCCATCGCCCTCTGCACCATGGGTGTGTGTGTGTGTGTGTGTGTGTGGATGAACATATGACCGGGTTTGCCTTCCTTCAACAGCCCGAGTGAAATTACTGTAATAACCACATGTTGGCTGTGAAGCACAATTTCCCAACTTTCATAAACCATCTGAATTTTTCCAATAGGACACACGGTTACGTAATTACGGTAATTACGGTAATTACGGTAATGCAAAGAGCGGATGTGCAAACGTGTCGGCGTCGATATGCTCGGTGCCAACGGGTCAAACTGAGCTACAATTGTGTCTCATCGTGCTGCGAACATAACTGGCCAGTTATGTTAGCTAACTCGTTATTTTTGGTTTATTTAATCTAATAATTCAGTTTGGTTTATGCTAGCTAAAGCCTGTAATTCTGACTCACATCAAACTCAGAAGCTGAAAAGACTGAAGTGAACCTGTCCGATCTCGGGTCGGCCTGAGCGCCAGAAGAAGTCTGAGCTGCAGAAACGGCGTCTACGTCAGCTCCTCCATCTTCATTACCGTGACACCATCGTTATCACTGTGGACCCAAATAAAGTTGTTCAGTTTTCGTTTTATTTAAAATGCATGAATTAAAATACATTTTTGTAGCGTGATGAGCTGAATGTCCGTGTTTAAGAAAACGTGTCGACACAACTGGAGAACATCAGTAACACGAGGAGGAGGAGAAGGAGACGCTTCACTTCACCTTCCTCTGTTTCCTCTCACTGAGAGAAGGATTATAGAGTCTTATAAAGAATGACTTCCATCTGGACAGAGACGTGTGTGTGCGTGTGTGTGTGTGTGTGTGCGCGCGCGAGTGTGTGTGAGTGTGTGTTTGGGGATTTCTCTCCCTGTAAAACATCTGGAGAAACAATCTGCTGTAAATAAGCAGCGCCGATTCGCTGCCACCCGATAAATAAAAAGAGAAGAAGAGGCTGCAGCCAGTTTCTGCTGAATCTACAAACACACACACACAAACACACACAGGCGTACATTGTTTTCCTCATGTGTTGACAGACATGATGGATACAGACCAACACACACACACACACACACGCAGCGCTGTTGTTAGTCATGTTGTGTGTGTGCAGACAGCAGTTTATCCACACGGAAAACACATTTCTGCCTCGTTGTGTTTCAGACGTTTCTGCGCGAACACGACATCGTGTTCATGTCGGGGTGCACGACGCTGAGTGAAAGCCGCTGGTCCGGATCCATTTCGCTCTGTGAGACGAGGATGCACAGCGCCATCACAAATATGGAGCTCTGCCTGCTTCTCAGCCTCGAGTCCAGTGCTGATCACATGAAATCATAGAAATTTTTAAATATTATAAACTATATAATAGTTCTGTGCATTTACAGTAGAAAACAAGAATCTGAGTAAATCAGTTTCTTAATATTCTAGGATACAGTTACATATTGTTTCATGAACTTTGACACCTTAGACTAGAATATGTGATTGATGGCATTAAGTTCTCACTGGGAGAACATTCTGGTTAACACGGGTCTATTTAAACCATTAACTCTACATAAAAAAATGTCCTGTGGGTTTGTGAAGCCCAGTTCTGAAGCCTCCACCTCAGCTTTAAGGCCGCTGTCATTTTAATTTATAGGAGCAGGAAGACGGGCTGGAGTTTGGTTATTAAGTTGGATCCATTTTTGTTTGGGAGCATCACACAGACACTGATACCTGCTAATCAGCGCGCAGCAACATCCAAATAAAGTCTTACAATTTCACTCAGCAAACTGGAGCTCCGCCTTCTTGGACGGTCTGTTAGTCCAATGAAGCCACAGCAGCCACATGATTGGTCAGATAATTGCATTAAAAAGGCTCCAACGGTCCAGAGGTTCAGTTCATGGACTCCAGTTAGCTGAGGGGAAGCCTAGCAGACAGCTAGCAGCTACAGCCGCCTGTGTCACCGTCCACCTGTCAGTCAGAGAGGCCACGCCCCCTAATAATGCAAACTTCAAGCCTTAATCCAATTTAAACAGGTGAGTTATAATAACGTTATGAAGGGGGAAATTAGCTCTAAACATGTTCCTTTCTGCTTTAACATGGGAGTGTATGGGGACTGACTCACTGCTGGGTGGAGCCTCTGCTGGACATCAGAGGAACTGCAGGTTTTAGACCTGCTGCTTGGCTTAAAGTATGGCTGTATCTTAAAGTATCTTAAAGTATGAATGTAAACAGTTTGTAGCACATTTTAATCCTTTATTGCAAACAAAGAATACGTTTGTTGCGGAGCAGCTTCTGCATCGGACTGTCGTTTATTTAATTCTTGTGATTTATTTTTTTAAATGTTTTTTATACTGTATTTTTCTCAGGTCCGTATCGCTTCTTTTTTCTTTTTTTGAAACAAATGATGTGTGTTTCACACGGGTTTTACATAGTTGGTGCCGCCTGAGGCTTTGCTGATTGTTTTCTATTTATTTTGTCTTTGAGTCCAAACGTACGCTGAAATCTGACATCGTGGTTTTTCCTTTCCTTGATGTGTGAACAGGGAAAACTGAGATGTGTTTTTAATCACGCACTAACTCACCTTTTTTCTAAACTGCTGTGTTCTTCTGTGGTGGCGACACTTCCTGAGTGCTCAGTTCATGACATCAGGCTGGACATCACACTCACACATGCATGTAAGCACGCGTGTTCTCACTCGGCCTCTTAATTCACTCCAACAGCCGCCGCGCACATTTGTGTTTCTGATTCACTGATAATTTTCAGTGTGTGTTTTAAAGAGGCTGAATTAACAGCACACACACACACACACACACACACACACACACACACACACACATCCATCTTCCCCCACTGGGCTTTTCTTGGCGCACTTTCCCATAATTCCTCTTGTCCACACCACAAAGCGCCGTCCCTCAGCAGCTCGCAGTCCATCAGAGAGAAGCCGCCGCCACCATTATGGCGAATGGTGGTTTTCTCACGGGACGCCGAGCCGGCGCTCTGAACCCGAAAACACGGAGCTGCTTGTGTTGTTGTTGTTGTTGCGTTTGCTTTCCTGCGTTCAGATCGACGATGCGCTGCACACACAGCGTGTTGGCTGCTTAGTTTGGCAGAGACGCAGGTTGTTAATTATGTTTTCCATGCCAAGCATACAATCACACGTTAATTGGAGTTGGAGCAGAGGATTGTGGGAGTGAAGTGAATGATAATGACTGCATGGTCATCTGCATCATCATCATCATCATCATCATCATCGTCGTCGGTGTGATCAGCGCCCGAAAGAACTGCCGCAGAACACGGAGAGGAAAGAAGAACCGGAGTCAGCCTGGAGACCCTGAACATACAACATACTGTACACACACTGTGCTGAACACACAACACACTAACACATCAGACACACAACATCAGACACACTAAGGGCAAGATTTACTGAGCGGAGCAAATTTGCCTGATGCCACCATCACAAACAGAACGTTTTGGAGGTGGTCGGCTAACGCTGAGCTAATTTATGAGCAAATGATTTACCAGCATCAGCGAGGAGCAGAAATGTGTGGAGCCGGGCTCTGAACGTGCAGCGCCGACTGACCGAAGAGCTACAGGACCAAGTTTTGGCAGCACGCTCGCAGCTTTGAGCCACTCGTGCCAATTACGCAACCGAACTAATAACGTCCCCCCGTCATTCCCCAGCACTGCTCGCCGCATCAGGCACAAAGTAAGGCATGCTCTTTTCTGCAGTACATTCAGCCCAATTTGCAGTAAATTCTCTGCTGCAAACCTCAGAAAATCATGTTTGTATGATTCATTTGTAAAATACGGTGCACCGAAAGGCAAACGTCTACAAATACATGAGCTGTGCGTGAGGCCGGCCACAAAAACACACACTACAACTCACACTGTAACTCTTTTAGGGTTTCAGGGCGATACATGTTAGTAATTACGTCCCCATACAAACAACACACTGAACACCTTTGTGTGCACGAAGCTTGTGTTTTATGGAATTTTGTTCGTAGTTGATTAATATTTGTCTGTGTGTGGTTATGTGTATATGAGTATGTGTATTTGTGTTTTCCACCTGCCCGGGGACTGCAGGTGGAAATTAGCTGATAGCTAAATCTGGTACATGTGATTAATGTTTTTGTGCATGATCCCTGAGATAAATAAAGTGAACTGAAAAAAAAGGACATGTGACACAGTAAACACGCTGAGATCTGTGCCTAGTTTTCTGCTTTCAGCACCTCTTAGAAAACTAATTTTTACGATCTTCCCAGTGGGCCCTGAATGCAGCAGCAGGTCTTCCTCCCATCATCACCTCGGTGCGGCGGCTGCGTCGAGAGTCACCGGGCTCCGGTGGCGGCAGGGGTTGTGGTGAGGTGTGGCGGCAGATGGCCGACGGCCCCGCGGGGCACCAAACGGCCACTTCGGCTGCCACCCCCGCAGAGAGGTGAGGGGTTTCCGGTGCTGAGCAACAGGTGCGAGAATGAGGGTGAGCCCGGCCTCGCCTCGACATCCGTCAGGGCTCGCCGTTAATGAGGAGAGGAGGGCGAGTGAGGGAGTGAGGTGAGGCTCGATGGGGCGTCGAGGGGGAGCAAGGTGAGAGATAATAGTGATGGTGATAAATAAGAAAACAACAGGAGGCAGAGACAAGGGATGATGCAGCAAGACGAGCGAGAGAAGAAAGTAAGATGAAGAGAGAGAGACTGAACTAGTCAGACCTCCACCAGGCTGCACAGTCCTCCCAACATGTATTTAATAAAAAACAATAAAACCTTCACATTTTTATGATCTGTATCTCTCAGCAAACCCTCAGGAACATTTTTATTTTCTCCTCCTGGACATCTTTCCTGCTTTGTTTTGTTCTGTTTGTTTGCATCTGCACCCAAACTTCCTCATTAAACACCACCTGTACACGAACAATTATAAGAGAGTGCTAGTGCTTAATTATCATACTCTCACCTTCCTTTTTATTTATTGGGATTTCTCTTCTGTGGTTTTTATTGCCCCCAAAAGTTCTGCTAATCTGCCCATACAAAGCAAAAACCTAACGAGTGCTCATCCCATAATGCCGTTTTGTCAGCCGTCGCCTGCATCTCAACATTACAGACGAGGTGTGTTTGGTTTATCTGAGCGAGTTTCATCACTGGCGGTAAACAGCCGACTGCTCGGTAAGGCTTAAGGGCTAAAAAATAGTCGATGATGTTTACATGCTGAAAACGACTCGGTTAGGTTTCACCGCTAAAATCGACTTAGTTTTAAGGATTAAATCTTCTCGGTAAGGTTTGGGGACTAAAGACTACTAAAATCACCTCTATTACAGGTTTAGATGCTAACGAGAGCACCGCTGAGCGGGTGCCAATGCTCAGCTGTTTTGGATTGGTGACGGGGGGGGCGGGGTCAAAGAGCCTACAGTAAGGCTGTTTACACGACACCGTTTTCACTGGAAACGGCGTCGTTTTGATGCGTTTCAGCCTCCCGTCTACACGGAGCCGTTTCAGAAACGCTCTGCGTTTAC